>WBMZ01004351.1:182390-311494 GCA_013400975.1 Atrichornis clamosus | reverse complement strand
GGCGCGGCCGCGCCCGGCGATGAGGCACGAAGCGCCCATGCAGGTCGGTCCCGGGGCCGGAGCCGAGCGAGGGCTGCGGCAGGCGCGCTGGAGCCGGGAGGCGGGACGGGGCAGGAGCCGCTCCGCCCGGGCCGCCGGGCCGGCTGTGCTACCGCAGGGAGAGGGTGAGGACACCCCTGGCGTGTAGAGAGCCCGCGGCGTGTGCGAGAGGTGATGTCCCCGTGACGGGGTGCCCGTCGCGGGGCAGCTGGGCCGCGGGTGGGATTCGAGACACACTCGGGCACCCCAAACTGTCTTTTTCAGATAGTGTCCCTTGAGCGCCGGTCGCAGCTCTCCCAGGAGCGACGGGATGTCAATTCTTAGATGAGGAGGTGTATGGAGGTCCTACCGAAACGCACAGGAAGTTGGCACGGTGCCTTCACCTGTGTGTTCAATGGGCAGTCATCCACCTGCATCGGGGAGAGACGGCTCCTGGGTAGGGCTGGGGGTAGCAAAGAGGTGCCGCTTTTCAGCAGCTTTTATGTGTGGAAAGGTATAATAGCCCTTAGCTCAGGATAAGCAGGTGCTGTACAGACACAAGAGTTACATGACACAGAGTTTTTAGTAGTTTTTTTGCTGGTGAACTGTACTTCAGTTATTAATTGTGGCCTGTTTTGTAATCCCGCACAGGAGCTCTGGAGCCCCAGACTATACATTTGAACACATGACTCTTTTTCAGTAGAGAAGTGGATTGGTAACAATCGTTTTGCAATCTAGTGCAAAGAGCACTTTTGCAGTCCGCTGTGATTTAAGTTATGAAGTGCAGCCCTCTTAGCTAATGTTTTTCATGCTGGATATCTACTCTGGCAGTAACAAAATTTCAGGCTAAGGGAAGATCTACATCCTTTTGCCTGCTGCTACACATATGTGTCTGAAATATTTATTTTTAATTTTCCATTTATTCACATGTGTTTATTGAGGTACTAAAGATATGTTTAGTATTCATTGGCTTTGGAAAACACTTAATTAAAAGGAAAGTTTGCTAGTAAAGGGTAACAACTGTATAGTACTCTCTAGTGTATTTGATATTTTTGACAAGTTGAATTCACCAAAGTTCTTAAATACTCGTGGAAACAAAAGGGTGGTACAACATTAAAATAGAATCTAAAGAAAGGAGACTTCAGATATTAAAAAAAAATTTACTTGACAATCAGAGAACAGGTTCTTGGTTTTTCTCCAGATTGTCAGAACAAATGGAATTATTGTTAAATATAGTTGCATAAAAGTCAGAAGAAAACACAGCCTTAGAACAAAAAGACACAGCAGAAAGCTATAAAAGCCCCTATAAATTCCATTTTTTCAAGAATGCTGACATGGTCAAACAGTGTCTATTTTTAAGCATATCTCATCCAAAATTATAGTCATATGCATCTGGATTTTTCCAAAATGTGAAAATGCAGTCTGGCGCACAGAATTTGATTTTCAGTTGTAGTTTCTGCAGTTTTTTTTTTTTTTCTTTACACTATTATTTTTATTACTATTAAAGGTTCCAGTCAAACAATTTTCTATTGTGGATTTTTCTTCTTAAGAATCTTTTTGTTTTCCAACATTAGGCTAATATGGTTGAACCTTGTTCAAATAGGGTTTAGGCTGGCTGAACTAATTGCTTGATTTATCTTTTTTAGCTATGTGATTTCCTGTTACATGAAACAAATGTGGTTGCTTCTTTGCACACAACAATTTTATGTAACAGTCTATTACAGAGCTACCATCTCTGAATTGTAGAGCAAGAGAAAGAGTGATCAAGTCTTTTGAACATGTCAAAAACAACTCAGAGGAGAGTGTCAGCACTTCTTTTCCATTCCATCAAGCAATAATTTAAAAGAAAATTAAAATGTTAAAACATTTTTCAGAATGAAAAAAAGGGCCTGAGCATGGTTGCTGTCTTTTTGTGTTGGTGAATTCTTTGTTTCAATCTCAAACTCATGCCATTTTTCTGGCATGAAGAAAGGAAGGGCCAGCAATTACCAGAAAGACAGTCCTTCCAGGAAAGAGCTGCCTAGTGTAAAAGTTTTTTGCTGTCATCTGCTGCATGTGGATCTAGATCACAATTCCTATTTTTCATTTTCCTAGCCATGTTTTCAAGGAACAGGTAAAAGTCTTTGTAGTGCTTATGGCTGTGGAGATGTTTTTAGTTCCGAAGTCAAAAGCAATGAATTCTCTTTTCTGTGAAACATTGAGTTCTGTATGGTTTCCGCATATTCTTTTAAGAGTTGGTCTGAATTGCGTGAAATGTCTATGTCTCTCAGTAGTGTCCCTAATACTTTCATGGTACTTTCAAAAGTGAAGGTGCAGTGGGAAATTCTCAGTGTTTCATACACTGATTCACCCGCTTCTAGATTCACTCCTCATCTGATTGTAGCATGCAGATTTTCCACATACCTGCACTTTGCCAAAATACAAAAAGAAGTGTAGTTTGGATAGCCTGTTCTCAGTGTTTATTAGAGCATATGGACATTAATGGTAGCAGTTTGTAGAAAATGCTAGATCTCTAGAGACACTCTCTTCCACTTGCCAGAACATCAGGTCATTTCAAGGGTGGCTGTGGGGAGAGAAAATTAGGAAATGGAAAATAATTTGTAAATAATCTGCTTTGCCAAGGAAATAAATGAGCTCATTTTTTGCCTAGTTTTTCATATCCTTTTGTCACTGGCAATGGTTATGTCTAGACAAGACAGGTTTGTAACAGACACATCCAAGCACAATGGAGAAGGGCAATAGCAAGCCAAAAGGCTGCTTACAGATATTTAGGAAGTTATTATAAAATTATGATGAAAAAAGGCTAATTCAAAGCTATTAGATACAGGAGTTTATGTGGCAATTCAGCTCATATCACTCAGTCTTAGTTCATATTAGAAGCACTGGAGTACCAGAGCCTGCCAAGCCACTGAATACACAGAAAATCTTGTATACACCTTTTTGTTAAGTGATCAAGCCGCATCTGGAGTCTGTAGTCCTCTTTCTTTCACTCCCCCTCTTTGGAAGTGTACTGTGGAAGCTTGTTCCCTTGATGGTTAGATATTTACTAATCCCCAGCTCAGAGGCTCTCAGGGCTAGTCTATACTCCCTTGTTGATGTCCAGTGTCTGCTCCAGTATACATCAGTCTAAATAGTTCTCATTGCATCATGTCCAGATGACTATCCAGAGAAACAAGCTTATGTTTTGTTTTCTGTTTTTTGGTTTGTTTGTTTGTTTGTTTGTTTTAATGTTTTTGTTTTGTGTGTTTTTATTTCAGTCATAAGATAAGCTCTTCTTTCTTCTAATCTTCCTGATAAACTTCACGGGGATTTTCCAGTTTGAACTTGGCTTTCATAAACACACTTGACCAGAATTGTCACTAATGCTGTCTCACCAGTGCCCTAGACAGTGGCATTAGTATTTCACTTTGTATCTTAGCTTGATGCAGCTTCTTTGGCAAACAAAAAGGTGCACAGTCTTTCCTAGTCTCTTGACCCTGAGTTCTGTACTAAATAGAGTAAATGGCAGAAGGTTTTAGACATCTCACCTTCATACTTTCATATTCCTTGGTAAATCCATATTTATTTCTCCTGGAGTACCTGGCCTGACACAGCTTTTATTTTTTCTTTTCAGAACTGCACTGTTTTGGTGGCCTCTTGACATCCTCTGTTAAACTAACCCATGTAGGTCTGTATCTCTGTGGTTTTGCCAGTATTTGGAGAAGGGGATTTTAACTACTACCCAGGGTGGGGATTAGAAATATGCTTCCTAAGATACCCTTTTCATGAAGAAACTAAATTTAGGTTAAAGAAAAAGAAAAGAGGGATAATGCTACAGCTCACCGAAATAATCCAGGTGTTAGAGCATTCCCAAAACTGTTTTTTACTCACCTTAAATTCTCCTGTCCCATGCAGCTCCTAGCAGTGTGGCCACTTTCATGCTAGTTTTGCTGATATGAAGCACATAGAGCTTCTTTGAGGTGTTTTAGTCCCCACCTCTCGCTATCTTCTTGATGTTGCCCAATTTTGCTTTTCAGTGTGCTGCTTCAAAAAGCCTCTTTGCATTTCCAACCGGGCTGTGATACATTTACACATATACATGATTCTGACCTCATAATACCTTGAAGCAGATAAGCTTCTCCTGATGCTGCCAAGTACATTAGTTTACAAGCTGTGCTCTGCAGATGGCTAGCAATCAGTAAATTCCAAATAAGTGGCCAGTACATTGTCTACTGAACTCCATTAAGTCTTACTAATTGGTCAGTTAAAAAATAAATGATAAGGATTTGTGAGAATTGGCTGTGGTCTGTGTCTGAGGATACCAATGCATTCATTGAGATCACACCAAAAATACAAGAGGTTAAGCAACTTGCCCAAGACATGGAAAAGAAGAAAACAAAAGTTATAGGATGTGAAAGAGTTAAGAATAAAATCCAATCTTTAGATTATTAGTCTGATATTTTGCCTCAGAAATAATTAATTTCTTCATGACTGGGTTATATTGTCACAGTGTTCTATAGGTAAGGATTTTGGTAACATTTTAACTACTCCGATGATGTAATTTGATTTGCACATGAAAGAGAACTAATGTGCATTTGCACGTCCTGCATACAGTTTGGTGAGTTACAGTCATTGAAGTTTTCCACTAGGGTCCATTTTTTCAATATCTATTGATTACATTTGACTAATTGTATTTTGCAAAGGACAAAAAGATCACCTCACAAGAGGCTGGGTATGCAGGAAAATCTTATTACTAAGATGTAAACTAAAGTCAGTTTCTGTTTAGAAAGAAAAAGAAATATATATATTTCTTCTCTGTATAGAGGAAAGAAGTGTTGCTCTTTCCACTGAAACTATATATGTATATAAACACTGGTCATTCAGTGTTGTTTCACTCTAATCCAGTCGAAGGGGTCTATTAACAGAACCTGTTACCCTGCCTTCAGGGACAGGTTGTAACAACATTGCATGTAGAGAGTGTTGCACTTTGAAACAGCAGTAAATTTGCTAATCAGTCTCTCTCTATCCTTGCTGTAGACAGAAACAAGACATTTTTCCTGGGCTTACTGGTGGTCTCTGCCTTTAAGACATGCCTGTTTCTAGCGTTTTTAAAAGAAAACAATGTATTTGCTAAAGACAGGAAGGAATGAATCTCAGTATTTTGTACCTCAGGTTTTCTTGCCTTTTGATTCATATTTTCCAGTGGCTATTCATCCTGCATTAAGCATCCAGAGTGGGGTGTATATATAAGTGCAAACTGAAGTTATATACAGGCCAGGGAGATAAGGGTGCTGTTCTGCTGAAGTAAGAAATCTGTTCAAATTGATTCTGTCAAAGAATGAGGTCGTCTAAGGCATAACATAACCAAATGTATTGTTATGGTCATGAAGGTGGCAGGTAAACTCAGAGTTTTTCTGGCGTTTGTTCTCTACTCTGCTCTTGTTTCCACCTGTTGTTTTGGAATCAAGGAAACATGAACATGAGACTTCAAAGTACCTGAGTCTGATATAGAAAACTTTTCTTAATGACTAAACTTGCCTATGCCTTTAAATAATCCGGGTTTAAGGAGTTTAGAGATGTGCTGTAAGCAGGAAAGCACACAAAGCTGTCCTTTTTTTTGTCCTTGCACCATATTCAATCCAACAACATATCTGCTCCTGGCTTTTATTAGGAGCAGGCATGTGTGACCTCCTGTCTACAGGTTTTCTGTTTATTGTCTTGAGCTTAGACTTCCCAGTGAACTCTCAGGTCTGTGCTAAGTCCTCTACAAGTTGGCTTGAGATTGGTTTTTGTGCTAATACCCTTGCACGTGTAGGGATGCATTCTGCAAAAAAAAAAAAAAAAAAGGAAGACAAGTAGGCAATTTGCTAATGCAAATAGTCTTCAATTTTACTAAATAAAAGCAAAATTGTACTGAAGAGAAAACTCAATGTGTTTTGTTGAAAGTGATGCTTGTTTAATATATCCATTTAATCTTTGAGTAAAGAACTTTGTCAAAAGAAAGGTACGCATTTTGCTTTATTGGAAACAGAATATCATAACATTAGGGAAGTTTATTTGGTTCTCATCCATGTATGTAATGTTTAATTACAGATGGGCACATAGCATTCCTAGTGATTGCTTTCGGCATTGTTTCCAAAGGACGAACATAAAATCAGCACTAGTTTCTTCATATTTCTTTTATAAATGCCTCCAATATTTGGGACAAGTATTGTTAGGAGTGAACTGACATATTAATACCTTGGGGAGTGGACTACACTGCATCCCATACTTAATTTAAGTCAGCAGCTTGCATTTAAGAAAGAGAAGTGCTGCAGGCTTATTCACAAAGTTCAAGAGGACCAAGCACCTAGGTTTCCCTTACAGTCAGCAGAAAAATAGATATTCCTTTAAGGTATCATTTAAATTTGAGCCTAATGTGGATTGTGCTTGGAGGAATCTGTCCCTTTGATTGCTGCAGAAGGAGTGAGTTTGGGAAGTAATGGCAAGGTCTTAGCATCTGCATTGAGTTTGATGTTTCTTTACACTAGTGCAGTCTCCTTTGGGTTTTGCACACGAAAAAGGATCATTAACAGTAGTCTAGGGAAACTGGCTCTCTAGGCTGAAGTTGTCTCTCCAAACAGTTTGAATTATAACCTTGCTAATCCTCTCGGAGAAATTAGTTATTTTCTATGCCTTTCCCATGCTTTTTGCACCCTGTAATAAGCAGGCATACTCCTGCCCCTGAAATAAAAAGTGGCTTCAATTCTGTGTTCAACATGCCTGTAATTCTGCCTACGATACTACAACGTAATGATTCCATAAGTTCATGCCACAGTGAAGGTGTTGGTTTTTTTCACTTTTTAAATTTTTTAAAGCAATTTTAAGGAAACTATTGCATGAGTAATGCACATAACCTCATTAATTTAGAGGAGCAATGAAATTTCTATGGGTAAAGTCTGTGTTTGAAACTATCCATGGAGAACATGTTCTTACTCAGGAAGGCTACACAATGTACAGGGTTTAGCAGCACTATTATTAGAATCCAGGTCTCCTGATTTCTCTGCTCACTGAATCATCCTGTTTCTGAAGTGTTAGGCATTAAGGTACATGGGGATGAATTGTAAGCTTCATAGGACTGAGGACAGCAAATGGATGAAAGCTAAAACCTCTTTTTGTAAAGCTTAAGCAAGTTGAAGAAGCTATGTGAAAGGCTTCCTAGGAGATAAAATCAAGAAAGAATGTGATGCTTCTTCTTGCTACAAGTGGTAACTACTGGTTTCAGCTCCAGCAAAACAGAGAGGAGCCAGAAGGGCAGTGGAACAGGCTACTGGGGCAAGACACAGTGGTTGCCCACTGGCACCCCCAGCCACTGCAGTCTTTTGTCTGATGGACTTAATTGACCTTTTGTTGCAAATTGTGCACAATGTCAGCATGCCCTGCTTTATCCTGCTTTATAGTGAGTTGTGAGTAGCCTGGTATAAACAACGTTTGATTTCCTCTTTCTCATGTTTTAAGCTAAACATCCCAAACAGTTATACAAAAAGGGAGAGCAGCGAAGGTTCCTATCTTTTCTGTAGAAATCAGAAAGCTGAAAGATTAACAATATGTATGCTTAGCAATATTTAGGTTTTTGTGCTAAAATTTTTCTCTTCCGTGCCTGTGGAAGAAGTGAAAAATATTAAGGTCAATGCAAACACTCAGGTTGCAATACTACATTTAACGAAGAAAGTAATTCTGAAATAAAATTCTGAAATCAAACACTCCCTACTGTATCATTTATGAAATATAAACCTGACACTGAATTTTCTCTTCAAAGCTTGCTGCTTCCGTAGTCTCCCTCAAAACTTTTTGTCCCCACTCCTGTGTGCCTCTTCAGTGGCCCAAAGAAGCTGGAAAACTGTTATTGGTACTATGAAACAGCAGAATTAGCTAAAAAAAAATTATACAGTACTTAAAATTTTGCTGAGAAGGTAGGTTAGTGTACAGCCCTCCCCCTGGTTTCAGTTGTCCTTTCTGATTACCCAAATGCATTCTGAGATGCCTAACTTAGAAGGCTTTTATATTAGCAGCTTTTCTGTAAACCTGTATGTTAAGGTGTGGTATCTGTCTTTGTCTCAAATCTTAAAAACTGAGATGAAACACTCCTACGTTCTTGATTTTTGCCATTTGTTTTTTTATCATCCCAGGTAGAACTTTGGTCAGGTTTTCAAGTTAGTTTCCTGAAAGCCTAAAGTGTACTTTTTGTAAATAGAATTAATGATCTTTGAAGTTCCTAGAGTAAAATAGGTTGTTCTTTAACAGTATTTGGTAATCTGTGTTTGTTCAGGTGTTTTATATGGATTAAAACCTGTATTTTAACAACTCAAATTTGAAAATGATGATCCAGAGGGACCTTGACATAGTTGAGATGTGGGCCAGTGCAAACCTCATGGAGTTCAACAAGGCCAACTGCGGGGTCCCACACCTGGGCTGGGGCAATCCCAGACACACGCACATGTTGGGTAGAGAAGTGATTGAGAGCAGCCCTGTGGGGAAGGACTTGGGGGTGATGGCTGATGAAAAACTCCCCATGAGCCAGCAATGTGCACTCCCAGCCCAGAGAGCCAAGGAAATCCTGGGCTGCATCCAAAGCAGCGTGGCCAGCAGGGTGAGGGAGGGATTCTGCCCCTCTGCTCTGCCCTTGTGAGACCCCACCTGCAGTGCTGCATCCAGCTCAGGGGTCTTCAGCAAAAGAAGGACATGGAACAAGTCCAGAGAAGGGCCACGAAGTTGGTAAGAGGACTGGAGCACCTCCCCTACAAAGACAGCCTGGGAAAGCTGGGGACGTTCAGCCTGGAGAAGAGGAGGTTTTGTGGGCACCTCAGAGCAAACTTCCAGTATCTGAAGAGGCCTGCAGGGAAACTGGAAATGGGCACTTGGTCAGGAACTGTAGTGATAGGAGAAGGGGTATTGGGTACACACTGAAAGATGGGAAATCTAGACAAAGTATTAGGAAGAAATTCTTTATTATGAGGGTGGTGAGACACTGGAACAGGTTGCCCAGGGAGGTTATGGATGTCCCAACCTTGGCAGTCTTCAAAGCCAGTCTGGATAATGCCCTGAGCAATGTGGTCTAGTGGGAGGTGTCCCTGGCAGGCACGCTGGGACTAGATGATCTTTAAGGTCCCTTCCAAACCTTAACATTCTATGATTCTATTAATCTAACTACCACTTATGATGATGTTGCATTAACATTGCAAATTCAAAAAACTATACAGTACTGGATTTACTAGTACTGGAAAAAAATCGACCTTCTTTCAGAAGGGTGTATACCCAGCTCACTGTTTAATAGTATGATAACTAAAAGCTGGTAAAGGCAAAATGCTTTGAGGAAGTTTATAGGTATGGCAAAAGATAGCAATATATTTAGAGTAAAATAAATGGTTCAAGAATTTTATTGATGTAAAACTTACTAAGCTTCTGCTTGGAAATATACCTACTATGTTAAAATGATCCATGTCAGCATTGATCTCTTATTTCCTTCTTGTACGAATGAAGTATCTTTGTATTTTCACCATCTATTTAAGTAATCATATTTTCTGGAAGGAAGTCTTTTTAGTGGTATACTCAAGAACTGTCCTGGATTTTTAGAATTATTATTTTTTGTTTTGGTACCAGTCACCAGTGATATTTACATCCTCTTTTGCTACCAGAACTATTACCAGTTACAAGACTCATAAAAAAAGTTTAGACTTCTGTGAACTTCCTGAAGTCCACATTGAAGCATACACATTACTAATCTTTCACAAAGATATTTTTATTGAAATTCATTGATAGCTGGTATAAAAAACTCCAATAAAATCTAAATGTTTCCAGTTTTGTATGATAAAAGAGACAATAAGATATTTCTTTTTATTTTGAATTACAGATGGCATCCGTTCAAGATTCCAGATATGGCCAGAAAGATACATCTGACCAGAACTTTGATTACATGTTCAAACTGCTCATTATCGGCAACAGCAGTGTGGGGAAAACCTCCTTTTTGTTCCGATATGCTGATGATTCCTTTACATCTGCATTTGTAAGCACGGTTGGGATCGATTTCAAAGTAAAAACGGTTTTCAAAAATGAAAAAAGAATTAAGCTACAGATTTGGGTAAGCTAAAAAGAATTCTGTGAATTAAGCAAACTGGAGTAGTTTGATAGCATTTACACAACTGCAGGTTTGCATTGAGTGTCATTACCCTTACATATATATATAGAGAGAGAGAGCATAGGAATGAAATAGCAGTTAATTATTTCTTACAGAATTCTTCTGTCTTGAATAATAGAGTGCAGACAGTATTTTTAAGGTGTTGAAGTACAGTGATTATATATTCTGAATAGAATTCCTTTAGGAAATAATACAGGTTGACACATTGATATCTGTGTAGTGAGGTATAAACAGCTGTGCAATATGTAGACTATTGAAAGTGATACATGTTATAACAAAGTACCTTGAAATACCAGGTTTTGGATCTGGTGTCTTCCCTTAAAGAGTCATGAATTTATGTAGGAGCTATGATAGTGGATGCATAACAGAAGGCATAATTTTTTGCTCTGTTAGTTATGTTTGTCATCCTGATCACCTGGAACATCTTCTGTCTTCTGCTGATGAAGAAAACATGTGCAAAGTGATAGGGATGCCCAGGCATGCAAAACCCTGCATTCCTTGCCTACACCTTAGAGACAGTAGAAAGATGCCTAGTGGAGGAAAATGAGATGCCAGGGAATAGGTGTCCTTTTCCGCAAACTCTCCTCAAAAAGAAACATTAGCCAAAACTTATTTCATAGAATTATAGAATATCCTGAGTTGGAAGGGACCCCACTCCTGGCTCTGCACAGTACCAACCCAAAACAATCACCCCATGTACCTGACAGTGTTGTCCTGGTGCCCTCCAGGGCATGGGTGGATTTATGACAGATTCCCAGATGCTTCTATCTCCTCATTCTTGAGTGATAGGTGGTACTCACTAAAAGGAGGGGGAGAAATAGCAAGACATTTAATAATGTGGGACCTGGAGTTAGAGCTTCAGGTGCTTTCCTATCTTCCTGAGATGCTTGAAGATTTTGACTAGTGTTTCCTTTGTGAGACATTTGTAACAGCCTTAAAACCCTTTTTTTTTTTTTTCTTTGTTCATGAATACAAGTAATTAAAAATTTGTTTAATGATGGGCAGCCATTAAATCTCAGAAAACCTTGGATCAAATCTGACCAGATCATCTAACATGATTTAAAGAGCAGATAAATTGATTTTTTTTTTTTTTAAATACGTCACAAAGAAGAATTTCCCAGGGTTTCCTTGGCTCTATCTTATTCATGTTTCTTTAGGTAGGCTTCAGTCCTTGGTATCTCAAATAATTTGTTATTCTGTGCCCTCTAGGAACTGGAAGATAGACTTTTTACCTCTCAACTTTTTTAAGCTTAGGTTATTGCTACTATCATAATTAGTGGTGCCTACTAGGAAATTGTATACCATATGCATGCTTTCACATCAATTACATGCCAATTTCATTGTAGTAGTTTAATGTTGGCGATCGCATTGACATTGCCTTATTATTTTTTTAAATGGAGCAATAAAAGTTGTGTTCATGTTATAGTTTTTACACAGTTCTTCTTTTAATCACCATGTGCATTACAGTAGATTTTATTGGTTCATGTCTTTCCTAACAAAAGCAGCAATGCTAGTTTACCATGTCTTGTTATTAGTTTGACACCAGTATATTTCACGCCTCTTCGCATCACATATATGTACTTGGATGAAAGCCATCCAGTGGTCTAGTTGTGCTTGGATCTATCCATGGCATAGAGGAGATGTAGCATCTGTATTCTTTCCAGTTCTAGCAAAATGTGTATTTTGTTGTTCTTTGCATGGCATTAACATGCTGAGTCCAAACAGGATCTAACAGTCCTTGCCTGAAAAAACTTGCAACCAAAATGAGTGAAACAAACACAAGAGCTCCATGTCCCTTAGGGAAGAGAAAGCAAAGGTTCAGAGCATAGAAGAGACCTTCCTGCTTCAGCTACAGGTGAAAAGTCATGTGCCGGGATGTGGGGTTAGAGACAAGACTTCAGACCATACTTTCATGCTAAAGGCTTTTACCCCAGCCAGCACTGCATATTTCTTTGTGTTGTTTGGTTTGGGTTTTTTTCCCCACTGAATTTTTAATGCCAGTTCTTAAAAGGCCTTGTCATTGCCAAGTTAACTCAAATTGCAATAGCTCACTATAGCTGTGCTTTTTAGATGGAGTATTCTGTGTTGGAGCATTGTGTTGCTGTTAAGCTTACTAGTAAATCCATTGACAGTTGCACTTCTGAGACATTAAATAAAATTAGTAAGGGGTCTCAGAAGCTATTCTAGTACACAAAATCTGAAATAGAGCACTATTACCCCATCTCACATACTGCTGTTATATCAACAGCACTATAGTTCTTAATAGACATTGTCTATATATGTAACTTCTGTCTATACTATATTATACATTTTTATTGGTTATGCAAGTAACTTTCTAAAATGAATAGTACTTTTCAAATATCCATTTTCATTTCATTCATTAGTTTTTTTAAAACCCATTTATATTAGATAAAGTATGAAATTGAATCAGAGTGAGCGTGATTTGTTGTTGATTCTGAGCAGAAGCGTGCATGAGGTTATAACACTTCCCTCAAAATCAGTGGGAAAGTATTTGGTGGCATCATGTGGTAAGTGATCTTCAGCATATATGGAATAAATATAGAAAATCTCACACTTTTGTATAGTCAGAAGAAACTAGAAATGCAACTTTAAAACGTGTTCTGAATGACAAGATCAAAACTGAATTACTTTGCCATGCACTTAAAGGAAGAAATACATGGAATGACACTACTCTGCTGTTCTTGCTTGGCAGTAAAATGCAGAAATATGTAAATAGTAATGCTGTTAAGTCACAAACATTCCCTAGCTAGAGACACAGTTACTCCAACATTTGTCCTGTTACAATTTTGTACATATTCTTCTAGGTTAGACTTTTAAACTTCCTGTTTAATAGTACTTTCAACACGATACTTTGTGTTCAACTAGAAACATGTTAGAGCTTGCAGATTCCACCAGAATAAGATTCTCATGTGCTTACCAGTGAAGGGTACAAGTTTGTTTGAAAGTCAGCATGGGCACTCAAGGAAGCAGAGTCATTACTTATAAATAAAATTCCCAGTGTGATTATCACAGATGAACTAGGAAGGGTTAACAGGTTGAGGTAGGTGCTGTTTACATACTGGGATGCCCTGCAAGTCTTTTGTTTATTTGAGGTTTTTTTCTTGCTTGGAGGCAATAGTGTCTTATTCTTGAATTGTCTTCTTTCATTGTTCAAGTCAGGGAGGATGGGGCTCAATCTAGTCCTTGCTGTTATATAATTTTCATATGGTCAGAAAGAGCCTGCTGGAAGCACTGAACATTGCTTCTTGCCCTTCTGAGCCAAACACCTTCTTTCCACAATATTTTCTAGTGGAATTGAGAGAGGTTCAGAGTTCAAGTACTATATTCACTGGTGGTAGCACATTACCTTGTCATAGGACCATCACCTGGCCCTGAAATTTTCTTACACAGCATATTACAAACGTGACAACCTGGTATGGACGTTAGGAAGACAGAATATTAAGATCTTTCTTACTTTTAAAGGAGAGCAATCAAAAAAATATCATGCTTTACCTAAAAATGCATTGATTTCTCCATTTAAACTATACAAAAATTTTGTAAGGAAATTGTGTCTGTACGCAGCACATCCATACACAGGATAAAAATCCATTAAAAGACTTTAAGGTGTTTCACAGTGTCAAGTAATAAAAAGCAATATATTTTTGCTCCTCCATTTGGTTTGAACTAGTAATATTAAAGGAAAGAGCTGGAACTATAAGGCTCTAAGATTCTCTCATTTAAAAAAATGACTTGTCAATATTAATTCAGACAAAATTACACTCTAACTAAAATTATTAAGAGTTCAAAGGTGTGTAAATCATAATATAAAAATAAGAACCATATAAATCTATCTGTAGCTGACATGCTATTATTGAGATGCATTACTTTTGTGAACTGTCAAAGGTATAATAGATATAACAACCTGCAAGAGCTTATGGACAAATACAGGCTTATTTGGATAGTAGAATTTGTTAGCTAACATATCAAAATAAAGCATAGAGCAGGGAAGAAAAATAAGGAGAAATAAATCCAAATATTGGCTCCTAGAAGAAAGAATAAAACCTACACAGACAGGTCAACATATTTATCTGACAATTTATGCATACATCTTTAGCTCATTTGGTTGATCAGAACTCTCAGTGATTTCAAACTGATTTCAATACAAATTTTGTTTGAGGAATGAAGCATCAAATTTTCCGCCTGTGTCCCCCTGCACAAAAAGGTATTAACTGCATTCATACAGCAATATCTGACTATAGCACGTAGGTGCAAATATCAAATAAGAATGCTGTACTGCCTTTTGCTGCTTAGATGGCTTTTCTCTGGGACTAGCCATAGACTTCAAGGACTAGGTGCAATGATCACAAAGAAAGATATCCTAGAGCAGACAGGATGAGAGCTGCTTGTGTCAGCATATCCTTCCTAGAAGTGTCAGTTTCATTTGATACCCAAAATGTTGCTGCCTTTACGTCAACAGTTTCTACAAATCATCATGGGGCCTAGGGACTAAGTGCGGACTAGGTTTTATAGATTGAATGAGGAAATGCAGTGTCATCATTCCATAATTAAAACTATTGTAGCTGTTAAAAAAACCCCAAACCTATAAATATTAGGCATTTGATTTTTTCCCCTACAAGCTTCCTAACAGTTCTTCAGCAGTAAAAATATTTCAGTTAAAAATGAAATGTGTGTTTGTGAGTGTGTATGTGTATGTATGTTAAAAGGGTCTGTAGGAATACCAGTATGAATGAAAATTGCCTTGATATTGAAGTCTTTAGGTGGCATCCTGCAGTAACTTACAAGTGGGGAGGCAGTGCAGTAGTGCAGAAACATCCTTGTAACACTGGCCATGGTTCTAAGAATCTGTTCAAGAATCACTAAATACACCGGTTCAGTAGAAAGATAATGAAACCTGAAGCAGTAAAAGTGGAGATAGGCGTAGCAGTGGAGAGAGAGGATAGCAAATGTAGAAAATGTTTCATCACAGGATTTTCAGGTCCTGACCTGTCACATCTGACTCATCTGAGTATTTTTATTTAGTAGATAGCCACTGCAAAGTATATTTCATTACTCCTTTCTCAGCTGCTGGTGATGATGTATAACTGCTGCTTTGAATACACGTTTTCAAATGAGGATAGTAAATCTAATATTGAAAATGAAACTTCCTCATCTCAGCACGAAAATCAAATGTGTATACTGTCATACATCAGACAAAGTGATTTGAAGATAGTAATATAGAATCAGAGAATCATAGAATATACTGAGTTGGAAATGACCCATCACGGCCATTGAGTCCAATTGCTGGCCTTGTGCAGGACACCCCAGGAATTATACCATGTGCCTGAGAGAGTTGTCCAAATACTTCTTGATCTCAGGTGGGCTTGGTATGGTGACCACTTCTCTGGGGAGCCTGTTCCAGTGCTGGGGTTTGAGATTTCTGTGGATCCAGCTGTATTAGTAAATGAAACATTCCAAGGTTGTCCTTTGGCCCTGAATCCAGCTGGCATGGAATAACTTTCGTCCATATGTTTAAACTCTTTCAGTCTCTGAAAGAGAATGGGCACATCCAGATCTTGTGTTGGGAAACTTCTCTGCCCTTTACTAAGTCCTGGACCCTGCCCAGGTACTGTTATTGCTAGCAAGCCTGGATCAAAACCATGTGAGAAAACATGCTGGCAGTTTCACAGCATAGACAAATTCGATACCCTTGAAATGCTTCTTGGCACAACTTAATTTGCTGTTACAGACAGGGCCTGAAAAGGCAGCAGCTCCAGGCAGCCATGGGTGTGGCTGACCTGTCCACTGTGATAAGCAGTGCTATGTGTTCACAAATGCTGGTCTGTCAGCAGGCCCTAAAGGAACCATTCCTGAGAAAATATGGTTAATGAGGAATGTAGTTGTGACAGATAGAATGCAATCTCTTTCTGGAATTTTCCTTAGTTGAAAAAAGGAAAAATTCTGTGAAGCTTGCATTTCATTTTAAGTTGCCCTTCAACAGGTGAGTGTTATCCAGTTATGGTTGGATATGGTTTGCCTGGATTACTTCCTTTCTTCACTTTGCTTATTTCTACACAATCTAAATCTTTGAAGAACCTGAAAGTTTAGGGGTAGAATCCTATTTTCGTACTAGTATATTATTTCGTATGGTGCTTCTTACGTATTCATTGAGAGTGCTTCCACTTATGTGCAAGTTGTATTTGGTATATTTAATTTCTCAGAAATACTAACGTTCATTAATAATTATTTTTCCTTAATTGTTTTTTTCCCCCCTATTTTTCATAACATCAGGAGTTATCAACAACAGATATTGAAGATTTGTACAGTCAAAGGAAAACATATTATAGTAGTACAGAGAGTACTACTGTGTTCAGATCTCAATAGGGAACCATCAGGAGTTTTTTATCTCTGTATAGCTTTAAGGGGGTCTTGGTTACTTCCAGAAGTTGTATATTTTCTGAATTTGGGAATTCTTAGTGCTCTCTTTACCTCACCCTCTTTATTCTGTGTTCTGTTTCCTGTACTGGTTTTTCTATTTATATTAAAATTGCACTCATGGATCCAATTCAGCTGAAGTTTTCATTGTTTTAGGTAAGTAGACAAGAAAAAAAATGTTTGAACTGTTCACTTTAAGCCCTTTAAGCAGGAATGAACAGTAGGAAGGGAAGATACTGCTTACCTAAAAGGAGACAAGATAGTTTGTCTTTTCTCTGAATTTTAGTACATACTATTTATATATCTATATAATGTATAAAAATATAATAACTAGTAGAGCTTAAATGTTAAATGTATCAGAGCAGAGGGAAATACAAGCAGAGAGTGGAAAGATGTGTGCTGCTGTTTGAAGTTTGACTGCCTTGCTCATACAATGAGGCATAATGTGAGAGAAAGCACCAAAGAGTCTGAGTGGAAATGGGGCCAAGAATTTGTGAAACAGAGCACCATAAATGGTGTGAAAAAATCAGAAAGAGTAACAGATATTACATGTGATGTTTGGTTTATTTCTTTGCATATCACTCTACAGAAGTGCTAATAGATGTGATATTACAGTCCTTTACTGGAAAAAAAAACTGTATTAATTAATTTTTTTTTTTGCAAAAAATGCTGCCTTGGAAACTATTCTGTGTAAAAATATAGATGCATCCACTATGAGCTATACACATCTTGTAAAACTAATTGTATTTCCTATATGGAACCAGGGCTCAATCCTTACTGCCAAAATCTTGGCAATGTAAATGGTATGTTCAGTTCAGACTTCAGTGCAAAGAGCATATGCTGTACACTTTGTGGGACAGGTCATGTTGGCCAGTGAGGGCACTTTTAAAATGTATATGTTTTTTATTTAAAATCTATTACTAACTTTTCAAATATTTATGAGATATTACAATTTCATTGCTATAAAAAGCACCTGTCTTGAGAATTTTAAACATTGTTTCTGAATCCAACTCAAAATAAAGAGATGGTTACTATTGCTTCAGCACCGTGTCTAGACAGCCCTGTGTCCTGATCCTTTGTGCTTGCTCTAAAATGCACGCCAAAATGGTTGCAAATTTCTGGCCTCACATAGTTTAGAGAGGAAACATGAGGTAAATGTCAGTTCTGCAGCTGCAACTAGCGTTAAGTTCCACTGTTCTCCTCAATAGTCCAATGTTTTTTTGAAAGTCCTGTGTAATCTTGGCTCAAAGATTTCACTCCTGTATGAAGTTCTGTGCTTTACAGAACCCTCAAATGCCTATTCCTCATTGCTGAACTTTAATTATTCTCTGACAAAGACTCAGTGAAATGATACATCTGTATTCAAAGGCAAGTATCAATTGGGAAAAAAAGATAGCATTTAGCATAATTGAGCTTCTAAATAAGGCTTATCTCACTATTTAAGTGGAAGCTTCCATGGGAATACTTTAAGAGAGACTGAGTTAGTGTAAGATGCTTTCTGGAACACTTTTCTATAGTGTGTCTGAGGCAGTTTTCTTCATTGGACTCCTGGGAAATGCATCCTGCTATGGTTTAGGCCAGCAAATCATCAAACTGCCAGACCTCAAGTAATTGCAGCTCCCCCTAACCTGTGAACAGGCAGTGTGCTATAACATTTTCTCAACTGCCTTTGCCTTCCATGTAATGATCTACAAGTCATCAGCTTGTGACTGTCAGGAAGCATATACCATTGGAAGACCTGTCATGAACCAGCTCTTACACATGTGCAAACATCGTACAAATGCTACGTAGGCTCCCTAAAAACTGATTATGGGAAAAGGAAAGTTAAGATAAAAGACCATTTCATACATGCATATCTGAATATAAAGATCTTTGGTTCTGTTTCAAGTGAGGAGAAGAAAATTAGGAATGAAATGATTTTGCTGTGACAGGGATCTGGATCAAGAACAGTAACATTGGACTAAATTTGGAAAACAAATACGCTATTTTAATTGTACAGGCTCAATAGAATCCAGAGAAATCTGACAGAATGCTTTAAACTGTCAGTGTAACTTATACTTACTAATCTACCATTTTAAAGGAACAAAACTAAGCCTATTTCTAAAATGAAATTAATGTTGACAGCATTCCTTAAAGTTAAATCAACTGTGCTGCCAGGTCCCGGTGAAGCACTTTAGCAGCACATTTACGACATCTATACAGCTGCAGTGAATCTACAAAGAAAAAAATATCTGTACAGGCCCTTTGCTGAATTTTAATAAGATTCATGTTGTAGATTAGAGCAAAATATTGCACTCTTGCTGTGCAGTCGTTGCTTTGAAATCACAGGACCAGAGCCTTGGACAGGAGCCATAATGTAAATACCATGAAAATGGGAGTGTAGAGATAGTATTTAAAGCTCACTTTTGCCCTCTCCTGCTGCTCAGTGCAAGCTGTTTCCCCGTGCTATGTTAGAACAGCTTGAAGTCATTCTGAAATTATGCTGGATTGAAAGGGATACAAGTAACTGAGGGAGGATACAGCGGGTCACACAAAAGCAACTCATTTTATTTAATGATACACAATTTGCATTATGTTCTGGAAGTAAGCTTAGGTGCGTTTTGAAAGAACACAGAGCCATCAGGGTCTCTGTGTCACATAGGGATGTTTATAGTAGCTTACATGTTATGGGCGAAGGACACAGATTTTACATGTGAAATTATGCAAAACAGCATCTCTGGATAATTTAGCTTTGTATTTACGTTGCTATTTCTTGGCCAGCTAAGAAAAAGCAGTTAGTATATTGGCTGCCTTTTTTTTCAATTAGAGAAGCTGCTTTTCCCCCTTTAGTTTCTTTTCAGTGTAGTTGAAGGCTAATCTCCTCAATCTTTTCTGAAAAAACATGTTGTTCTTTTGTAATTATCTCTGTATTTTCTGGTTTAACTCAGTTTTATTACTCACTGCTCATAAACAAATTCCACAGCTTTTACCTGTTATGACTTTATTTTTTCATTAATCACAGCTTGAGAGAATTTTACCTCAATGAATTCAGTAAATAACTCAAATGGAAGTTGTCAATTTGTGGTGTAATTTGATGATTTGTTTATTCTAAAATTAGTATGTTATCTATATATATATATATAAGATGGTACCTATATATGTAGAGAGAGAGTTCTTACTTTTCTACCCACCAGGTTATTATTTATGTGTATTTATAAAAAGAAAAAATAATTTAGGTCTGTCACGGGAAATCAGTTGTTCTCTTCTGACAGCAAGAATGATACTTGGTGGGTGTTTTGGCCCCATATAGATTGGATACTATTGACTTCGGTTAATTTAATTTGGAAATAAAGCCAACTCTGCAGAAAGGAATATAAAGTAAACTCTAATAGGGGTTTTTTGTTTTCCTTTATAAATGCTTTGGTTTGCCACACTGGCTTGCAAGGCCTATATTTATTCATCTTAATGACGCATTCCAAAATGAGCTGAGCTAAATAAACTACACCTGGACATGTAATATTTCATAATTCTATATTCACCTATAATTAGGACATGTACTTTCTGAAGTGTCCTGAAATCTTCTGGGGCTGCTTATTTCTGACCTCTTCTCCAAAAGATGCTCAAATTCTAGCCTTCATACAAGACTTCTTAACAGCCATTAGCACAATGTATTTCAACCATCATTTCTTTGGGGAAGTTTGTGATTAGGGTTTCTAGATTTTAGTGGATATGCTCACACATGGTATGACATCACCTATGCTAACAGTGACCTATAAAGGTGAGAGCTGAAGTATGCAAGTATCCTAGTTGGCTGAATGTAAATATAATATTCTTTAACTGTATGAGTAAAAGGAGTCAAGGTAATTTCCTGGAGAAGACTGAGTTTAGTGCTGGAAAGAAGAGTGGTTAAGGACCTAATAACAAGCTGTTTTGACAGGAGAGGACATCAGGCTTAGAATGTGCTATGGAGAGGTTTTAGGGCTCAAATATTTAGTACACTTAATACATAGTCAGTATGTGCTTGTGCATGATGGGAATTTGGGAAGTATTACCAGTATAGAAGAGGATCAATGTATCATACATAAAAAAATTACTAACTTTCAAATGTCAGGTAATAGAAATGGAATTTAATTTAATGGTACCCAACTGGATACTTTGGGAACAACAAGAAATTACTTTTTAAATTAGAAGTTATTTAGTTAGCAACCACTGCATAAAGGCAGAATGTGGGTATATGAGAAAATCGAAGGATTCCTGCTAACCATCCAAAGAAAAACAGTTAATATGGCCCTTGCATGTGCCTGGTGAAGTATTTCCTGAGGAAATGGGACTATTCCATTATCTACTGTGCTGGAGATACTTTATAGGAGAAAGGAACTCAAATTGAAGTCAGGTGCAGAAAAAACCCTGTTCCTCTATTGCATAGAAGAACTAAAGGAAATAGAAGGAGGCAAATAATGTGAGTTTTTTACTCTAGAAAAGGCAAGACTAGTACTTTGTTTTTTTATAAAGTTTGTGGTTTGATTTGGGTTTTTTTTAACAAGCACACTTAATTTTGTCCAAAATGCACAATCTCCCATTGAGAAACTGTTTGAATGAGAAAAAAATGTGTAAGCAGGCCTGTTATTTACATGACACCAATGTCCTGAAGAAATCTGTAACAAATGGACAGGGTATGCACTGCTCATCTGCATAACAGGCAGAGGCATTCATGGATTGACTTAGAAAACAGGTGTGGAATTGGGCTGACAAGTGACACTTGGACCTTTCTGAATGTTCACAGTTAGTACTTGCCCAAATGTAGTTTGTATGTTATTTTGAATATGGTGGTTTTATATACAGTACCTAAAGGACTCAGGTATTTGTCTTGCTTCTCGTCCATGAGCATCAACCTTTTCTCTGCTTTTATTTTGGCCAGTTTCCTTTCAGAATGTCCATCTGTCAGATACTAATAATGCTTCTTTCTCATAGCACTCTGCTTCAGGCAGTTTAATGTATTGGGGGGGTCAAAATAGTGTCAGTACCGGGCTGCATCCCTTGAGATAGAGCTGGTGGCATGTAGAAGGATCATAACAGAAGCATGACTCAAGGGTGATCAACAGGAAATCAATTTGTGCATTGGACATGATGTGTCTGGTAGACAAAGCTCACTGAACATCAGCTGAGTGTGGACATGCCTTTTGCCATGTTGCAGGAAGTATGGAACCTATAAAGGCAGAAGGATGTTTAAAAGATTGTAAGCATCATATGGCAAGGGGGTTATAGTGGCTTTGACTGGGAAATGGTATGCTGACTAAGCCAGTATTGTGCTAATTAAAGGGGAGGAGAGAAAACAAAAAGAAGGATGTGATCGAAGCATGTGTTAGGAGTCCTGTGAAAATGAATGTCAGACCTGAAGCAAGATAATAATTAACAGCCTGAAGGATGAAAAGACCTTACAGAAAATTCAGATAATCCAGGACAAATGCCTCTATGCTGAAGATAATGAATGCCATTATGATTGTGCAGGAACGGGAATCTTAAAAACTAAATGGAAGAAGCAATGATAGAAGATGACATTTGTACATAACACTATTAATTGGACATCAGCTCTGGGGATTAAACTCATATATATTTAGAGCTAAAATTCTTTTCTTGCTTTATTTGAAAAGCTAAGACTGCCTAAAGCAATATCCTGTTGTAAACCAGCCGTCATAAGAGCTGGTCTGTATGAGAAGAATGAACCTGTGGTTTTAAATGGATAGAAAGAAGAAAACCTATTCTTCATATATTCTGGTAGTCCCATACATGTAGATAAGCAATGGAAGGTCTTGGTAAAATAACTTTTTATTTGTTTACATGAATTAAGAGAAGTCTGGGCAAACTCGCATTAAGAGATAGTCACTGAGAATATTTGCAGGCATAGAAACTACTTCCAGCTCAGGAAACCACAGAGTTGCATGTGGTTGGAGGTTGGGGGGATGTTTACATGGACTATCATATATGTCCACCTTGTTGCAATTTTCTGTAAATATTTAATGAACAGTATCAGATGGAATACCCACTAGCTATAATGTTTTTGATCTGACGCAGCAAGATTGGCCATACGTATGTATTTATTTACCTGCAAAACAAATCAGTTCTTTGCCTTCTTCCAGGAAAAGCTTCCCTGCTTTTTATGAAGCTATATTTCCTAGCTAGACAAGTGCAAGATAATTTAGTCATGGCCATTTTAGTGTTCAGGCCTCTGTCATTTACAAATGAGTCTTAATACTTCGAAAATAACAGGATTCAGGGAAATAGGAAATTTGCCTGCCTGTCCCTTATAACAAGGTTTTTAAAGAGCTGTGTTGTAGTAATATACAACTGAGCACAGAAGAGGTTGAAGGTGAGGCAGTGCAGGACTGCACTCTTCTTGCTTCACCATGGTGAAGAATGCAGTGTCAGGAACTGGGTAGATTCCAGGAAATCTTCTGGTAATACTTGTGCTTTGATTGCCATTTTTAAATATTGCTCAGAGCTAACTTTTGTGTTTTGTAGTTCCTGTTAGATTGCATACTAGCTTTCTGTTGCTAAATTATAAAATTTTTTTACTTCTTTTGAAGTCTCACACTCTATTTCCATCTGAATTCCTTTAGAAGTCCTTGGCCCCAGTGCAGTGATTCTTAGCCATTTCTATTTGGGTAAATGGTGTCCTGTAAGAGAGCCAGACATGGTCTGTGAAAAGATAACAAATATTAAATACATTCTCACATATGTAAGCATGGAAAGAAAATGAGGGGAAAATAGTAGTTTATGTGATTAGCCCAACTAATACACAAATACACTAATACAGCAGCCTGGTGTATTTCACTAGAAATAAAAACTCTTGTGGGGCATCTCAGAAAAATAAGTTGAGTAACCTTGACTTGGAAAGCCCTGTTTTCCCTCTGCAAGGATAGGAGAACTACTGTCTCCTGCCTGACTTGCAATGACCATTCTTTCTTGAGCTCTTAGTTCCTTTTTTCTGCTTCCATTCTATAAACTATGGAGTTCACTCTAACTGCAGAACAGCCCTTGGGACCTACTACTTTGATATTTTTCATTTTGTGTTGCCAGTTAGGAAGTGAAATAACATTACATGAATTTCCCTCTCTGTGTATAAAGAGTAAGTGAATATGTGCACCTTCTTTCAGAGTGGGAGATATTCAGGGAAGACAGACTTGGGTGTGGATTAGGGGATTGTTGCATTTTGAACGTGTTGTGGCAAGATGGTAGGATCTGTCTCTGTTGACAATGACAAACACACATTCATCTAATACAACTTTTGTCTCAGTTTAACCACGGAGCAATGTTTACAGCCCACAGTGCGCTACCACACCAAGGGTCTCAAACATGTAGCAATGGCACAGGAGTGCAGCATGACCATCCTTGCATTTTTAAGTTTGGGGACTTTTTTCTCTGACCTTTTGATTTTTACGTGATTTACTTGCATTTACAGTGTATACACAAAGAGTACACAGTGGTTTTCCCTAATTTACAGCCCAAATCAGATAGATTGCTGAATGCAAAAGTAAATTTGGGGTTTTTTCCCCTTGTGTATGTAAGTCCTTAGAAAATGGAGTTGTTCTGTATGCCAGGAGAAATCATTTCCTTACAGATATTTTTTTCTGACCATGTAGAAGGGAACTTGAATTAGTGATTTGCCCAAGTGTAACTTTCAACAGACCAGAATGAGTGTATGTCTCTTGGGAGAACTTGAGTTTTCAAAAGTAGCTCTCACCTTTTACTATGGTATTTCTCTTGGAAGCATATAGTTAAATCCAGTAACACAGGAATATCTTCATGGCCTGTATTATAAACATGGCCTATATGGAATGGAATTTTAAATGCTGAGAGGTTGGTAGGATTGCCTACCTGAAATTTCCATTAGTTTATTTTTCATTGTTTCGTGTCATTAAATATAACTACAAACCTAAGTAATACAGGGGTTTTCTTTCTGAGTGTCTTATGGATTTTGTCAGTGGTGTATGAACAAAGGTTTTAAATGTACTTGACTATTTCACAAGTTTTTGTCACATATAGCTTTTAATAATAGAACAAATCTTCCTTTATGGCAAATCATTTCCAAGACTTAAAGAATCAATGTTGGATCACTGTGATTCATCCCCTTGGTAACCCGAATTGTATCTCGAGGGCTGCCAGACTTCTAGCACTTTGGAGATTAATAGTATCTGTTTTCTGGTTTTTTAGGGATTTTGTAGTTTGAGTAGGTTAGGGAGGAACAAAATAAATCTAATAGCTCTTGATGTCCTTGAAAGTCTTAATTCAAGTGATTGTCCTTCCTCAAGAACCAACTTATCCATTACTCTATCCTTTGTATCTCTTGTCCACAAATACATGCAAATTCCTTAAAATGAAGTAAGGATTTAGGAAACATTTTAGCCTCATTGCAGAAAATAAACAGGAGAATTTGACAACTTTATATTAAGTTCAAGATGTAACAGTTTTATCAAGTGCTGTCACTATTGTGATTGAGTCAACAGGTACATTATATCAAAGTTGATCTCTGACTATTACATCAGAAGAATTTTCTCTTACATAACTGAATTGAGTGATGTTTTCTGGACCTATCCTGATAAGATTTCCACTCACATTTCTAAATCTGCAAACTTATGGACAGAACTTCCAGACCTGATGATCACTTCTGGGTAATCCAAACTAAAAAGCCTTCAGAAAAGTTTACAGTAGTAACTTCTCATTTTATCTGTTCTGGAATTGTAAGTGGCTGTTATACTTAAGGACAGATTTTCAGCTGGTACACATCAGTGTTCCCCCAAAGTGAAAAGAGCCAAGCTCACAAACAAGCTTGAGATGGAGATGGAGTTGGAATACCGGTTTAAGATTAAAAAAAAGGGGAAAAGAAGGTAATATAGAAGTGGAATCAGAAACTTAATGTCTTAGTAATCTAAGATTTAGCTATCTGCCCAAACCTAGTAGTCTACCATGGCTCTATAACTGGTGGTCAGAAATATCTATCTTCAGAAAATGCTTTATTCTGTACTAAAATACATCTTTAAAGCAAAAGTTCCATCTAAAAATTTCCTTTCTGGAAATATATGTTCTTTAAACAGAGAAAGAAGCAGGCATAAATATAGTAAAATATAGTAAAAAATAGCTTATATTTGTGATGGCTGAATCCCACCCTTATTAGCTGAAGAAAAAGGGGGGTTAGACAACAAGAACAGTCAATGGATAGGAAATTAATTTCAATTTAGTCATGGCTTTTCATAATTTTTGCAAAAATATGTATGCTGTAAATTGATGCCCACCAGAGCACTTTGGGCATATTATGAGTTGCACAAATGATATTAAGGAGACAGACATGAACCAATGAATCAGTGATGCATGCAGAAGCCTCCTTTAGCTGGATGCCATTGCTGAGATGATGCCAATGCTTAATAATATTAGGCCTTTTTTTTTTTTTAAATTAGAATCAGATGCTTTTATTCACATTCTAAATTTCACTGTCTGGTGAAAAATAGGATTTTCCGGAAGGAATATTAAGATGGATGGCAATAACTATCAGTCAGGAAAGTTCAGAGCTCAAAGATGTGAATATGCCAGCTTTGTTGGTTTTCAGAAATATATTGAGAAATAGCTGAGCCATCAAGGTAGAAATTTAAGCAAAACAATAAAGCCTTCTAATCCCACTGTGTATGTATAAATGCATCCATTCTCAAGAAAAAAAGAGTTATATTGATTATTAGATCTGACGCCTCTATAGAGACCAAATGATTGTCTGAATTTTATTGTAATTATGGTATATATTGAAAAACCTTTCTGGCAGAACACAGAATATTCTAGAAAATCTATACTTTTTGGCCTAGGAAATGGTGCTGACCAGAAAGATGGGGAACTGAGAATAGAGGTCATACAATTTGTTTTGGTGTGAGTGTATATTTTTCAATGCTTTGAAGATAGGTCATAATATCTGTTTCTGGCTGATAGTTTCCAAAGGTATTTACAGAATCATAGAATGTTTTGGGTTGGAAGAGGCCTTAAAAATCATCTAGTTTCAACACCTCTGCCATAGGCAGAGACACTTTCCACTATACCAGGTTGCTCAAAGCTCCATCCAGCCTGGCCTTGAACACTTGGAGGGATGGGGCATCCACAACTTCTCTGGGTAACCTGTTCCAGTGCTCCACCATCCTCTTTCCAAAGTAAAGAATTTCTTCCATATACTGAATCTAAACCTGCCCTCCTCCAGTGTAAAGCCATTCTCCCTTGTCCTATCACTACATGCCCTTGTAAAAAGTCCTTCTCCTGCCTTCTTGTATACCCTCTAGGTGCTGGAAGGTACTATAAGTTCACCCCCAAAGCCTTCTCTTCTCCAGGCTGAACAACCCCACCTCTCTCAACCTTTTCTCATAGAGAGGTGCCTGAGGCCCCTGATCATTTTCCCTCATCTGGTCTTGCTTCAACCAGTCCATAACCTTCTAATGCTAGGGCCCTTACTGGGATCTGCTGGCCACACTTCTTTTGATGCAACCCAGGACACTTTTGGCTTTCTGGGCAAAGCGCACATTGCTGGGTCATGTCCAACCTCTCACCCACCAGCACCACCCCCAAGTCCTTCCCCTCAGGGTTGCTCTCAATCTGTTCACTTCCCAGCCTGTATTTTTTGGGATTGCCCTGGCAATATGCAGGACTTTGCATTTGACCTTACTGAACTTCTTGAGATTCCCAAGGGCCCACCTTTCAAGCCTGTCCAGGTTTGTTGGGATGACATCCTATCCTTCAGGTGTTTCATCAGCACCACTCAGCTTGGGGTCATCTGCAAACTTGCGTTAGAGTGCACTTGATCCCAATCTCCATGTCACCATGTGTTGTTTGTGGTGAATACCTCCCATGGAGAAAGAGGCTGTACTTCCTTAAATTTGATATTTTATAAGCTTTTCCGGACATGATTTTTCATAAGCAAAAGCTATCTATGTTATCGTCAGTGACACAGTGCCTTACAAACAACTTTCTGAGGATGTTATATGATTTCTGAAGTCTCTTAGAATTTCTGATTGGTCATTTTTTAAACTGCTTTTAAGAGCTGTCTTCTTTTCCCAAAATATTCTACAAATGTGAATGTTTTTGTGTTTGGAAAAGAACAACATAGATTTTACTGAGGACATGGACCAAGCAGAGAAAGGACTCCTGAGGAAATGTATTAAATCAGGAAAGAACTTCAGAAAAACCTGAAAAGAATTTTTTTGTTTTCTCCTTTTTTCTGTGGAACTATGAGCAGGAATCTGTCCTTCATAACCATAGCTGGGGAAGAAGATACGTAATTAGTTGTCTCAGTGGCAAGTTCTTCTTACCAATCCATATTCTCATTTGTTTATATTTGTCAGAGAACACTGTATAATTGCTTATAAATATAATGGCTTGCTGCCATTCCTCTTATTGTTAATTATCTGGACTGTAATTTAATTTTCCTTTGTAGTGTTCTGCATTAGAAATCTTAAATAGTTTTTTTCCTAAAAGCCAGGCATTTCCCTTGAACGCAAGCCAAGATTTTGCAGCATATGACTTAAGTAAATGAGCTGCATGTGATACTAATCATTTTGGGTTTGTCTTTTTCAGTCTCTAATAGGCTTTGGCACAAATCCGTATTTTTCTGTGTCTTTTCAAAATTATTTCTGGGGCTCTTCAAAGCTTGGAGTCATAAGTAATTTTTGTGATTTGGCTTCCATGCTAATATGCTGCTTATGTGCATGAAAATAACATGCTTGCCTCTGCCATCCACAAGAACATGTTCAGAAGAAACTCTGTTCTTTGTCTTTGTACTCCTTCCTGCTGTCAGGAGCTTCCAGGATTGAAATCACTTGCAAGTGAAAATCTTGTCAGTTTTAGATCTCAGTTCTGTATCCTCTGAGAGTGAGTTTTGCTCACAGAAACTGGCCTATTGCAAACAAAGAGTTAACTCAGGCAAATAAAGACTGAAAGACAAGTCTATACTGTTTACACCCTAGAGGTCCACATATAAAATCATTCAGCTTCAAATTTTACCATCAGTTTATCTCATTTGATTCATGGCTAAATATATTTCTGTCTAGTAACAACTAATTCCTAGTGGCAGCTGCCTGTTCTCAAATCACATTTTGTACCCATGTGCCTGTAACACATGTAGTTAATTATAACAAAGGACCTGGAAATGTTATTAGAGTCCAACCTCTTAGAGACCCTAATTAATTCTGTGCAGGACTATCTGTGATTGGTTACATCAGCCTCTGAGTATGATCTGTGTATTGTTGAGTCTGCCTAGAGGAAATTAATGAGAAGTAGCATGTAGAAAGAAAGAATCTACATTTTAATCTGTTAAGGAGAAGAATACCTAAAGATCTTCAAAAATAGGAGAAAATTCATATTGGCATTTTATATTTTGGTAGTGTCTACTTTTTGATGGAATATCTGAAACACTGATGTTAGATGAGTGTATATGTTCCTTTCTCTTTGTTATAAAAAATTACCTTGTCATAGAAGATTACTTTGTGAGGAATGTTAATGCCCTTTGGGTTCCCTACTGAGTTTTTGAGGAAGAAAGGAGGAGGAATAGCGTTAAGTGAAGGGTCTACTTTCAGACTCAAGAAATCTGCTTTTCACAGCAGAATGTCGTCTCTTCAGGAGTTGTTAGTCTTCTTGTTTGTATACACATCACTTATTCTTGTAGAACAGGGCTAGGGTGAGACCTTCTTTTTTAATAAAAAGAGGTAAAGAAAGTTATACTAGCATCTAGGTGACATGACAGAGAAAAAAACATATTTAGGGTTAGAAGTTTACTATGGAATTTTTCCCTTCCTAAAATATTCTCAAATATTGAAGTATCTCCTCTCTTGTTACTATTTCCTTCTATGAAGGTAACTTCATGTTACACTGGATAAGGAGAGATTATCCTTGTAGTTGCTGGAAATGTGCTTTTGACAATAATAATAATAGTGTTCTCTTCTCCACAACATTGACGAACAACTCAGGCACAGATTGTCCACAACTTGTTCAGGATTACAGATCAAAGCTATAATTCTCCAGTTTTCCTCTTGCTTTTTGAGGTTTCCAACCACTATCATTAACCTGTCAGAACATCTGTGAAGAAATTGGCATATATGGCCTTCCTATGTGGTTGCTAATGCGCTTATTAAAAGCGCAAAATTAGAGTTGCATGTGATTTTACAGTAGCATGTGTTTGCAATATTTCATAACTTTATAACTTTGCAGTGTTATTCTCAAATGTTATTTGAAAATAGGGATTTCAGTGGGCAGGGTGTACTTAGCTTCACAAATAAGTTGTATAACTTTAACTTAAAGTAACATTTCTCCCCAGACCTTTGCTATAGCGAAATGCTAAATGATAATCCTAGCAGTAAAACAATGGATTCTGAAGAAGTTTGGTGTACCTAAACAGTGTGTTGATCTTGTGCTAGCTCGTTGCTTAGGGATAAGTATAATTCTTAGTCTTAAAATGACAGCTTGATATCAGGGCATATTCAGGGACTATTTAAATAGTGAAGAATTTCTAGCAAAATTCCCAAAGATTTCCCATAGACTAGCAGATGCCACTGAATTGTATTCATGCTAATTTTTTTTTTTTAAATAGTATCTGCCAGTACTTGAGCAAAAGAGCAACTAGGAAACTGGAAAATCTTGTTCTTCCAGAAAAAAATAAATCCACATTCATGGATTTGGCTTTGTTTTCATGTGTTTCTTTCCCTGCTGCCTTTCAGAACTTCATAGTGTGTCATTCAATTTAGTTTGGCACTTCATTGTAAGCTAAGCATAATGGTTGTGCCTCATGTTTTTTTCTTCTTAAGGGTCAAACTCCACAATGGTAGGAATTAACTGGAACTAACATCACTAATCATTCCCTTTGCGTGGATACTAAGAGTAGCTGATTTAGTCTGCCCCATTTTCAGTAATTAGCTCATTATGTTCCTCCTCCTATCATTGTTCTGATATTCATCATATCTCTGCATTTGCAGTGACTGGATTTTAAATAGGGAATTTAGCACAGATAAAAGATCCCAACTATTCATTTTAAAATTATCTCAATTTTTCAGCATAGCTTTCTTTGGTTTTTCTATAAAGCCTCTCTGTCATTGGGATGTGGAATGATGGTTTGCATGAACTGTGAATGATACAGGTACAATTTTGTGTTAACTGTCTTCAAGGAGGCAGCAACTGGAATAAACCAGGTGTGCAGGTGCTTCAGTGGAACTCGTGCCTCAGGACATTTTATGGCACTGTTGAGCTTGGGACAGCCATGTGCAGAGATTAGTGCAAAGCTGTTGACAGCTGAGAAATAGTTGTTTTTATCACCTGAAAAAAAGAAAAAATGCAAAATCAAGGGTTAGTGTTGCTGAGTATGGTGGTAGTTGAGTGTCGTCTGTTATGGTCAGGAAAGTCCTTGGGGGTCCAAGTGGAGCTGAACTCCTTAGCTAACTTCAATTTATTATATATTTTAACAGCTAAAAATAATTTTATCTGTTGGTTAGCTTAAATTACTGTATACCAGGCGTGTATATATACATACATGTGATGTGGTCTTTAGTAGTATGCATACTATATTCACCCTTGTTGCTGCTGGCAAATTTCTAGAGGAATTCTGTAGTGCTGGGGACCCTATCACCATGAGCACAGCCATCCTCATTAAACTGCACCCATGACATTGCGTTGTTTCCCCTGCCCTCCCCGCCTCTCCCAACACACAAGAATGACATACTGGACCGAGTTTAATGGCAGGTCACCAAATTGCCCAGGAAGTTGGAGCTCTTGCATTGTGAGAGAAACTGAGTGATCTGGGCTTGCTCAGGCTGGAGCGGAGTAGGTTTCAGAGGGACCTCAGAGCAGTCTTCCCATACCTGTAAGGAGGAATCAGTCAGAGAATCATAGAATCATTAAGGTTGGAATTGACCTTTAAGATCATTAAGTCCAACCATCAGCCTCACATCACCATGAGGAAATATATCTTTCTGTAAAAGGAAAGGTTTTTTCCAGAATAGCAACATTAAAGTACTGAAAAAGGTTGCTCTGAGAGCTTGTGCAATCTTATTTTTGGATGTTGTCAATATCCAGTCAGATACAGCTCTAAGCAATCTTAGCTGTTCTTAGAGAGGGCTCTGCATGGAGCTGAGGGCTGGGTTGAATGATCTCCCAAGGATCCTTCCAATCTGAAATAGTCTATGACCCTACATTTAACAACAGAAGAGAACTGAATAATTGATCAATCTGCAGCTGTGATTTACTGCAAAGTGCTTAGAATTTTGTAATAAATTTGTGTAAAACTGGAAGGGCAGTTATGCTCTAGTATCTTCTTTACACTTGACTAAATATTTATAAGATTTTACTGGTATAGGTCTGTTGTCTGAGGAAGAAATTAGTTATGAAATTAGTATGGTCATGCTGCCAGGTAATATCAATATCCCAAGAAGTACCTTTGTCTTGGTTATAACTATGCTGTGTGGAGCATGTACCTTTGGATAAAGTATGGATATGCCAGCAGATAAGCCTCTTGGTTTCGTATGTGCCGTGTCACATACAGCAGCTCTGCCATGATATTTTCCTGCTCTGCAAGTCAGATCAACATTGGAGTGTGAAGAGGGGTGAACTCTATTTCTTTTACTGTGTGACGGGCCTAATTAAGTTTGCAGTGACATGATACACAGAGATGAAATTTTGCTCTCTGTGACTATAGTCCTGCATATACTTCTGAAATCTGTGGAAGAGGTATGCTGGAAATCATCCTTATGAATCCTCTTGAGGTGTTATAAGTGAGACATACTATACTTCTAGCCAGCTGTTAAGTAAAATAGAATCAGTATTATCAGCAGAGGCTTCATTGGTTGTTTTATACTGTGGTAAAACACTAGTTTTTCAACAGATTAAATAAAATCAACAAAATAAAGTTGATAGAATAAAATCAATATTATCAGTGTAATCTATCAGTTGATTTACACTATAGCAAAATATTAGTACAATTTCCATTTCCTGGCTGCATGACTTAAGTATCTATGACAAAGGGATACTCTTTTGTCTTCAGCTGTCATGGTTTTTTGTACAGGGAGTGGTAAGAGTCATTGTGTGCCTCATCATATGAAAAACAAAAGTGTGTTCAGCAAAATGTGCCCTGAATTTAGCATATCCTGCAGATTAAGAACTGAAATTTGGCCATAACAGTAAGGAATTAACAGCTACTGTTTGAACTGTGACTCAACAGTATTGCAGGAATAATTCTATATACCCACCAATATCTGAGGTTCCTAAGTGGTAGATCACAGGTTTGTTGCCAAGCTGTGTGTCCTGTACGGATAGTATAGCATCCAGGGAGTCAGCCTACTCAGTTTCAGGTTGCCCTGATAAAGCCTCTGCAGTACTGAAGAGCTTGACTCCATCACCAGTTCTTGTCTCACTTCTTTCCCCTGTGAGATGAAGGCAGGACCCAGGAAGCACTTGCAGTGTCTGAAGGTGATAGAATAACAACCTCTGAGTGGGGAGCATGTGTCAGTCTTCCAGCCATCCATAGAAGGATGGAAAGCAGCTTGTGATAGGAAAACAGATAAAGTAGAGGAGAGGAAAGAGTTGTGGGAGACAAAATTTACTGCCCAAATTGATAAGATTCATAGGTATGTTATGTATGATGTATGTTATAGAGGCACTCAACTCCTCTTAGCAAACACCTCTATCTTATTTATTTGAAAATGTAATAAATTCCTTCTCAGATTACCATGGTATTCATGCTGAGCCATTTTGATTTCATTATGTAGGTAAAATATAAGCAATATCAGAATAAAGTGGTAGAAAAACTGTTGGTTTAGACACAAGGATCTGTCAGATATGGCTCAATAGCTGACAAATCAGAAAGCCTGGTTCTGTGTCCAGTTTTATCACTTCCTTTTGTGAAGCAGCTGTCCACCTGCTTGTTTGTCCTGTGTGTAAGGAGACTTTAGCAGTGTCTTCCAACTCTCTGAGGCAGTGGGTAGGCCTTTTAACCAAACCTTTTGAATTGGCTTGTCCTTATGGAGTAGAGAAGATCTATTTCCAGAAGGACTTTTTTTTGTTGTTGTATTTTAACTGTGTTTGGATTTGGGATTTAATACTTCTTGGGAGAATCTAAATGGAGGAGAACAACAATTTGTTCTCTAGTCAAAGTGAAATACACGTGATATTTTATAAATCTATTGATGTTCTTCTGTATAAAGGAGAAAAAGAATTAAGAAAATTAGCAGCTGGGTGATACACTGGTCCATTCCATGAAAATTTAAAGCAGAAGGTTTTATTTTCACCTGGCTTCTCTCTGTGGGTTTCTTTCTGAATTCAATTGTTCTGTAATGTCATATGGAAAGCTTTCGAACATATTTGAAATATACCTGCATATTTAATCATGTGCTGTGTATAGCATTTATATTGCATACAGTTCAGGCAATGGTGCTTTCACTGAATCTATGGGACCACTGTGCCCTGCATCCCTCCCCACCAATTGTCCTGATGTTGCTTCTTCCCTCGCCTGACATGAGCATGAGAATTGGAATAATTTTTCTCTTCTCATCTTCTTCATTTAAATTAAAAAGTGATATGTATTTCACACATTTGAAAATCATTTTTGGAAAGGTGCTTGTTCATCTACAGCAATCATGTACATATGATGGTTGTGTGTTTAAAAAAAGAGGGGACATGGCAGAGGAACAGAAAAATACCCAATACTTCAGAAGTCAGGCATACAGCACAAGTATTGTAAATCTGCAGGCAATAGCAGAGAAAGATTAAGCCACCTGCCCTGGCTGATGAAGGTCTGCTTCTCTGCTAAGATTCCATTTACTTTCCTTTTTTGACTTCTTATTTAGCGTGGATTATCTATGGACTTAGGATATTTTTAAAGGCATTCATGTTGTCTGCTGTACTGCCTTATGTAGATGAAAATACCATTATTTAATCTTTACAACTAAAAATATTCTTTCATCTAAAATATTTTACAAGTCACTCCTAATGTACCAGAAAACTGTTCTGAGCAAGGAGCCATCGGTGCAATCAATTAAAATTATATTCTATATCTCTGATTGCATAATTGGCCCAGAAGTAAAGAACACTTTAATTCTTGAAAAGATAGTCATTCTGAATAAAAGGCTTGTTTATTCTTCACACTACCTGCATAATTTTCAGTTGATTTGAAAGCAATTAAAAATGGACTTTCTTTTCCCTTTTTTTCCACTGTACAAGGGATTCTTTGAATTTAAAGTATTCAGCTTCCTTACCTCATTCTTTTACTCTAGATATTTTTCTATATTATCATATCTATATGTTCTATATTATAGTATCAGTGGACATCTATTATTTTTTCCTTCTATGAAGTTTTTAAAATGTTTCCCCTTTACTAGGAAGTGCAGAAAGTGCTTTTCATCAAGGCAGCATTCTTCATGCTGGTTCATCTAAGCTAGTCAATTTTGAGTCAGAGGCATTTACTGATAATAATGCTGCAAAAAGAGGTCTTGGGGACAAAAGGCAAATCCGCGGTATTATTCCATAGCTTCAGATACTGAATGTTCCCAAGAACTCTAACAATACAAACTAGTGATGTCTTTTAAAAGCTACACTTTGTATATGTTTTTTGATCCAGAAGTATATTCTGCACAAGCCCTGTTCACAAATAAGTGAAATACATTCTGGATACTTAGTGAAATTGATGTTCTTAATTTGCTATGAGCAGAAATGTGCTGTAGGCTACATTAAATCTCATTCCTTGACTGATGCTATCTACTTTTCAAACAGCTCAGGTGTATTCTTAGTGACCTCCTCTCTCTGTTTGGCAAACATCATTCCATGAAGCATCACTGCTGAAAAAAAAACCTCAAAAATTGATTTGAATTCTCTTGAATTCTCTGTCAGTATCGTTCTGGTTCCTGCTCATAGCATCAGAGAATCATAGAATCATTTAGGTTGGAAAAGACTTAAGATCATAGATTCTAACTACTAACCCAGCACTACTAAGTCCACTATTAATCCATGTCCCCCAGGACCACGTCTAAATGTCTTTTAAATATTCTCAGGGATGTTGATTCAACCTCTTCCCGAGGCAGCCTGTTCCAATGCTTGACAACCCTTTCCATGAAGAAATTTCTCCTGATATCCAATTGAAACCTCCCCAGCACAACTTGGGGCCATTTCCTCTCTTGTCACTGACAGCCTGGGAGTAGAGACCGACCCCCACCCGGCCACAACCTCCTTTCAGGCAGCTGTAGAGAGTGATGAGGTCTCCTGTGGGTCTTCTTTTCTCCAGGCTAAACATCCCCAGCTCCCTCAGCTGCTCCTCACAGGGCTTGTGCTCCAGACCCTTCCCGAACCCCACTGCCCTTCTCTGGACTCGCTCCAGCCCCTCAATGTCCTTCTTGCAGTGAGGGGCCCAGAACTGGACACAGGATTTGAGGTATGGCCTCACACTCAGTGGTGAGTACAGGGGTACAATCCCTGCCCTGGTTCTGCTGGCCACAAGCTGGCTTTGCTGATCCAAGCCGGGATGCCCTTGGCCTTCTTGGTCACCTGGGCACACACTGGCTCATGTTCAGCTGCTCAGGACCAGCACCCCCAGGTCCTTTTCCACTGGGCAGCTTTCCAGTCACTCTGCCTCAGCCTGTGGCACTGCCTGGGGTTGTGACCCAAGGGGAGGACCCAGAACTTGGCCATGCTGAACCTCATACCTTTGGTCTCAGCCCATTGATCCAGCCTGTCCAGATCAGTGCTTGAAATGAGTAATCTTATGCATCTTCTCTCCCTGAACTTGGTCTTCTATTTTTCGCTTAGTTTTTGGATTTGTTTGTTTGTTTTGTTGGTTGGTTGATTGGTTTGGTTTGGGTTTTTTTCAGATATAGTGGTAAAGTTCAGCTTTCCCCAAATGGTCATTTTGTAATGAGGAGATGATTGAAGACAAAATGGTAGCTGAGCAAGCAGTTCCATAGTTCATATATAAGCAGTCTTTCCTCACACATGTTTCTATACTGCATTTTTTTTTCATAACATTGACATTTCTTTCCTCCAAAAAATGTAGTTCAAGAACATTTGTAGAAGAGGCAGTAAAAGGAGAACAGGAGCAATTGCATTCCAACCAGATTCAATTTAACTTGTTTGTGAGTAACTATTTTTATTATTGTTCCAGATCTGCTCCTCAGTAATTAACTACTGAGGAAAGCCCTAATCTTTTAATTAGTATATGAATATATTACAGAGTTGAATACTAGTTCTGCATGTGCAGATGGCCATCTCCACTTTGCAGTTATACTTCAGTTTAAATGGAAAAGTAGAGAATAACTCTACTATAATATAAATGTCTCTGTGGACAATTTACAAGAAATAGTTGTCTGTTCTGGCAGAAAGGAAGGTAAAACTAATTATTCATGTCCTGCGAGTGGCTTAGATGAACAGGAAGCAGCAGATCCCGAAAATTCTTCTGATACCCGAGATTGAAAATCTCAGTTGATGGTTTTGTTTGCCGTAGTTTACAAACCCACAAAATTAACAAAAGCTGGGGTTTGGATTTCCTAACACTGGCTTAATGTAGAGCCAAACATATCTCATAGTAGTGGGTTTAACTCTTCTGTGTTAAGTGGCAAGATCTTCTTCCTAGGCAGTAGACAGAAGGGCTTTGCCTCGGTAATGGCTTCATGCAGGACGCAGGAAGAGAAGTATCACATATCAACTGGATTATAGCTAGAAAAATAAGGAAGAAAATATTTCAGAGAAAATAGCTTCACTGCTTTTCCAAGATAGCAAATCTGATTCAAACCACAGAGGGACTACTAAGTTTAATAAATCATAGATTCCTATCAACATATATGTATCAGAATTTTCATATTCTGTTTTTTCTGTCCTGTGTTCCCTTGAGTCCTAGGAGGTAAATACTTTGCCTTACTAAAGAACCCTCTGGTAGATTCTTTCATCCCACTTCTATGTTAAATTCATGTTTCTTTTCTATTGAACATATAAAGGGATATGAGTTAGATCAGTTTTTAAAAGTCTGCATTTTAGCAATGCAGTATTTGTTAGGATTCTTGACTTCTTATGGTCCTACAGGACAGGAGCAGTGAGAATCTAGATTTGTGAAACACTTTTTATCTCTGTGCTTTTATAGTTTCAGAATTTTAATGTTCCAGCTCCTAAGTGGTACATGAAGCAACAAGATCATAAATAAAAGAGTGTAATTCTCACAATTAACTGTATTTAATAGCTGATGATTGATAGCAAGTAACAGACTTTTCTAGCTGGGAGAAATCACATGAGAGTCATGACAGTCTTTCCTTGCTTTTCTTGATAATGAACTCTTTAATTACTTAGCCATTTTACATATTGTAGACTGTAGTATTGTTTTGCCTATGCTACTGCCTGACTGCCATGGCTTTTTATCTACTGTGCACTCATCATGTACAATACTATCTGTACATTTCCCATCCACCAATTTTGCCACAACATCATGACATATGCAACTCTTGCTACATAGATGAGTTTATCAGCAAGGCATATGTTTAAACTATAAAGTTAGTGGAAACTTGGCCTTTATTTCTATAGACGAAGTTTCTCTGCAGACCTTGTCGTTCCAGGGAACCAGGAACTTCTTTGCCCTTAATCTTTTGCATATGATAGTCCAGAGCTCCTTTGGAATGACCAGTAAATATGGGGCATTCTTTTCCCATAAGGAAGCCAGTGTATGAACCTTAAGATAAAACAACATCATTCTTTTAAGTGAATTTAATAATAGGATATCATGTTCTCTTTATAAAGCATACTTGTTTTATTACAGTAATAAAAAGAAACTCTCAGAAGAAAAATTCTACAACACTTTGTGGAACATGAAAGCTGTGTGCCATTTAAAGACTCTCCATCAGTCTTTAACTCAGCTGTCAGCCTTTCAGATAGCTTCATTTGGCATCCTTAGCAGCTGACAGTCTAGCAAATCCCTGACCTGACTTTTTCTCCCTGCTAAAGTATAAGGGAATCTCAATTGTTTTGTATTGTTATTCAGCCAGTTTCTGGATAATATTGTTTTTAGCTTTTATTTTATTGTACCTCTCTTTGACTCTGTCCTGATCTGTATATCAACTTCTGATGTGTATCTCTGACTGACTTCTTAACCTTTCTTCTCTCACGCCTGCTTCAAGCTGTGGACCTCGTGTTATTCTGGGGTTGGCATTCCTCTCTTTTTACCTGCCTTCAAACTGTATCTGGCTTGCAGCATGTGTTTACCTCTGCTTGTGCACCTTGCCAGACCTTTCCCAACTCTTTTGCCTGACCTTTTAGCTTATTCTTTCTGATCTGGACACACTTTTACTCCTGCTTCTTCTCTCTAGCGCCTCAAATTGGAGGACAACGACACCCAGTTTCCCATCTCCAAGTGCTAGCTTAATTTGTGTTTTCAGCTATCCTTCAAGTCCCAACTCCAACAAGTTAGTGAGGATGTAAATCAAAGGATGTGAGTGTTTAAAAGGTAAAACAAGAAGTTCATCAAAATTGTGTGGAGGAGGACTGTTTACATGCATATATCTATGAGTTGACTAGATATTCATCAGATCTTCTTCAGGCCTTTATATTTCCATAACAGTAAGCCCGTAAGTGTTCTCAATATTTCTTCTACAGCTTTAGTTTTCAGGCCCAGCAGGATCTGTACAAGAGTCTTTTAATATGGATGAGCTCTTAAGCATTTTCTGTACACTTCAGAGCTTATTTTAGACCAACTTTAAGTGGAACATCTAATTCTGCTGAAGTGGGGAAATGCTTCAGGCATTTTGTATTTCTGAGCAAACAATACTCTTTGTAAGGCACTGAGTATTGAATCACAGTCACGACCATGCCACTGCATATAAAAAGCACTGATCTTGTATAAACTTTCATGGTATCAAATTTGCTTGAAAAATGTTTGAGATCCCTTTGCATGAGATAGCTGTATATCGTATTTACCCAAGTTTCCCTAATCTTAAATTAAATCAATAATGTCCGTCATTCTGCAAATTATATACAATCATGATGTCAAATTAATTTCTATAAAGGTACTTTCTGGGAAAATAAGTAAAAATGTGCCGAGGTGCCTGTTCTGCATCTGGATCAATTTTATACTTCCATGTGTTCTCTTATACTTGTGCAAGCATAAATGTCATTAGCAAATAACTCAGAAGTTCCTAAAACACAGCTGTAAAAGACAAAGTTCCTGGTAGAATCCAGTTCCTCTCATAACTGCATGTGTTTTCCACAAGTCTTGAGTAAATAAAGTTTATATAAACATCAAGCTACAATACACCAGAAGTCTACCTTTGTAGTATTTAAGGTGGTGAAGGAAAGCAGTGGAAATGTATAAATTTGTTACTATCCTTGGGACGCAGATGCAGATAAGATGAGTATTTTCCACAATGAAGTATAATGCAAATTGCTTCCCACCTTCAGGAATTTTGTCTAAAACAAAACCAAAAACAACAAAACTCCCAATAAACAAAACAAAGAAAACCCAAAGCAAACAAAGCAAAACAAAAAGGCTCCACATGAATATTATGATCTTAATATTATTTATATAGAGATTTCATTAATAAAAGGAAATATGGAGCTTGAATATTTCAGTGGAATAGGCATAATATTAAAGCTGGGAATTGTGCTGATGTGTTTTTCAGGAAATTGAAGCAGTTTTCAGATTTTTACCTACGAGCTTTTGAGAAGGTGCTGAATTGGAATAAATCACTCATATTTAAAGGAGACTGTCTAAATAATTTCCTCTCCCTTAGGAGGAAGTTATAGGTAGATATATTGCAATATGAAGAAATCAGTCCATTTCTCTGCTCACCCTGAAAAATTTTTGGTGCAATCCAAGAATACCTCTGTGTTATAAAATTATGGTTTTCACGTAAATTGCCTCATATTAAGAAAACTGCAACACAGATTGTACAATTTTTTAATGAGTTCAGGATACAGAGATATTAATTTCTTCCTGAAAAGATGCTTTATTTTATCCTTGTCAGATGATTTTATCAAGATACATGATGTATTGGTGCAAATGGTTTTAATTTCTCTGATGTCTGGCCTACCATATATGTCTAGTTACTGGGCATGAAAGGCTCTTTCTTTAAATGTCTGGCATTAAGACAATTTCAATAGTGATTTACACAATAGAAGTAAATAAATTATACTTGATAATAAAAAAAATGTACCTGAACCTTGGTAATGCCAATATTGTTATGCAGCTCACCCTTTACAAAAATTCATGAGGAGAGTAAAAAATTAAAATAACTGTGTGCTTTTCTGCTAGAATTCACATTAATTTGATCTGGTTTTTGAGGAATTAAAATCTTCTAAGAGAAAAAAATGCATAGTAGTTAGTGTTGCTTCAATTTGGCATAATTAAAATTATTCTGGAGGTACTGTAAGCCTAATTCTACAGCCCTTACAAAGTGATCCATCTGTTGCAGCAGTCTTGAGGAGATTCTTGCTAGAAGTCCATACATATAGGAAACCTTGCAACATCTCATGAAAAGAAGGAAATTAAATATATAGAGAGGGAAAAACTTTAAATAAGATAGATCGGTCCCCCTGTACCATGTTTACAAACATAGATAATTAAAATTCCACCCTCTGAGTGCCTACAGCCTCTACAAAGAGAAAAATAGAGGACTTTCAACTTAAAAAACAGAGGTAAGTATGCTTTTTTAATACTGTCAGTTGTAGCAGACTTGGTCAGTGCTACTGAAACAGGCTGTATGGTTTAAATCACAGCATTTTCACTTTTTACTAAATGGGAAATAAAACTCTTGAGTAACTGTTAGAAGAACTACATAGACAAGAAACAAAAAACCAATATTTTTGATGAAAACCTTCATGCTAAGAATATAGAATGCAAGCCTTGATGCTTGCCCAAGACAGTCATGAACAAAAACCAAGAAATAGCTAATGTTAGCTGTGTAGCTCAATTTAGAAACTTTTACTCATTCTGTGGGTTTGAAGTGGAATTCCTATGTAAAGTATAGAATTAAAAATACATAACGTAAAAGTGTTACTATACTTGCTTTTCATACAGTTCTCTTCCTCAAAGCACAATGTGGAAAAGTACCTATTTGTAACAGTTTAGAAGGAAAGCTAAGTTTGCAACACAATACTTGTTGTGTTAGTGAAGTAAATATCCATTATAGGTCAGAAAACAATACAAGTCCAACACAAAGTTATAAGAAAAAAGGACACTTTTAAGACTTTACCTTCTGTATTGGTTTGGGGGTTTTTTTAATGTCTATTGATAAAAATCAAATAGGTATTTTAAGAAATTAGTCTATTTAAAGAATAAATTGTGAATTTCAATGCTTGTCCTGAACTGGCAGCTCAAATGTCCTGTTATAAAATAGAAATTCCAGTAATTCATGTCTTTGTAAACAGTTAAAATATTGGTCTACTTTTAATTTTTTTTCATTTTTCTAATATTTATTTATTTTTTATTTTATTTATTGTAATTAGTAGTAGCACTGTAAAATATTCAAGAGCTACTCTGCTTTCTCTTCCTGATTAAATTAGGGATTGGCTCATTCTGCTTTTATTCTAAATTTAAATAACCATGGTACACTAGCACATGTCAGCTGTGGGGGAAACATTGCCAGTTTCATAAAGTGATTATGAAAGAACTCTGTCCAAAGATCAGTGGGTATTCACCAGCATATAGATGATGGGACATGCTATTGGGTTTTCTAGCAGAGAGGTTTATCATTACTTTGTTTAGTATTTGTATTTATATGAATTTATTACACAAGTTGCAACAGAGAAACATAGAACCCTCAAAAGATCATCTGGCCCAAACTTTCATAGGAAAGGGAGCCTAGACTAGGTAAAAAAAAAAAAAAAAAAAAAAGAATTGTTAAAAAAGGAATTGAGGGGTTGGAAGTGCAAAGGAATTTTATTATTGTTATTATTTTAAAGTTTTCCCTAGATTGTTCCCCAGATTTCTCTGTAGGATATATAAAATAGTATAGTTCATATAGTTTAAAACTGTGAGAGATCACTATTGACAACAATTTTCTTAAAAAGCAGATGTCAGCAGTGTCTAGCTCAGAAATTCATTCCTCTAACTCAATAAAAGACATGAAAATGTTGCTGGATCTTAATCTATATGTTGAGTAACCAGCATATTCCTAATCTATGGCAGTTGAATTGAGTGCTCATTGCTACCAGCAGTCGGAGCCACTGTTCTCATCTTCATGCAGAAAGTCCAACCTGCAGTCTCTGGAGATAAGACTTGCTCTTCCATGTTAGTCTGTAGAAGACATAAGCCTTCTCCTTCTGTGTCTGTCTGGCTTGCTGAAGGAGCAATATGAATTCCTAAGGCCAGAGACAAGAGAGGGCATTCACTAGGTGATGGGGGACCAAGAGATAAGAACATCTTCTTGAAAGATGGCAACAATCTTCAGCCCTTGGACTGTACAGGGCACTGAGCTGTTCTGTCTCCTGCCTGAATCAGAGCTGTATCTGTGGGGTTGCCACACTGACACCATAGCCACCACAGTCCTGGGGTGTTCTGTGCTGAACTCAATACTGTCAGCACACGTCAAAAGCTCATTAAGGGAAGCTCCTTGGTGGTTTGGTTACCTGGGTTCCTAGTTTGCAATTTCCAAATATATTGCAATAACAAGAGGGACACTTAACATAGGCAGTAGAGGAAAGTTTTACACAAGTACAATTACATCATTAACAGGACTATCAAAATTTTTAAGATGAGCACATATACTGTAAACCACGCAAGAAAGCTGTGGATTGTATACTTGTCATTTGAATTCTCTATCAGACATGTCCACACAGGGCTGGAACAACTGAAGAGGTACTTGACAGTTCCTGGGTTTTAAGGCAGAAGTCACAATCATGTATGTATGTGATGCTTCTACATATTAAATGGGTAATAGCAAATACTGTAAGTATTAACAACTAAATTACCACAAATCATGGGAAAATGTGTTTGAATATCCAAATAGGTGTTAGTTACACCCACAACTCTTATCATATGTGGGGAATATCTTCTTGAAATAAGACCATCATTCTGTGTTCAACTACACATTGACTGTCTCATTCAAATGACCTTACTTACATTAATATAATTTATAGATTGCCTTCTGGCAGCATTCAGCAGATGTTGGAAAGAGTATACAACTCACAATTAGATCAATTTCAGAGCACCCCTTCATATGACCCATGATACACACCTTTGTACAGAAAATGTGAATTACAGTTATATTATTGCTCTTTATCTGCAGCAGTTCCCACACTGTGCTTCCTGATTTTCTCGAATGTGCCCAACTGTTGCTCTAAGCAGCTCAGTGTGGTACTGAGCAGAGCTGATAACAGGGCAATTCACAATAGTTGATTACAAAAGGTCGATGGCATACTGTCAGCAGTATAGCAGAAGAGTATAGCAAAGGACTGAGGTGAAATAGGGCTAAAGGCAGGGCTAAGGGAGCTGCCCCATGCACAGTAGAAGCAGACACAGGAGAGAATCAGATGAAAATACAGTAGTGTGGATGAGGCAAGGAATGAAGTGCCATGGCTAGTTATGCTCTGGTGATGTGCAATGCACAGCTCTTCTCTCAGTGCAGTGACCTGTGGTGTACAGCCAGAGCAGCAGCATCCAACCGGCCATACCCAAACTGGCAAAGGCTGGGTGCTCACTTGTGAGCTGTGGCTGCCAGCTTGGACAACAGGTATTGAAAATGAAGAGAGGAACTTTCTGCAGGCCTGAAAGCCTAAGATGCTGCACTGGAGCTGAACCAGGAAGCCTCAGCAGCAAGATGTGTAACAGATTCCCCTTCTACTGATAGTACTTGGATTCACACTGCAACACATCCTCATTACTGTAGTTGGCAATTGTCTTCTGAAGATACAGATTTTTATGCTAAGTTCTCAACTTTTGGCAATTTAGTTTAACAGTTCTTTTGATTTTCATTGAAACACGTGGCAGAGGATCCCCTTAAAACCATGAAGCAGTTATTCTTCCTGACCCTGCTTAAGAAAAATGCTATTGATGTGATAGGTTTTCATTGAAAGAGAAGTCACAGTTGGTTCTTAAAAACTCTTTGAAAATCTAACCTAATATAATCTCATTAATATTTAAATATTTGGTGAAGCTATAGATTGAATTAATATAGGGTGTGTTTTTACATACTAAATGTCAGAGGGTATTATCTATGCTGATGTGTCCTAATGACACAGATCTAATTTATAAGTTTATTCTGTATGGTATGTTACATACAAAGCAGCCAGGGGAATACAAGATACCGGTTAGAAAATGTTATCTATATTTACAGAAACAAACATTTTTAACTTACCTTTCCTAAAATTCAGTCCTTAGCCCTATGTCAATTAATTTTTAATAATGCTAACAAATTTTGTCATGTACCAATGAAATACCCATTACACATCTCTGAGAATAAATGTAAGTAATATAATAGTGCGAGGCATCATTTTTTTCCGCAGTCTGGCATTGTGTTGCAATACTGTCTTTATTAGAAGAAAGATATGGAATGGTAGTATACAGCAGATTTTAATGCTTATGGGGCAAAAGAAGTCTATGCTAAGGATTCAGTCACTTCTCAGAGAGTTGGAAGGGAAGAGAAAAGCTGGCATGGTTATAAGAGGTCTTGGATATAAAGTTCTGTACCGTGGATATATACACATGGATAATTCACTCAATTCAGAAACTCTACCTGGGAGGTACTCAGCTAGGCTATTTCTGTGTTCTGTAGAGATGAACAGGTTATAAATGCACAAAGGGGCTTTAGGAGTCAGAAGACAGAGGGGAAAACATGTTTAAAATGCAAAATATAGCAGTTGTATTGAACACTGAGAAAGAAAAGTCTACAGATATTTTCCTTGCTTAATCTTCAGCATTCTGTTATACTAATTACTGAATTAAAATATGAGCAAATAAACCAACCTCCAAACAATTCTGAACTTTCTAAATTAAATGAGGTTTTCATAAGCCACCACAATGGGGTATGAGTGATCTTAGGTCATCAGTCAGGATCCATGTTCATTTACTGCCAATAGTGCATCCTGATCTCAGACCCCTGCTCACACCTCATGCTGCACTTCCGTCAGTTCAGACTCCACCAGCCCTGACCTCACTGCAGGGATCCAGGGGTGATGGTCAGCAGAGAAGAGAGGGATTTGTGTGGACTTCATGGGTTGAAAGTGTATCACCTACCTTAGACATTATATTTCTCCCCTATCCCCCTTTCTTTGGTAAAATTTACTCTAAATTATGCTATATAAAAATGGAATTGACATTTTAATGTTTGAACCTGTATAATTTTGTGTTTTTAAGGGAGGGTTTATATATAACATATAATTATCTATAATAGATTTTTTGCTAAACACTTTTCTGCTAAATATTATTGGAATGGATATAGTGGGTTATTTTCAGCAGTGTTTCCAAAGACTTGTTAATTCACAATATGTTCTGACAAAATACAGGGCGACTCTGACGTTCCAGTTGTTCTATTTTAGATAAGCATATGGTAAGTCTAATAAAAGATTTGAGGGCAGAGAATAATTTTTGTGGTGGGTAATTTTGCTCCAAGTTTAGTTAAACAGTTCTGTGAGATTAAGATCGTTCTTGGGTGTATGAAGTGACTAAATTGAGTATATTTTGCTTAAATTTATGATTTAAAAGTATTAATTAGTTATTGATTGGATCTACTATTTCCGTATATTACATTACAAAGTACATCTTGTACTTAATGATGAAACATCCATGGTGGAACCACCTAACCTCTTTAGTCTTCTTAAGCACCTAATGATGACTTAATGAGCTGTCCTCATCACAGTTTTGAAGACTGGGTACTTAATGTACTCAGAACCTCCTGTACATAAGAGAAGCTTGTTTTTTCATAAGTTTGGAGAATCTCTACTTCCTACAGCATCCAGTAACTTTGATGGTACTTGGCATCAAATGAAATGTAGTATAAATCAAAAGATTGTAGTAGATCCATCTTAGCCAAACTTACGTGTCACATAGATCACATTTCCATCATATTGAAGATTAAAAAGGAAAAAATGGGAAAAAAATCACGTGTTCCCCACATTCATTTGTTGCCTCTGCTCATCAGTAAATGTGACTGTGAAATCGAAAGCCGTTTGATTTACCAAAATTAACAACTTCTGTATGAGCTGTGTGTATCAGCTGTGGGCTGACACATATACCCCTGGGAGCCTATACGGAACCCACTAATAAAGCACCCTGGCAAATCATCCTCGAAGCAGCAATCTTTGACAATGCTTACCTGTGAAATGAGCAGACTTCCCCCTCAACCCCACCATAGCATAGTAGAAACTATACGTTAGGAAAAAAGCCCCCAACCCTTCTTTCTGGCATCTGTTCTCACTTTGATCTTGATCCAAGTCTCCCCTTTGGCTGTCAGTCTGCCTTTTCAGTCACAGTAGCATTTTGTCAGCTGATGGATGATAATTCAGTTATGTCTTCACAATGAAAGAACATGTCCCACAATTTAATCAAATCAGGGTAGAAATAATCTCCAGTTTTTATCTAGGATCAAAGAACACATGGTTTAATGTCTTAAAATGCAATTTCCAGTTAATATGGTGGTCAGTGTTATACTCAGTGAACAGATTATTGGTCTTTCTATTCAGGTTGTAGCAAAGGCAGAATTTGCATGAAGGAAAAATACATGTCCACCCAGAAAGATGTCTTTTTCTGTGAAAGAAGCCTGGAGAGACATTGTTAAGAAACCTGGATTATGTTCTCTACTGTGAACTTAATAGCTGCTTAATAGAGATTTGTTGACACGGCTTTTGAAATCATTATAGTCTAAACTGTATTTTAAAAAGATTAATTTAATTGGCTATCATTTACATTTAACTTCATATTTGATTTTTTTTTCAATAAATAATATATGAATCCAAAATAATTCTAATGTCTTAGTGTGCATGCAGTTCCAATTCACACTTCTGAGTTTAACTCTTCTGTTATGTAATTCTCCTCTTTGTTTATAATTAAATAAATGTAAATGTATATAAGAACAATTATGAAGAAGTATATTTTCTTCTCCTCATGCTTTGAAGAGGTCAGTAAGAATTCTGGGACTGTAGGCACAAATTTCTAATGTGAAAAATTTGCTTTCTTCTTCCCTGACATAAAGACATAATATATATGGGAAGTTTACAAAAACTCCCACCTCTTTATATCACAATAGGAATAGTGCAATATATATGTTTTGTTTGTGTTATATATATATGGTCATATTATATACATACATTCTTGTGAATTTCTATGTGTACACAGAAACACTCACCTCTGGGACTATATTGTCAACAAATTAAGGAACCCTGCTACTACTGTAAAACCACTATTATGTGGCAGAAGACTGGGAAGGAATGAGATAGAGATGGAATAGAATATGATGGCTTCCAGGAAGCTGGGTCTTAATTTTACTGATTTTTTAAATTGCAGAACAAATACCACAGTGTATAAATTAAAGCAGAATTGTTGTGATCAAACATCCACTACTTCAGTGTAGTCAGTGCTGCACTGTAGGCAGCAGAGCCCTTTGAAATTTATTTACACTCAATTTGCTTTTAGACTGTTCTTCGACTCTGTATAAGCCCGGTGTCTGGTTTTGTAGTAGCTAGTGCTTTAATGTTGCTCTGATTGTAATTATACTTGCTACAGATTTCACAGCTGGTCATTTTTCTGCTTCCATTAGACAGTAATTTCCTATTCCTTTATGATGCATTAAGACAGAATAACTCTGATTTCTGGAGGAACACCTGTAGTTTGGGAATCACAGCTGAAGAATAACATTAATTATAGTTCATCATATATGATCAAAATCCTACCTCGAGAAATTATTTATACCAGTACATTTTATTTTATTGAAATATTTGCATTCAAAACTTCAAATAAACTACGGCAATCATTCTGCCTAATAATTCATATAAGAATTATAGATTTTTTAAGGAAGGAATTGTGTATTTCAATTAAGCCTTTTACCCTGAGAAGTCTAAATCTCTTGATTCTGTTTTGCTTTAGTATTTGATTTGAATTCTTGTGATCACATTGAAGTTTCAGGACTGATGAAATTGTACCTCTTTACATCAGCAAAAATGGTTTCAGATCTTCCTAGAAGTTAATTAATTTACTAATAGTATGATGTAGGTTTTCTGTCTTTAAACATATATTTGTTACTAAAAATAAGAGTGGATATAATGTTACTATTACAGCTACAGAACCAAGAAGATTTTTTCTCTAGTTGTAGTCTGCTTGAAAATTTTGTGTTAATTGATTCAATAATTCACTGATTTACTTGCTTAAAACTAAGGTAAAGGAAGATAAAATCAGCACTGTGAAATTAAAAACACTATGAGCTCCCTCAGAAAACTGAGAGATCTATTTGCTTGGATTCTAAAAGGATCTGTTGTTTTTGGGTGATTTAATAGAGTCATCAAAATAATTCCATAAATTCTCAGGTGTGAAGTGTTGGGGCATCTCTTGGGCCTTTGTGGATATTGTGCTTTCTAAGCCTGCAAATGTGAACTAGAAAACAGACTGGGGTAGTCCTGTCCACCATATTCAACAGTCTCTTTCATCAAATGATTTATAATTCTGCTACTCCATGGATCTCTAAAACCTATGACCTATTTCTAGAGGGAGTTATTTTATGGTTTTGGCCAGTAATTCCTTGATGCACTTTAATCTAAATACCTGCTGTAATGAAAATTTTCACACAAACATAAACTTTAGCAAAAGTTGATTTGAGTAGTCCAGCATTTTCCCGTGAAAAAACCTTGCATCAAAAATCCAAAGTGCTGTTATTATCTCTTCATTTAACTTAACATTAAAATAATGAGGCTTTATTGATTTTTTTCTTTCCATAATGTCTTATTATTTAGTGTTTGTGAGTCACAGCAAACAGCTATTCATATGTAAAAGTTAAAAATGGTCATCAATTGTAAATAATAAAGCATCAGCAACTTCACATTCTTTTTCTGAATCTCTAAATATAAAATATTAGTTTTAGAAATTTTGATAACCCTCACCTTTTTTACCTGTGTTTAAAAAATCAGATTTTCTTTAATGTTTGTTCATCTAAAATTTGATTCCAGAATATGTGTTCTAGTTATCATCCAGCAAAGCACCTGAAGGTTGAATTATTTATAAAAGTTACTGCTCTTCATTGGACATGTCTCTTTCTCAAATTGCATCAGCCTACCCATGCATTTATAAAGTTTGTCAGATACATTTTTGTTAAGGGCCAGTTCTAGATTCTCTTGCCGGATTCCATGTACACTTCTAAAAAAAAAAAAAAAACTTCAAAGACTATTCCTTGAAGTGTAGGAATCTTGCTACTGTTTTCTTTACCTGATGATTTTTTAAATATAGATATAGGAGGAAAATTTCCTAGTTCATAACCTTCATCTTTTGATACCTATTCTTTTGTTTCACTTATTGCTCTATTTATTGAAGAAACTCTTGTATAATATTTCTTTCTCTGAACTTTTGTTGAAACAAGTGTTGTTCATCCCTCTTTGTAGAAAGAAAAGATCAGATTTTCTAGGAATATTTTGATAACACGTGACACTAAATATTAGTTTTGAACTTTCCTGAATATTTTTTATGATCATAAGAATAAGAATGACTATATTACATCAGACTATATATCCAGTTAGTCCAGTACTTCCTCCATGATGTTTGCCAGTAATGGATTCTTAAGAAAAATGGTTGAGGAATAGGTAAGTGTATTTCTACATAAATAAACTTGAAAAGCTACCTGTCTTCTACTAGTCCAGGACTGTGAATTTGCATACTCACACCTACCTACATGCTTATGTGTTATAGTTTTCACAGGAAAGTAATGCAACCCAGTTGGCAGGTGGCAGGTACAAGTTGCATTGGCTTCAAGAGGTTGGAAAGTAAATGACCAAATATTTAAAGCCTAAGTATGCAAATTATTTAGGCATTTGAAGACAGAGCACATTTAGTAAATCCTACTAATATTTAATAGCTTTATGTGCTTGTTCTTTGATAAAATCAGGATCCAACTTTAATGACCACATTTTTTGAAGAATATTGTCAGAAGTTGTTATATGTAGGGCCAAATCCTTGTGTAATTAAAACTTATATAGCATTTTTTATATGACTCTGATTTTATAATGCTTTAAAAAAACAAAAGTAAATGCCCAAAGTGAAATGTCCAAAGCTTTGCAGTGATCAGGGAAGTAACATCACTGCATTTCCTCTGATGCTGGACCTACTGTGCAGATGAACCGTCTCTGCTTACAGATTGTCAGTGGCGCCATTCGGTGTTCTGCTGACAAGGATGCTGGAAACTTACTGGTTAAATAAAATTTGCTAAATATTTCAGGAGTTTTTGGGGCAAAAACCTAAAGGAACAAAATGTGATTTTTTTTTCAGAGAGAGTAATTGAATGAGAGAATGCATTCTTTATTCTGCTTTATATATAAATACATATATGCCTATAGTTGTTGTACTAATACCAGCTACTGTACTACAGTCTATTGCACAGTGGGCAGGCCTCCAAAATGGCTGTCATATATAAAAAGACTTAATTTATCACTATTAAAATAAAACAAGAAATGCAAACGTATTTTTACTGTATATTTTATTTAATTTTACAGATTATTGATATTCGTTAATAAATACATAATGCTTAAAAGGATGTTAAGGTATTTGAATACATCAAGAGGAGAGCAGCAAGGCTGGTGAGAGAGCTGGAAGGCATGTCCTGTGAGGAGCTGCTGAGGACTTTGGGCTTGTCTAGTTTGGAGAGAAGGAGGCTGAGGGGTGACCTCATTGCTCTCTGCAGCTTCCTGAGGAGGGAAAGTGGAGAGGCAAGTTTTGCATCTGCCTGGGATCCTGTGATAAGACACATGGGAATGGTTCAAAACTGAGCCAGAGAAGGTTTAAACTGGACATTAGGAAGCATTGCTTTACCAAGGGAGTGGTCAAACGCTGGAACAGGTTTCCTAGAGAGGAGGTTAATGCCCCCAAATCTGTCAGTGTTTAAGAGGCTTTTGGACAATGCCCTTAATAACATGCTGTAGTTTTTGGTCAGGGTGCCTGAAGTGGTCAGGCAGTTGAACAGTCTCTTCCAACTGAAATTTTCATGGGACAGTCCCTTCCAGTTGAAATTCCCTTTCCCTTTCTCTTTCTCTTTCCCTTTCCCTTTATCCTTCTATCCTATCCTTCCTATCTCCTTCCCTCTCCTTTGCTCTTTCCCTTTCCTTCTACTCTTAGGTCTAGCAATTATGCTTTCTGGTAAGACTGTGTTTTTCTTCAAAGTTTGATTTTAAAATTACAAAGTCATTAGAATTGCTAAATATGCTTATACACATGCTAGGCACACAGCTCTCAAATAGTCTGACCTAAAAGAAAAAGAGAGACCAGGGGCTGAATTAAACAGCAATTTAGATGAAATCTAATTTAGTTATGCCACTTTATGCCAGAACTCCCTGCAAAGAGAATACAAAGATAAGAGCCCTGTATTTAAAATAATGCAAGATTTACAGATTAATCACACCTGACATATTTAACTTCTTTTTACAACTCTGTCTTTAATAATTTACAGTTTTAAACTGGAACAACATAGAGGACATGCTTGGTTGGTATGCATTAAGCACTGTCAGCCGCTGACACATTTTCAGGGTAAATAAATATTTTCTTGTTAGAATGACCTCTGTTCTCTTCAATTATATGTCTCATCAAGCACCAGGACATAAGAGGAGTGTTCTAAGCATGACCTGTTGATATGCAGCCATAATGTAGAGGTATTTACTGGTGAGCAAAAGAACACAATAGCCTTTAGTTTCAGAGGAAAATAATATATTTTTTGGATTAAAACCCACCCCAACAGCATGTAGTAGATTAAATTGTTGGTTCCATTTGGCGTCTTCAACTTTTCTTTAATCAGTGAAGAGATTTTAGGAGTACTTATGGTATCTAAGAATTCCATCTTGCTTTGACAAGACTTTTTTTTTGGTGACTTCAATCCAATTTAGAATTTCACCAAATTAATAGATAAATCCTATGTGTAGATAATTCTATCAGCACATTGATAACAAAGATATCTTGACGTTATAGAGGATGTGTTCTCTTAATTCTTCCACAAGGAAACTGAAATAATTAAGAGTAAGAAAAATATGTTTTCCAGTATCTAGCAAGATTTGGTAATTAAAGGTTTTCTTTGAAAGAACTAGAGAAGTTATTCAAAGTATAAAAGACTTGAAACCAGATATTTGATCTTTCGTGAATTGTCTTTGTGTCAAAAACTGTCTGAAAGCTGTGATGGACGCCTAATGCTGTAAAAAAATACTTTCAGCACCTCATGGCTGGCATGACCTGTCCTATGCCACCTTCTCCATCTTTCGCTTTCACATAGAAGCATTTTAGACAAGTTCTGAACACACTGTCTACTATCCATCATTGCAAACCTAAATGACTGATCACTATGATCAGACCCAAGAAAAAGAGAAAAACTAAGATGATGGGGAATTCAAATATCTCACAGTCTGATATTAAGAGAGTGTTTGGTGATGACAGACTGTTGGAAAGCAAAGGAGTTTAAAGTGGAAGAAAGGAGAGTTGATGGAGACCGTCCTGCAAACACACCTCTCAATAGTTCTGTGTCAGTGGAGGGAACAGTTCCATGAGATGCGTGAAGGAACTGTGTTGCTGGTGGAGACAGGATGGTGCATTCTGTGCCTTTGATACATCACTAGTGAAGTCCTCCAGAAAATACCAAGTGCTTTTGCAGCTGACCCTTGAAAATACCTGCCTAAGGTATGATATAAAAAGAGCCTCCAGAATTTCTTTATATATCTTTGATGCCTGCCCCTTTGATGCCAGAAGACAATGACTGACATAGTCATAGAAAGAACATGCAGAAGTTACCTATAGGTCCTCCTACAAGAAATTTTCCAGACAACTCTAAAGCAGCATTATGTTGCCAAGGTAGAAGGAAACTCTTTTAGCACAGACCATGCTGTAGCCCAGTATTTTTATTCAGCAGGTATTCTAAAGCACAAAGTTGTGCCTTTTATCAACCCTCATGTAAGTTCTGGATGTGACTGGACTTCAGCCTTGGCTGAACTCTTACAGAAATATTGTGTTTATAATTTCTTGCTTAAAACAGGTCAAATGTGTCTGGTTCTGTGTTGCAGGTTGTCTCCTTCCCTTTTCATAGGTTTTAAATTAAAAAAAAAAAATACAAGTTCACAGTAATTCCAGTGAGCCTTTAAACATGTTTTTTAAACTTAATATTCTGCTTAGAAATGCATTCATTTATTCCTGTGGAGGTTTGGAAGGTTATTAATATTTAATCGGAATGTTTCTGTAATTTGTTCCAAATGAGAGAAACTTCACTGCAGATTTAAACACAGATGTTTATCACAAGGAAAAGCAGAGGTGGGGAGGAAGTTTCTAGCAAGTGTACTTAGTTTATAGTTTAATGTTCTTTTTATGTCCTTTTTACTACTAACTCGTTTTTCTCTTAGAGTTGGAGAGTTATAAGACTGTACTTCTAATAAAGACCCAGAAAAAAATGTGCTAAGCTCACTGTTGTCATGAGGAGAGAGTTATTTTCATAGCTCTCAATAGCTAAGAGGCACTGTAGTTAATCAGTGGACAAGGATTTGCATAATATTGTAATATGATGACACTATTATGCAAATTTTTCCAGAGCACTGGAGCCACTAACATAGAACTATTAGCAAAATGGCTGGTCAAACTTTATTCTATCCCTGGATCCCAGCTCATCCTGAATAATAAGGGTAAGTTAATTAAATTTGAGTAATGAATATTGATAGAGAAAGCTGTCTTAGAGATGCAGAATAGGACAGAATAACAAGGGGGACAGAAAGATGAAAGGTCATTGTTTTATGAATAGCAAGTTCTAGAGAGAAGTAGTTAATAAAAAAGATTTATAAGTATATAATCAAAGTACAGAAATGGGAGAAGGAATGTACTCTGGCATTCCAATATCCCTCAACATTGTTTATATGACAGTAGTGAGCTTGACTCTAAGTCTGTGAACTTGTATGTTCTCAGTGTTTTTTTATGTTCTCTGCTAAATGAAAGGCATCTATGCCTCTCTGTGTTTCATCTGTGGATGAAACAGTTCTACTTTTTATTTTCCTAGTAGGCATAAGTCTCACAGCATTAGTAACAACCTTTCCAATCTATGCCCATTCCACTGTATGTGGGACAGCCACTGTTTAGTGTTTAAATTACCAAGTACACTCCTGGAGCTTAAGGATACTTTCTGTCAAGTCTGAAAATTGTCTATAGTATATTTGAGTATCAGGTTTCTAAGATTACCATTCCTTATAATGTTATTGTAGAGCTTATATTTCTTCCTCTTCCTTCCATTCAAAAGCAGGTTGTTTTGATCCTCTCAAGCCCTGCCAGAATGCAGTGCCAGATCTCAGAATTCCAAAATTATTTTAATTTTAGTAAAAATTTTATTATTAATATGGGAATTTCGGTTCACATTAAAAGTCTTTTGTTTTTTTTGTTCTACTCCTGGACACATTTTTTGTCTCTGAATGCAAAGATTAAAAAGAAGAAAAAGAAATATTGCTGTTTTATGATCTGAGGACTGGGAGCAGAAGCTTTAAAAAACAAATGACAAAACTAAGAACATCACATTTTTTCCAGTGCTGCTTCCCATATGTTAATAACTGCCCAGAGAACAAAGACATTTATCACAGCGCTGCTGGTTTTGATTGCATATAACTACTTTTTTCAGAATGGCTCTCTGTTGCTTCATTATTTTTCTGAAGAATGTGAGGAAATTTTTACAGCCTGATTTACAAATATTTTAAAATAATACAAGTAGAAAATTATTTAACTCATTTTTTCTGCAGCTGTAGTGACAAGCTTGGCTCCAGCATTCATTTACCTTTTAATGTGACTCCTAAAGTATACTTGGAATGTTTCATGAAGTGCAAATTAGATTTTATAAATTCATTATTTCCACTATAGGGTTTTGGTGGCAATATTTAATGTTTGGTTCTGTAATGCTTTTCAAAATTAAAAAAAAGGGATCTGGAAAGGAAAACTCGAGCCTTTCCAGAAATAAATTCTGCTTAAGACCTAACATGGAGCTTGGTTAAAATATAAAGTAGTACTTTAGTTTGTTTTCCTTTTGAGGATAATGTCAAGTTCTACTGATCCAAATTATGTCAAAAGATGAGGAAGACGGACAAGAGTTATTGATTCTCACATCCAGCAAATTAGGAGAGACCACAGTCAAAGTGAAGACAGGACTAGGAAAAAGCTGCAGCTCATGGTAGGAAAAGAGAGGGACATGCACTGAAATGGCAGTGAAGCTCAAAAATTGAGTCCAGAACTGATGGCAACTGATGTCAAGTTACACTGGACTAGAAAGCAGGCAGTGGTGCCCTGGCTTTCCTGAATTTGATGTTTTAGAAAGTCATGATTGCTGAACTGCAGAGAATGAACATTTTATGTGATCCTTAAAGAATGAGAGAGAAGAAAGAACAGGAAAGGAGAAAAGCAGAAAATTTAAAATTACATTAACTTCAGGCGCAGTCAACAGCTCCATAGATGGAGTGAGAGAAAGCTAATCTGGCAGCAAAATACTTTTCCAATGTCAACTTGGACTTTACAGGAGCCAATCTCTCTAGTGCAAGCTCTGCCATACCTTTGGCCTGCCAGGACAGCCCTCCCAGGCCCCTTTTTCTAGCCACATTTGGAGTAATGCCTCCCCACCTCTCTGACCCCTGATATTTCCAGCTGGCCCTGCCATGCTCCTGCATCCTTCCTGTATGATGATTGAACTATCAGTTCTGATTTTGAGGTGAGTTCTAAGGACTAGCACATAGTTTGAGCAGATATGTACTGGCAAGCTCAGTAGCTGGATTTTCATGCTCCAAATGCTTTTTAAAAATATGCATATATATATATTTCTACAAACACATGTACACATTCACAGATACACTCTATTTATGCACATTAAATATGTGTATATATATACACACATGAATATAAAAGACAGATTTCCAGGGCAACCAAAGCCATGAGAAATTTGGAAACAGCTGCTGTCAGGAAATAGGTACATAAGCAAAGAGTGGATTGGCAATACACAGTGTTACGTCTTTTGTGCATATATTAGCTAAAAGAAATGTTTTGAACTGTGTTTTCCTTTCCTTGTTTTAAGTGTTCATCTGTCTGTGTTTCTACGTGCCTAAGACTTTCTGTTGAAAGTGCTGTTTATTGAGAAACAGTGCTCCTGGATAATCGGCTCCTCCTGCTCCTTTCTGCCTGTCCTCTTTCTCTGTGCCCTGCCCAGTTGCTTCTGATATAAACCCACAGCTGCTCTTCCCGGGTGGTTAGCAGAAGGCTTTGGGTAGATTTACCCCTATCTGCCCCCATCTCAAGAGGATTTCTGCAGAGGTTGTCCCTTGCCCCTCCTTGAATAACTCTCTTACTTGTTTAGGGATTTTTTGGTTTTTTGTTTGTTATTTCGTAGCAGGGAGAATGCTTGGGGTTTGGGGATTTTTTTATTGTGGTTTCTGTTTGGTTGGTTGATTGGTTGTTGTTCCTTTATCATTTTTCATACTTTTATTTTTATTGGTTTTTCCTGAAAACCCAGAGATCTCTGAGGGGAGATCAGAGACATCTTTTGTGAAATTGGAGAAATACAGAGCCTCTCTGATTGAGTATATAAATAACCTTTGGGTAACAACAGCAGGAAAGAAAAATGAAACTTTTTAAGGGGCTGCATTTCTTTATTGTTGTGCCAGTTTTGTTTACCTTAACAGAAAACTGTGGCCTGTAAAGTGAAGATTCACCCAACTCACATTTCTAATTTTATCTTTTTATTTATGTTGCTTTCAAATGCTCTGGATGTGAAGCAGAGGTATAAACACCATCCAAGGAATCCTCCTCTACACTTACCAGGTTTTTTGCACATAGCACAAGCTGTATTGTGACATGAGTAAAACTAGTAGTGAGGAAGTGAATCTAAAAAGATATTTGTGTCTTTAGCATACAGAACAGAAATTCACAGTCACTCAACCACGCTAAAAAATAAGTTTGTGTTTTGCAGACTAAACTCTCTCATGACAGGCTTATTAGAAGTTCTTGCTGCCAAATGCTGTTTTCTCCTTCAGAACTGTCTGTGTTAATAATGAGCAATTCCAATTGCAAGTTATTTACATAAAGTATTGTTCCTGACGGTTGTGCAGTGCTAGGTGGGGGTGAGAGGGAGGGCACACACTTAGCAAATGAATTCAAATGCCTGATTTAATCTATTGCTCAAAAACACCGATGTAGTCTAAACTGGTATGGGACATTCTTGATCAAGTCTAGCTTACCAGGACTTGACAGTAGGAGGGATTTACTTCTGCTGAGGTAGCTACTTGTACTTTGCAAGCCTAATTAGTTAGTATCTTCAGGATTACTATCAGAACTTTGGTTTCTCTGTTTTATATTTTGAGACTTTCCATCCCCATAAACTCTTAACTTCATGTGAAACCACAATTCTTCTTGAGTGAGCTAGCTTGCTATCCTTAAGTGTTTCTACATGCTCAGATGACTATTACATTATATCTCTCCATTCTTCTGGAAGCATTCTTGTCAGCAGCTGGTGCATTCCCCATACACTGAAGCCTCCAATGACATGGCAGTTTCACAGTGACAATAAGAATCTGTAGGAAATTTTCCATAACATTATTAAGGGATTGATTCAGTGAAAGAGCACAGGACAAACCCTGATTCACGTGGTTACTGTAAAAGTAACTAACGTATCTTTGCTTTATTGTTTTATTGTATGTCAAATTTCACAGTTTAACTCGAATGAACAGCCAAGGTAATCTAGAATTGTTTGTCTGCATACCATTTGATACATATATGATAAAGCAGAGTTGGCCAGTTACATACCAGATTGCTTTCTTCATCAAGAGGCAGAACCAGATACTTTGTATTCAGTCTATACCTCTACCATTCTTCTTTCCCTGTCTACAGATGTAGATGTCCTATTTGAGATCTTTGCTGATGGAAAAGCTCCACTGGTCCTTTTAGCTGTTGAATCTCTGGCAAAAGCCAGTGCATTTTACTAATATGAAATCATACATATCAGCATATGAAGCATGAAAATTTTTGCAAATAACAATTTATATTATATGTGCAAAAAATCAATTAAGAATAGAAGCCCAACAAAGCATACTAGAGGTATCAGAACGTAAAAAGGAAATATGTGTAAGTGTCAGAGTCTTCCAAATGCTCAGGACTGTGGGCTATTAGCCAGAATGCTGTATGAAATGCTCAGAAACTGGATAATTTCTAAAGTACTATGGCCACTAAAGGTTATAATACTGTGATTTAATAATTAATATCTGATGCCCACTAAAAAAGATTCACAAAGATAGGATGACCTAACCAGAAACTAATGGAATAGGGTAACTTTATTAAAAAGTTAATTTATGAAAGTGAATATAACATTTGAAAATATTTCTTGCTGCTGACATCTTTTTTGTTTGTTTTGGCTAAGATTTGTTAAATACCTCTTTTTGTCTTCCCTGTGTGGTACTTTTCATAAAACATTCCCTCATTCTCATTCATTCCCCTCTGTTTTTCCACTCTACTTGTTTGATGAACAATCATCTGTTCTTATCAGACATTAACTACATGAGTGAAGAGGTCGCCAAGATGATCTGTGTGTCTTGTTTTCTGCCCATCAAAGATGAAAATGAACTGCCTTGCTTAAAATGCCAGTCAATAATAGGTCAAATTTTATTCTTTGTCAGGCTTATTTTATGTAGTTTGCTTAGAAATAAACATCAGTCAGTGAAAATGCAGATGTTATATTTCAGACTTTAAATCTAAGAAGACAGTAATCAGATTAATTCTGTGGTCTTGTAAAATAGATTAAGAGAACATTCAGCAAACAGTTGCCATACTTGAACTGGAAAAGTTTTTCTTCAAGTACAAGTATGTAACAGTACCTGAGGATACAGTCATATTGATTTACAACTATAAATATGATCAATATGGAAATCAATTCTTTTCTGCTTAGTTCTTCCATGAGAATTAAAGCTAATAAGTGGAAAGTCTATGTATGTTGTTGCATTTTCTCTTTCAAATAAACTAAATAATTATAATAAAATACGATATTTAATATTCAAGTATGTGATTATTCTAATGTGCTGTCTCTCCTGTCAAATGGTCTTTAAGTTCCTTAATGGTCATATGAAAAGAGCTATCTTTAGGTCACTTATTAATATATCCAGGTCTGAATACAAAGGAGGTACTTATGAATGTGTAGAACACAAAAATTTTTACACATTGGTTACTTATATTTGGGTTCATTTCTTACATGATCATAAATGCTCTACTGCATAAATTTTTCATTAGGCCTACTAAAATTTTAATTGCTTCCTTATAGCAAGTGAATATAAAATAATACCAACAAGAATGTGACTATATTTGAAACTAATAAACTCCACTTTATTCATCTTCTGTCCCACAATCAGTGTTTGTATTTTATCTGTAGCCTTCTGACCCTTTGTGTAAAATCATTTAAGAACTTTCATCTTTATTTGTCATCCTTTAAACTCATTTTTTTATTTTCTGTAATCAAGTGTTCCTAAGCCCACCCTACCTAGATTTAACACTGCACAGAAAACAGCTGATGCCTTGGATAGACAGCGTCACTGATTTATGGCTTTATTGCTAGGTCTGTTCACTCTTACCTGCAGAGAGCCTTCAGTGGAAATCACCCAGAGCAAAAATAAGATTTTCTTCAGTAGCAATGGGCTCCTGCTTGTCATACTATTGTACATGCTAATCATACATGTCTCTAACAGAAAAACAAGCAGATAGACACTGATAAAACTTGTTTGAAAATATCTCTCTTCTGTACAGAAAGGCTGAATGCTTGCTGCAGGCCATATTTTGCTTCTGCCCCTCCCAGATGTTTTCTCTAATAGCAATCAAATAAATGAGCAGCATTAAAAAATGAAAAAAAACCAACCCAAAATCCCACAAACCGAAACACCAAACAAACAAACAAAAAAAGTGAGGAAACCTTTTTCCATAAATGAAATATGCACAGGCTTAGTGCATGTCTTAATACCTTAATATTCAGGAACACCAGAAAATCTGGGAGCAACTGTCCAAGCTCCAGACCACAGCCAGTAGAGGCTCCGACAGTTCAGAGCAGATGCAGAAAATTTAGGTCTGTCTGGCCTTTTCCACGAAGACATAACCTAACTGCCTGTAGACCTGCTAAATTCTAATTCTACTTTAACTTTCTATTTTGAATCACTGAAACTACCTCAAAGCAGCAGCTGCTGCAATCCAGGATGAACAGGAATGATGTATTTTACTTACTCTTGTTTGGTTTCAGTAATGATCTTGGATAATTTTTTTAATCTAAAAATGTTTTCTGTTGCATGTAGAATCTCCTTTTCTTATTTTATTCATTTATGAGATAAATGATGTGTGTATGAAGATGGCGGCCCACTTAATCTCTTTTTCTTTTGTTCACAAGGGAGTACTACTAGCCTATGAACCATTTCAGAAAACATACCAAATATGTTTGTCACTGGTTATTCTTTCTCTGTAGGAAGATAAATTAATTTACCTGTTTTGTAAAGTAAACTATTTCCTATCTACTAAAGAAAATTGGAAATAATGATATTAATTTTCATAGTTTGTTAAAATTAAATATGCACAGATTATCTGTTAGTTACAGGGTTGCACTGGAACATGTGTCATCTAAATCTGCTGGTATAAGTGGTTTAAAAATATTTAATAGCTGTGCTGGAACATGACATAATTATGTGTTTCCTGTATTTCAGTTATTGCTGTAGTCTCTCAATTTTAGTGCAGACATGAGTGGTTGTATCACAGAACCACAGAATCGTTAGGGTTGGAAAGGACTGCTGGAGGTCATCCTCTGCAAACCCCTGCCAAGGCAGGGTCACCAAGAGCAGGTGACACAGGAACGTGTCCAGGTGGGTGTTGAACGTCTCCAGAGAGGGAGACTCCATCACCTTCCTGGGCAGCCTGTTACAGTGCTCTGCCACCCTCAATGTAAAGAAGTTCTTCCCCATGGTGAGATGGAACTCTTCTCTTTTAGTGTATGGCCATTGCTCCTTGTCCTGTTGCTGGGCACCACTGAAAAGAGTCTGGCACCATCCTGTTGGCACCTGCCTTTGAGATATTTATACACATTAATGAGACCCTCCCCCAGCCTTCCCTTCTCTCAACTAAACATTATGCTAGATGTTGCATATAATTGTACTCACAGGTAGTCCCTACCCTTAAAAGTTTTAAGTGGAAGTAAGCAAATCAAGGAGTAAGAGAAAGGAAGATTTATATTTCTTACTTTAAAGGCAATTGATTAAGATGATGAAGAAAACTGGTTTGAGGTAAGGGACTGATAGCAAAGTCTTTTTAATCAGATATCCTCATTTTAAAAGCACTGCTGTACTGTCTATTTTCTTTTTTTTTTTGTTAGAAAAAAGCTGTTTTGGTCCTTGTTGACATGAGGACCAGTGGCTTAAAATCACAAAAAACAGAACAATTAGATATTGCTTTTGTGGTCATGATGTTTCCTGACTTTAGAAACTATCTTCTTCATGTAATGAAGATCCAGCATTTTATCCAGGACGTGAGATTTTATGTCTGTCACCCTGGGAAGATACAAGGCAGAAGCAGAAGGGAAGGTTCTTACCTGGCTTTCAGGTTGAATAACGTGAATCAGTGATGACTCAGGATATATGGACTGAACAGGGGGCCATGCCTTTCTGCTCCTTTCCACTCTCACTTCATGACAGAATGGATGTATCCCTCGTATTATGATCCAATGCAGAGTTCTCCTTTTCCAGTTATTCTCAGGATTGCAGAGTTGTGCAATAACTGTTGTCAGAGTATTCTTTCTATTAAAGCAAAAAAAAAAAAAGTTTGCAATGTGTTTGCAATGTGTAAACATTTTGTTTGTAATTGCTTCAGGACACAGCAGGCCAGGAGAGATACAGAACAATTACCACAGCTTACTACCGGGGTGCAATGGGCTTCATTCTAATGTACGACATCACAAATGAAGACTCTTTCAATGCTGTGCAGGATTGGTAAGTAAAACTTGACATTTTTATTAAATATCAGGGAGAATAAGTGATATGACTTACCTGATGTGACACTGTAAATTCTTTTGAAAACTTATTTCCAAATGCAATGCTGGAGCATTCGTATACCCAAATATATGATGGTGGTTTTTTTTTTAGTCAGGAAAGACAATGAATGTGTTAAAATGTTGCATATAATTGACTGTAACCATTGTGCTTTCTGTGATTTTGGTTGACATATGGTGTTGATACTACTAAAACCAATTACATGCTAGTGTGGAGACTAACTGCTAAGATACCAGGAAGTGTTTCCATATTTCATGGAAAAAAATGAGATACTGTGTTTGAGGGTCATTTTAAAAGTTTTCATCATGTTGCTTTTAACCACAGCTAGATATACATTATGCTGTCAGTCTTGTCCCTCAAGTGTTAAAGTGAGCAAACTTTATCAGAATAGCAGAACCTAGAATGACTGGAATTTATATTACCTTGTGTTATGTGAATGTCCAGATGTCTCTATGAAAGTGGAGATACCATTTTAATCACACATGGGTCAGTCAGCATCCAGACAATCTACAGCCTTTTTAAGTAAAGCTAACCTAAAAGGAAGGGCAGAGTTTACCCTCAGTGATTTTTTTTCCTTTAGAATTTATTTTAATATCTGAGAGCCTTTCAGCAGTTTTCTAAGTGATATGAATAACATTTGTCACATGTGCTCCTCATGCTCTCTTGCATGCAGTTCCCATGGGAGAACTGTGTTTGAAAGAGGATTTTGTTCAGAGTTTGTGTGATTTGTTCAGTATATTTCTTTGGCTTTTTAAAAATGTATTTTAAGATATGCTCTACTGTATACTTCTTTCACGGCAGACAAGGCCAGAAACATGCTTCACACATAAAGAGTAGTGATGCTGTGATGCCTGTTTTTAACAGGAGTTGTTAGCCAGCCTCAGACAGTCCAAGAAAAAAATGTTCTCTCTGTCACACTCTTCTGCTTATTATTGTGGTAGAAAGTATCACAGAACCCATGGAGCACCTTCCTTCTCAACACCTGGAGTTTTTCTTGGTCTGTATAGGCTGACACTGGTCATTTATCACTGAAAATAGTAACTGAGAACCTTTGCTTGATTCTGCTCTAATGAAAGGGGATCTTGGGTTGCCTAACGTTTCCTGTGTAAGCACCAGGGATGTAGTGATTCACAGTCCTCCAGGGAAAGGAAGAACTCCAGACTCTGTCTCACTTTTTCTCCATCAAGTTATCTGTATGACTCTACACCAAACTGCTCTTATGAGCAACTCCTTCCATTTATGAGCGAATCAGTAAGCTTGCATGACAAGCATAGACTGGGTAGGTATCTTTTGAACAATTGAGGGTATCTGTGTGGAGTCTCTGCTTGATTCTCCAAGAAGAGGGCATGTTTGCTCCCTGTGACTTGTTACACCAAAGGGTTGTTCTGCCCCCCTGGAAGCATCCTGTTAAGTGCTTGTTTTTACACCTGTGTGAGTACCGTTCTGTTCAACAGCATGAGACAAAATCTCCTCCCTAGCAGAAGATAGCTGAAAGTTTAGCAAAAACAGGGAATCAAGGAGTACATCAGTCTCCCAGCTGGACTTGCAGATGTGACTGCCAACACCACTGCTTTCTGGCCCTGCCATCTGAAGCACTTTCTTGCTGTGCCCTGCTTTTCATTGTCCATGGGCTGATTCTGTTCTATCACTGGGTTAACTGGGTGACAATGTCTGTCTAGAAGCATCTGTGATCTGCAAATTTCATTGTCCCATCTTCGGGCAAACCAGATGGCATCCATGTGTTATCTATCTTCCACTAACACAAAGATTTCTTTTATAGCAAGCGCAAACAAGAGTACTTATTATTAATTTTCCCACCTGTTTGTTTTCCAGTCTCCTAGATCTGTTATGTTTGGCACTCTTTGTCTCCTGGTAAAAAGTAACCAGGCTTCACACTAATTAGAAAGAAAAAAGTCACTGTAAAATGAAACAAGAAAATATTAAAAAGCTGTGGAGTACTTAAATAGATTCATTATGAAATATGATTTTTTGATCATTTTTATCTAGAAGTTTTACAAACAGTTGGCAGCTCTTGTAGAAATTTGGAGAAAAGAAGGGGTTGCAGTATTATGTGTTGAAAGATACTGAGAAGTCGTCTGCATGATGAAAGGAATGACAGATATGCTGAGTGCCTCACTTGTCAAGATGAAACATAGATTTGCCTGTTATTTGTATTTTTAATGTCATAAACCCAGTTGCTGTTCTGCTGTTCTTCCTCTTTTTCATTCCTCCCATCTCACAGCTCATAATTAATTTTGATCAGCCCTGGCTTCAATCTGGATAGTAATTGCAAAAATGCAACTTGTTTCTGAATGTGAGAAAAGTTAAAGAAAACTTGGAATTACCAATGCTGCAGATAAGCAAGCATGGCTTTGTGCAAATATCTGTATCTTTCTGAAAGTTATGGGAGGAGAGGAGACGCTTTTAAACCCCTTTGGGGCTTAACGTGCTTTTCTCTGTGATAAATGTGTGTCTCTAAGCAGTAGTGATATTTCATATACGTGTACAACATGCCAAATACAAGCTCAAATCACATCAGCTTTAAGACTTGATCTAGAAACTGCACTGCAGTCATAAAAATGAATCTACAGCTACTTTTTAGACTTGGATAAAGGACTTCAGTTTAAAATGTGAATTGGGATGATTCATTATATTAAAAGGCATTTTTTTGCTGTTTGAAATATGACTGTCTCCTTTTTAAATACAGATACAGATGAATAATAGTGGTATCTCTAGATGCCATGTCTAAGTCATCATAAATCTATTGAGCTGTGAAAAATTCTATATCCAATGTGATTATTAACATTTTACATTAAAAAAATCAGTATCTGTAATTTTATCTAAATCTATTAACATCTGTGGAGGTAATAGTATAGTAGCCAAGGATTTGTCCACCACTCTGTGAAACTGAGAAAGGATTTTGTCTAAAAGCTTGGCTGAATAACTCAAAAGTCAGATAAATCTCAACCATATGGCAGACACCTCAGGAAACTTTCATATCTTACCTTCTCTAACTAAAAAAAAAAAATCTTTAAGATTTCATAATTGCATATTTATATAACGACAATGTTGTTACTTAAATAGAGGGGGTTTTCTTTTGGAGTGAGAAATCTTGACTTGGTACTTCCCATGGTTCTGCTGTATGCAATCCAGTGATACATTGTGTTCAGACTCATCCAGAGGGTGATGCTAAAAACAGGCTGCCAATGCTTCTGTCCTCTAATTTTTTAGTCACTTCAGAATCGCTGCCTTCTAGGGTATGTTCAACTAACCTGTGTTTTCTGAGTAGCTCTGTGCCCTATATGCTTTCGCATGTTCTACAACAAATCCTGTTTAAATGAACTCAGCTTGGCATATAGACAAAATTAATAATTTTTAGCATTTGGATTTTTTAGTATCGTTCCCAAACTTCATCAGTAGTTAGTCTAAATGTTTAAAAACTGATAAAATAATTGAAGAGTATTTCAGTTCAGTTTTAGATCTGTCTGTGTTTCCTCTGAAAGAAATGCCAGTGGCAAGGAACAGCACTTGTCTCTACCCTTTACTGATGCAAATTTTCAGAAGTTCACAAGGATCAACAGTTTCTGGTTTTATTCAGAAAGAGTGAATGTGTGCTGAAGGTCCATCTGCTAACAAAACCAGCAAATCAAACATGCTTTGATTCTCCATGGTTCTCCTAGGGTTTCACTCTCACAGGGTTTCAAACTTTCTTTTCTAAGAGGTCTTTTCTTTCAGAAGTGCAGTTAATGCTGCAAGATGTGTACCTTGAAGTAGCTTGATGCATGTTGTCATGCCACTCCAAAAATTTAGGGAATAAATTTATTTCTTTTAAATAGGAATCAATTGTAGGGCATAATTTCCTGCTTGCCTGAGTTCTAAATTAGAAACAGGGTATAACCAAATAACCAAAACTTCCCTTTTAGCTGAATTTTTTAGACTGCATCCACATGCTTCAAGTAAGTGGCCTAGTGGGATCTGTTTTCTTCTGAAATTCCTTCTAATGAAACCAGAAGGGGAAATAAGTGAATGTTGAGAGTGGTTCCATGCTATTTCAATGCATATTTTTTAGTTCAGCTATAATGTCACAGTGCTTGCATTAATTCCTGTTTTATACTACTACCACCTGTAGAATCTACACTTGTTAGCCTTTTCCTTCTAAGCATTTCACTGGGAGTTGTTATGCCCCTTTTTATCTCAGTGTTTCAGCCCACCTAAGCTGTGATCATGGTGGTACCTTATGGTAGAAAAGAGAGGGTGAAGGCTTTGTACTGTCTTTGAAAGTGCTGTCAACTCAATATGCTGAGTTCTATAGAAGTTCCAGGTAAATAAATGCCTCTAAGTTGAAGTTAAACCTGTTTTTGCAAATACAACTTTTCTAGATGTCTAATGACTGAATTGGAAGGAGTTGAAATATCCTTATACTCAGGATGTTTCTAATGTGATATTGCCACCTAGGTCAGAAACGGCAGGTATGTAAACCATGATCTAAAAGGCTGAAGTTTTATGTTCCAGGTTGAAGCCCTAGCCTTGAAGCTTCCCTAGGTCTGAAGTCTGGATGGGCATAGAGCACATGGTATATAGTTGTTTACACTCACTTTAAGTTGCTCCTCTGCACCTGAAAACGTTGTCCCAGCTATAAGTGTTTGTCCAGCAATGTCGTTATCACTGGCTGATGACTGCTGAAGACACTGCTGTGGAGGGCTTCCTTGTGCAGGAATTCAAAATTTGAGAATTTCACATTGCTGGAGTCTCAGATTTGGGAATGTTTCCTCAGGAAACATGTAAGGCTGAAGGAGTTTAAGAGGCTTGAAGTTATTGAAGTGTTTTGATGATCTGTATTTTGTAAGCCTGTCAAGGTCTACAAAATCAGTTCTTTCTGCTTTTCTGACTAAGGTCTATGGGAGCAGAGAGGACAGCATGCTAGGAAATACTTTGATTACCCTCACCCTTTAAAAAATATAGTGTTTATGAAAAATTATATGGTGGATGTTTTTTACTGTCCCTGTTAGTAAGATTATGGTTACCCATCCCAAAAAATTCAGAGGGTCTTCCATGAAAGATACTTCTCTTTCCTGTTTTTTTTTGCTTTTCTCTAAGTTGTCATTTTAACTGCCCCCACCCATTCCCCCCAGCCTGCTCAAGCTCATCACCTTCGAGAAGGCATCAGCTGACACAAGATACATAAACGGTCTATTTCATGAAGGTGACAGAGCCTCAACTCACAGCAGGCCATTTGTGATTTCGAAAACTCTATCCTACTGTTTACTTCTGTATTTAGAAGAAATTATTTGCAGAATTTGTTACCGACCAACTTGCTCAGAACAGTATGAAAACTAATTTAATTTCAAATTTAAAAAACCAGAATGAAATGCTAATTGTGCATTCTTCATTTGTGCCCGTAGCACCATGGGAGGTGGTTATTGGGTGTTGGGTCTAGGCAAAGACTATAGAAATGAAACACCAACCATCAGACAAGACCAGAGCAGATCCTGAGCTGTGCAATATGACTTCAGCCATTACTGTAAATGTGGGGGGGTTTCCCTATAATAGACATGTCTTGGTTAAACTACTAAAGGTATCATTGAGATGGTTTTAAAGGAGAACTTTAAAAAATGTCTATTCTACTAACAATTCAAGATAATACTGAGAATTAAGGATTGAAAAATACGAAAATTTTCACTTCAGCATGGCATTTGGATGCCATACTGGATTTAGTAAATATGTCATTCTGGACAACATCATTGAAAAAAATACTTCTATTTCTTTGAACTTTTAACTTTTTCTTTCCATTTAACACCTCAACTGAGCTAAAACTTAGCAGCTACAGCTACAGTGCACTAGAAATTGGCGTTTTATGTATTTTTTAATGTCTTTTAATGAGAGATATGATGGCATTGTTTTAATTGTCATTGCGGGGAAAAAGAATTCCAAACAACTGGAAAGGACATTTGCATGTTATGGGCAAATGTAAGAAGTCCTCAAAGCAAACTAAGGCCATTAAGTTAGTGACAGCACTGCACATTTCTAAATGCTTGCTTCTTGCTTCCACATATAAAATTTCAGTCTAATATTTATGCTTAAAATGTTTTATCTGCAGACAGGCTATTTTTCTTTTACCTCTCGATATTGAATTTAGTTCTATCACTTAGAAAAATCCAGTATTTGCTCTGTACGAGGGAACAAATCTGGAAAGTGCCTCTAGGCAAATTTATCCTCCCTGTCTCTTTGCCAGAGCACATGCCCTGGTGTGCAGCGCAGCTGGAGGGGTGCTGCGGCACGTGCCGCGTGTGCCCGCGCCCACGCGCGTCCTCGGGAGCCCTGTCCCCAGGGACACTGCCCGGACACAGCGGCACTGTGTCCACTGCTGACCTCCGCGCTCACTGGGCGTCTCCTGTGCAGCTGGCAGCAACCTCGGCACAGCAAGGCAGCTGAGAGCCGGCTGGAAAAATACTCTGATGGAGCAGGCTGGTGTTAGATGCGTGTGTAACTCACGTTACACACACGCACACACGCACACATATGTATATATAAAATAGCTTAGGCTTGGTATCAACACATATTGAAGCAGATTCTCTGGTGTTTTTGACATATCTGTAGTTTTCAGCCAAGCGGCAGCAAGAAGTTTCATACTGCTGGATAGTTTCCTGTCATTCTCCTATTTAAACCAAAAGATACACAAATTATATGCTGTGATAAAAAGAGTGAAATTTATCACTGTTTGATATTCTTTCATTTCTTTCTAAGTGTTTCATCTACACAATGGATATGGGGAAAGGGAAATGGTATTATTAATGGACAAACATAAAAACCAAAAATGCATTTTACAATTTGAAATATTGCTAGTAGTTGTAATTACATGAAATTTACCATTTTCTATTAATGCTCACTATTGGAAACGTACTTTTGTTATGCACAAAATTACTCTAAAATAATTTTCACTTTTTATTTTCATTCCTTATTACTATAAGAAGGACAAAGACCAGTGGCAAAATAGATTTTTTTTTCTAAAAGAGAAATTTTCTCATTTAAAAATACTAAAAAGACATTTGTGAAAAAGCTATTCTTGGTGGAACAAATATGTTTTAAGATTGTATCTAGGCCTGTTCACTTAGTCATTTTTCACCCAGAGTTTGCTGTGGAATTCCTGTTGTAGGAAATTGCATACATGAAACAGTCCTCTGAGATTACATCTTATCTTTTCCCTCAAAAGTCTATCATCAAACTTTGTCTCACAAATGCTAAATTGGTTCTAGCTCAAACCACCTACGTGCTTTCCAGTTTTACAGACCCACTTCAGTGTCTTCCACAATGTTTCTCCCAACATATCCAAAAAGAGTGTCCCAGCATTTCAAACTCAAGGGCAGGGCATAACCTTAGATATTTCAGAAGTAGCATATACTGCAATTGAGTGTTTCTAAAAAAAAAAAATATATATATATATATTCAGTATGAAAAGGAAGGAAATAGATAGTTTTGTGTTTGCAAGAAGATTGTTTTGTAATTTTTACAATTCTATAATTTTCAGATCACTCATGACAGACCAATAAAAAATATTAAATGTCTTCCACAGTATTTCATAAAGTCATAGAATCATAGCATATGAAACATAGAATATGTTTCCTTGGATTCTGTCACTGGTCACAAGGATGAAGAGATCAGTGCCTGCCCCTCTGCTTCCCCCATAGGGATTTTAAAGAGCACAATGAGGTCTCCCCTCAGTCTCCTCTTCTCCAGGCTGAACAAACCAGGTAACCTCAGCCATCCCTCATAAGACTTCCACTCCAGACCCTCCACCATCCTCATGGCCCTTCTTTTGGTGCTGTCTAATAGGTTCATGTCTATTTTATCTTGTGGCACCCAAAACTGCCCCCAGCACTCGAGGTGAGGCCACCCCAGAGCAGAGCAGAGCAGAGCAGGACAATCCCCTCCCTTGCCCGGCTGGCGATGCAGGGCCTGATGCCCCACAAGACATGCTTGGCCCTCCTGGCTGCCAGGGCACTGCTGACTCAAAAGTTTTGGGTGTGCCAGAAAGTATTACACTCTCTTACCACTGACATTGCCTATGCATGGCTTTAGGAAAACTCTCTGAAGAAGAGACAAACTCTGTGAAGAAAGACAAACATAAGCCTGTTTTTCTAAAGGCTTTTCTTGAAAACATTTGATGTTAGCATGAAGCAGCATGCTAACCTGAACTACATTGCTTTGATGAAGATGCTTATATTTTTCTTTCTACTAAACCATGAATTTAAATATACATATTACACGTAGAAATTTATGCAAATCTTTTTCAAAGTGATTTTGTCTTGAATAATAAACCTTTGACTAAAAAGTTCAAACCTGATTAGAAAATGTTTTCAGTAGGTTTACTGTCCAAAAATAATTTGTGCACTGTAGAAATTAATCAGGAAAGAGATGTTAAGTTTTCATGGCATTTTTCATTCTTTCCTGTCTTTATGTCCTTAAACCATAAAAAGAAACACGTTTGTGGAACAGAATTTTTTCATATGTGGTTCTTGGTCCTATTGGCTCTTACACTTGCTACTTTCATTCATTTTTTTGTGGGACTAAAGGCTTCTGCAGAAGGTTCTACACCCCTCCCTCGAACCTTCTTCACTGTAGATGTGACATTTTCCTAGGTTCCAGGCAACCACCCAGAATCAGTGTGTCCATTCAGCTGTCCTCAGCTGCAACAGACCATATTAATGATGCCAGTGGGAAGCCTAATAAGAAAAGGGAATAAATACTGACAGAGTTCTCTTAGGTGCTCTATGACTTTTTTCCCCCCTCAAATCTGAGATCAGGCAGTACAAGTCACTGACAGCATCATGCATCCAGGTCCTGCTCAGTCACTGCTTGGCGAGTGCAGCTCCTCAGTGGAGCTAGTCCCAGAGACATGTTTCAGGGTTAAGTCACTCTTGTCTCCCACTGGATCTAACTGGCCTAGTGACTTGCTTAAATAACTCTTTATCTATCTACCTATCTATCTATCTATGCACATATACAGATTTTGGCTGGCATGGTAGTTGATTAGGACAGCTGTTGGCCATAACGAGACATGAGTTATTACCGTCACACATTTCAGCTCCCCTGCTAGCACCAGCTGCAGACTGGCAACTACATCATGAGTGTGGCTGCATCTCCTATGTCTCCTACCCCTATAGGGGTGGGATAAGGGCTGAAGTTCTGGGGATCAATTTCTTCTCTCTTGTTACACCTGGTCTGTAGTGAGGATGGCTGCATCATGCCTTTCCTAAAACCTTTTTCCTCAGTCATAAAATTGTGGCAGTCTGTCTGATATGAAGTGACCAGAATCTTTTATCACGGAAAATCTGACAAACAAGAAAATCATTCCTGGCTGCTACCTACATCTGGCAAGAGCAGAGCTCTGACTTACCTATCCCCATAAGCTTGCTTTGTTGGATTGGGAATTCACGGTGGAGTTTTATTGTGCAGCTGAGGAGGCAATGTAGTACTTGGCCATTCAGGAAACTGTTGTTTAACAAAGGAGGTGTCTTTCAATCTGTACTGCATCGTGCTTTTCTCCAGCTATGGTCTCTGAGGGTTACACTGAGGTAAATAAAAGCAAACCAGATGATCAGATAAGCATCTGAAGGCTGCTGTGCTGAACTTCTATCCATTAATTAGATTATGCTAAGATACTCTTAATGAGATTTTCAGTTTTGTCTGTTTTTTTCCTGTGATAATGCTTTTATTTTTCTAAAGGTTAAAGTGGAAAATACCTCTGACAGGCTAGTGGTGAGCTGCTGGAGTTTATTAAAAAGATAAACAAACTTAGGGATGGTAATATACAACAGTATGCTAAAGGAGGTATATGAAAGACTGAGGCTAATAGTTAGCTAGTCTTCCATTTTATATAGTCAGTAATAAAAGAAACAAAACCTAGCATGGTATAATCACTCATGATGTTTATCTTTGTTAGTAATAAAGATAATAAAATCTTGTGTCAATAATAGTTTATATTGGCTGAACAGTAACTAATATACTCTTATCTCCCTGTAACTGTTATGTTGACAGAGTAACACTGTCGCTCAGCATTCCCAAATTAAAGCTCTGCTGCCAGCCAACAACATGAATCCAATCAGTGACTTAGTAATGTTCCTAAACAGTTTCCACTCTCAGCTCAAATTGCAGATGATTCACTTTTCTCAGTACTCTAAATTCTGAATCTGTTACTCTTAACTTAAGGGGACTATCATGGTTCATGTACCAAAGTCTAACCTTGAGATTTGCTGATGGAGTTGTTCCTTTGGGGATTTCAGTTTAGTAGGTATCTTCTGTGGGTTGGGATATGTCAGAGTAGTACTAAAGACTGCAGTTTCATTCATGCAGCCTGGATGATTCTGGTTCAAAAGGTCAAAAAGCCTGAGACTGTGTGGATCAGCAGCAAAGCAGAGTGCAACCTTGTGGGCAGTATGAAGTTTAACTGAGTCCCTCTCCCTCATGAACTTCCTCACCTCTGCTCCAGTCTCCCCTCCTTTCCTCTACATGATTTCAATGTGCCCTGGTTCGAGTGTCAAGTGGTGGCAGTTTTGCAAGTATATCAGCTATGTGAGATACAGCCTGTTCATGGGTGAGTACAAGTTTTACTGAAATTCATTCCTCTGATCAAGCAGGAAAAGTGCCATTAATGTTCTTATATTGAAATATAAACTGCAAAGTCACATGGCAATGTAACCCATTGGTAGTGATTCTTTTCAAAGCATACCTGAATGCTGATTAGGTCTGGCCTGCAAGTGAAGCAACCTTTAGATTGTCTTTCATCAGAATATTGAAAGGCCTTGGCCATTAAACTAAGATATTTGTAGTGAATCTTTAATAATGAATGTTTTCAACTTTTTTTTTGAGTCCATTTTTTCCCACTTCCATTTCTTTTACTGTACTATACGAATAAAAAAATTAAGAAAATAAAGCTTTAATTGTAACTACAATTTAGTGCCGTCATTATTCTACCAAGGATCCCTAAAAGAACTTGTTTGTTCCCTTTGTGACAGGTGACAGTATGTTAAAGACAAATAAACCTTTCTGATTTGATAGGTTTATGAATATAGAGTATCATAAAATAAGGAAAGAGAAGGGAAATTTTTTTAAAAGTCTAAATAGTTTCTAATCTAAAAAGTTTCTATCTAATCTAAATCTAAAAAGTTTCTACTTCTACCCTGTGCTTACTCATATTTCCCACAATACAAAAGGCATTACAGTCTCTTTAAGTAGGACAGAAAAGCCTGTGTGCTATTTGGGCCAAGTTTTTCCGTTTTTATTAAATATGCTTTAGCAGAAAACAAACACCACTGAATTTCTCCAGACATTGTGAGACACACTTGGAGAACTGGCAACAAAAACTGCACCTTGGAGGTCACAAACTGTTGATAAAACTCCCCAGAGGGACCAGAGGAGGAACTGTCCTTCTGCTGTAATCCTTCTCTGTGCTGGCCACAAAACAACTGTGGACTGTCTCAGTGGCTGAATGTGCTGTGGTTGCCTTTGGCAAATAATGCAGGACAGCAGAGAAAGATGCAAGCAAACTGAGATGCCCCAGAGAGAGTCTGGGATTACACTGTTTCCAATATGTAAGTTAAATTGTCTCACCCAAGCTTGAATATCACTTGAATATGTGCAGTGCTTGGTTCTGCATACAAATTATTCTGAAAAGTTATTGCAGTTCTCCCTGAGATTAGACCCAGCATGTATTGCTCCAGCAGTTTAGGAATGACCATTGCACGGGGTCAGGAAGTGGCAGCTCAGTGGTTACATGTGTCAAGTATTTAATCTCTACATCATTGCTTCAGCAGGAGGTTGTGAACTATGGTTTTATTGGAGATGGGTATATGGTTTTATTGGAGTTGAGGAGAGGGAAGCAGAAAGCATTTTGTGTGCAACTCCTGAAAACAGCAAGCTAAGTGTGGAAAAGCAGATGCTGCTACATAACAGGTTAGTTCTAACTCTACCAAGGATAGTAGGGACCTTAATCTATCCTTTCCTCTTTCTTGATATCACTGGGATTTTTTTAAAATTTAGAAACTAACACTTGGTTCTCACATGAAAACACAAGAAGAGAAGTAGCTGTCTAATGTTCACTGCAGGGAAGGCTTTCCTCAGCTCTTCTCTTGCCTCCATTCGCAGCAAACATGCTGTACCATAAGCTCACATTATGAGGAAAAATAAATTAATCTTTTTGTCTTCAATTGCCTTCTCCCACTTGTACTGTAAATCTCTATTCACAGTGCTTTGTTCACAGCAAGTGAAAAGAAAGTGTTGTATCAATTAAAAAGCAATTCACAGGGAATGACTCCCTTGAAAAACTGTAGTGCTGACAAAATGGATTTCAGGCCCAGTTTGACAGACAAATCTGCATGACGTCTTCAGTTTTTCTATATCTGCATGACATCCTCAGTTTTCATTTCTCAAATATGCCTTTTAGACGTACACTAAGCAAGAAAACTAGCATCTGTCACATGAGGTTGTTGTTTCTCCTGTTGTTCCTGAAGGGAAAAACTCTGTAGCAAATCCATATTAATTGAATACAAGAAACTCTTACTGAGATATGTGTGTCCTTTAGCAGAAGCAAACTATACTGAAGGAAGAAAAAATAGAGAAAAAAACCCAAATAAATTTTGTTTCAAAGCAATTCTGAAGAAAGAACAAAACTAGCAGTTTCTTTTGCTGGTCAGTGAGAGGAGCCTTTGTATTACAGCTTGCTTGCTACAAGCAAGGAAGTAACAGAGCTGAGTGTTACAGCCTCTGGGAGAAAGGGAGAGAACAAAATACGAGCCAGGCAGAACGGACGGGAATGCAAACCTTCCTTTGATGTAATATTTAGCATTAGTCCTTTCAGTATAACAGAACTGAGTGTTACAGCCTCTGGGAGAAAGGGAGAGAACAAAATATGAACCAGCCAGAATGGACAGGAATGCAAACCTTCCTTTAATGTAATATTTAGTATCAGTCCTTTTGGTTTTGCTTGCTTGAAGAGAATCAGCAAACACACTGTTAATACCCAATGACAAGAAACCTGCACCTGCAATTAAAAAAAAAAAGTGAAAGAAAGAAGAGATTAGAATTTTATATGTAAGCAGTGGTAAAGTTGAGAGAAATAATAAGTATCACTTTTGAATTATATTTTTAAATTCATAAATTGAAATTAGCCATTTTAGCCTCCCTTATTTAGTACAGCCCTTTTAATCTGCATCTCTTCTGAGCTTTTAAACCACAAGTGCTCAGCTCTTTGCATAGAAGTTAAAGTTATATTTCTAAGCAGATTTAAAGACATTTCCTTCATAGATCAAGGAAAATCAATATTGGTAGTTCATCTAAAATACAAACACTTATCCAGTTTTTATAATATTCACAGAGTTTTGTTGTCTCTGTGCCTATTTGAGTGAGTAGATTATGAAAAATACAGAAGTAACTAAGAATGATTAGGAAATGTTGCCTCTAGCAACTCATCCAATATCTGTTAAGGGAGATTTATATTCTGAAAGTCATGGGTGTTTAAAATGACTTTTCAGTCTCCATGGAAACTCTTTACTGAGTTAGTTACTGCAGTCACAGCTTAGATATATAAACAAAAGCATGGGTACGATGGCTAGAGGGGAACTCTGGGTTTATCTGAGGTTATTAAAGGGCTTTTCATACTGACTACTGTAGTAAACCAGACATCCAATCAAGTGGGCTATTATGAAAACCAAAACTAATCTTTTCTTCACATATAAATTAAGGTTTTAAAACTTAAATTGTTAGGTGTCTTCAATTTTGCTTTCCCGAAGGAGAGAACTCTCAGGGTTCAGATTTTCAAGAAGTTTGGGATACGTTGCAAGCTTTTATGAGACTATCTAAACTGCAAGCTTTGAGCTAAAGCTGAGTTTGTTTTAATCCCAGTTCTATTATTGAGAAATCCTCTCTTTCCCAATCAAGTCATACAAGGAAAATCCAGTCAGAGCTTACAAGACCTGTCCTGTCAGCTTTATTTGAAATGTCCCAGATGGCAGAAGGAAACTGGGAAAGGGAGTGACAAAACTATGGGATGCTGCTCTACTCAGCAAACAGGGAGTGCAGACAAAGAAAGTGAATGGTCTGAGGCCCTGTCCCTATTTGGAGAAGATAGCAAAATCCCAAATGTATAGAAAGGAAGTGTTTAAAGGTGTCTGAAAAAAAAAAAAAGTCCCCCAAGTTAGTCAATAAGAAGCAAAGATGTTTGTCCAGGGTAGTAGTTTTGTTGAAGAGTAGGTATATTTCTAGTAGAGAAGAACTGGAATGCAATCAGACATTCTTCAGAGTTCTCCTCAAGCCAGCTTCTGCAGCAGGTGAAGGGCAAAAGCTCTTGCTGAGGGACACAGCAGTCGTAGTGGAGTGGGGAACACAGATCTGCAGAAGATATGGCAGGGACCTGTGAGAACCAGAAAACGCCATTAATCAGAGGGAGCTGAGTGAGAGCTGTGGTATGAGGCAGCTTGGATCATCCCCCACAGCTTGAGCACCTGGCTCTAGACTGTGACTGGAATGAAGCAGGAGGGCGCGCACACCACAGTCACCTGGGAATGGCTGCTGGAAGCTTATCTTTAATTGGTGTTTCTGTTATTGATCTTTATTTAATTCATGCATTCTCTTATGCTGATTTCCCTCCTTAGTCTCTACTGCATCACTTTAAAATGTTTCACTACTTTCTGGCTATCTTCCATATCCTCCACTTTTGTTGGTGCTCTTAGTTTTTCTCCTGAGTTCAGAACACCAGCATCTTCTTGAGAATCCACTTTGTGGGAAGGGACAAAGGAGGAAGGGAAAAGGCTATTGCTAGAAAGAAGAAGAATGCCACAGACTGAGAACACTTCATAAAGTAGAAGGAGGTTTATAAAATATATTTAAACAAGCCCTGGAATTGTTCTATTTTCACTTAGGGTCTGCCAGAGCCCACTCGTGAACATATTTGTATTGCTGGAAAGTCTCTGACACACATTTTTTGCATTTCAGTCTGATTTTTAACAATAAATTGTCAATGTTGACTTTTCTGACTGCAAAGGTTATCTTCAAACAATGCAACAAAAGACCAGACTAGAGTGTTTCGACATTGATCTGGTATATTTATGTCACAAAGAAGAAGTTGATAATGACAGTCCTTTCTCCACAAAATAATTTCCTGCGCACTAACAGCTACTATGCACTTTGAAAGCACACTAAGCTTCATAGAGAAGAGAACTGTGTTATCCCAGAAGTGCAGGGATGGCTTGGAAAAGTGCACCTATCCCCACTGGTATGGGCAGCTCCTTGCTGTAAGAACATTTTCAGCTCTTCTCCCTGGGCAATAATGTCAACCCACACTGCTTCCTGAAGGAAGAGTTTCAAGTACAAGTGTTCATCCCATGAGTGAAAGGTGATGAATGCAAAGGCTTGTGTTTAATCATGGGTAGTTTATTGCAGTTTATATTTCCATGAGGTGTGGCAAGTAAGGACAGTGGGATACTGCCTTCTCTGACCCATTATCCTATATAGAGGAAGTGTTGGAGTTTGGTTTTATGGCTTCCAGACTAAAGCTTCCTGGTATGGAGCTACTTTATTCCCCAGCCATAGACAGACCTTGCTGGCTTCTGTTAGTGCCCAGCCAGCCAGGCAGAACTAAGGTAGTGTTTTGAAGTGTAAAGTTGCACTGTATGCACGTCTTGGATTAAGATGTTATTGTAGCACCCTGCAGATTGCATGGTTCCTGTCACAGCTTTATTTTCTGCAGGTGGTTTTTGCCTTTGCAAAGGCAAAGGTCTTCTGATGTGCAGCATTCTTACCAACATAAAGTGTATTGAAACCAGTTTATGGATTTATTTAATAAGAACGTTGGAGGAAATGAATGAAAATTAAGTTTTACAAGCTTCAAAACCTGTCAAGACAAATTAAAATGTAGGCTCATTCTTATTTAGTAAGAATATCTTATTCCATGATGCATGGACATGTCTAATATGTTTCTGTATTTCCTAAGCTTATTCACCTTTGTAATAGTCCAGCAGAGTGAACACTGATCTCTTCTAGACCTGGACTGACTTGGACTAAAATCTTGATTTTAATTTTGAAAAAAAAAAAATTCTAACAGTAAAATTCATACAGAGGTGGGTGGCATTATAAAATAACAATTTTGATATTTGAATATATTTGATCTCTTTTTATTAGGGATTACTGATACTACTATTAAGTAAAAACTCCCAGAAAATCAGCACTACTTTCTTATGTGGTAAGAATTTGAAGAGAAAAACAAACTCAGTACATTCTGCATGAGAATCCTGGAAAGGGAGGTGCTTATAAACACAAGTGTTTGGATTCACTTTTCAGCATTATTAAGTAAATTATTCAATATAGGTTTTCTTACCTTTATTTTTATTGTATTTCTTTTTGGAGTTTTTTGTTTACGCTGAAGGCATTGTTGCATTTTTCTAGGTTATTTATTGAAAACTATTGATTCATTGCATTGGTTTCCTGCCTTTTTGATTTTTTCTTTTTCACAGCCGTGGCCAGTTCTACACCCATAAGAACCTGGTGTAGAGAGAGCTGAAGTTGTCCACATTGTTAAAAATCAAGTCTTAAATATCTTTTGCTTTCTGAGCTATAACTAAGGCCATCAAGGATGAAATCAGCCAATCTTTCTTAATTAAGTACCTGAAAAATATGAATGCTTGGCATATTGCTTATTTAATATTCAGCAGTTAATCAGCATTCTTAGCATTTTCTCTGATTACCATTTCATGATTTATTATTTTTGATTGATTTCTACATTCAGAAAAAAACCTCAGGAAACTAATGGAATGGAAAGAGAGAATTTCTGTAAAGAATATATGTACATAATTTTCTTCTGAGCCTTAGCAATGAAGGCTGCTGGGAATGTCTTTTGGTTTTGCTTAGGATTTAAACTCGGGGGGAAGTGGGGGTGGGGTGAGGGGAACCAAAAAGCATGAAGAAAATGAGATGGAACCTTTGCTGTTAAATCAGGTTATTCTTTTGTTGGGTTTTTTCTGATTAATTTCTGCTCACATAAAGATATAAATCAGGATATTTAGTGGATGTAGATTGTTTGGTTGGGCTTTAGCTTTTAGAAAGATGATATAATTAAAAAAAAAAAGCATGAGTGCAAAATAAAAGGCCCAAATTAAATGTCTAAAGGAATGTGGATGAGAGTTAAGGGTGTGGATAATAAGAATCGTACTTAAGAAGGATAGGAAAAAAATGGTGAGAATCACTTTTTTGAAGAAAGAGAATAAAGAAATAAAGTTGTTCTGGTGGGCTTTCATCAGGGCAGCAGCACTGCCTGTTCTCATTCCGGCCACTGGAACCTGGGCAAGTTTCCTGGAAAAGCAGCATCCTTGATGCCAGCAGCAGAGCTTTAGATGTCCATGGAATGGGATTCAAGAATATAAGTCTACCAAGTTTTAGACAAATTTCATACAAATTATAAGGCAAAATGTAATGGTCAGAGGAAAAAAAAAGTGTCAAAATACATGACTTCTTACATATATAAAATGTGGTGATGAGAAAGAAAAATAAAATACAACGGAGCTGAGCTTGTTTCTTTCTCCAGGCATTTATTGCTTTGCTTTGTGTATTAATTCATTGCAGCAGCAGTGAATATTCATTTATCTAACCACAATAAGATGTAATCATGTATCTGTAACTTAGTGAACAGGTGGAAAATGTATTATAAACTAGAAACATAACAAACACCAGAGAGTGTGTTGAGCAAAGCACTTCCAACATTTGGTGTCTTACACACATTAAAGAGAGAGGCTGGGTTTTAAAGCACCTAGAAAAGCTACAGCCAGCATGTTGCTTCTCATGGTGATCAAAAGGACACGGCCATATTCCTTCAACAAGCTTAAGACAGATCATTTGTAGATCAGCATTAATATTGTTTAATTTTTTTGGCTATACTTCACCATTGCAAACGAAAGTTTTAGGTCACTCAAAGAAGGCATCCAGAGTGCTTTATTGTTATTTTCAAATATGTATGACTTTTAAAGGAGTACTGGGAAGATTATCAGTGGAACACCATTTTTCATTATCCAGAATTGAAGAAAAAGTTGGGTTTCATCTCTTCATCTTAAGCAACTCTGCTATTGATGTCCAGTATCAATTTTGCAACTCTGCCTGTCCACTATCAATTTTCCCTCATACATTTCAACTTGATTTTTGATGCTGCCCTGTACTGAGCTATGAGCGAAAAAAATTTTTTTAAATCATTTAGGGAAGGATGGGCTTATAAGCATGAAAATATTGACTTAAAAAAACCCATTTCTGTTTTACATAAAATGCATACACAATTGATATATGTCCTAGGAAAGAAGGTGTTAATATTCAACTAGACAGATTTAATTAGAATAATAGAAAGATATGAGAATGAGGGCTCTAAAATACAGTATTTATACTTGTATGTCAATATATAAGAAGAAAAGCAGACAACTGAACTTTGGGGACATTATGAACTGCAAAGAAATTATAGCCTAATTGTTGACACTTTATCAATCCACATGATTGATTTTTATGATGGATTTTTAAAGTCTGTTGTAAGAGTGACAATAATTATCTGGTCTGACCCCAGTATACACTGAAGAAGGACCTAGAAATAAATGCTCTGATAATAACTTTAAGCTGTGATTTGCCAGATATGTGCTCAGTGTTTTAAAGACAGATAGGTCCCTATATATAGATAGGGAGCACATCCATCCTATTAGACCAGCAGCTGGATACATCATTGGGCTGGGCAAGTCCTGATTCTGAGTCCAAACTGGAAAAAAAAAAAAATCAGTCAGTCTAAGAATCTTTTTATCTCTAAAAGAATATTATTACCTATGTGAGATCTGAAGGGGGGGAAAGGGAGGATGTTGGTGTGGAGTATCACAGTGAAGTAAATGTTTTGTTCTGTCTTAAAACTGGAAACACTTCGTGGTGAAAGGGATTATGTGGATTGCTAAGGGGTCCATTTTGTTTTGTTCCCATAGGTAGAGGTTCTGAGTACGTTTTTACATTTTTAATGTTTTCAGACCTTTATCTTGAGGGCTAATAATATCCCTTTTTAAAAAAAATGTATGTAATATCACTATCTCAAGACCAAGTATTTTGAAGAAAAATTTTAAGATAATTTTTAAGAGAATGTGTGAACATATTTAATATATTTCTTAGCAAGAAACTTACCCTACCACAAACAAATCCATCAGTTCTCCCTGGAAATTACTAAAAAATTTATGGCTTCAGAAAATATGATATGTACAATGACCTTAAGAATTGCTCTAAAGAATATATTATCATTAGATATTTTGATGTCAAGTAACTGTGTGTTAGGAATGCAATCCAATTCTTACAGTACCACTTTCTGCTGTTTGCAATTATTTTCTTAAGCCAATAGGTTCACTTGAATTTCAGTTTGTGAGTTCTTTTGTTTTGCTTCCTTTCTGCTCCTTCCCTTGCTTGGAAAGCTTGGACTTTCTGTGATGCCAAGGAATAAATACACCCAAAATAGTTTGGACGAGATGATAATTAGTATATGCACCAAACAGGCAACCTGACTGCTCCTGGGACTTGATGTCCCACGTGATGCTGCATTGCCCTGTATTATTTACACATCCAGACTATCTAGGAGTGTCCCTAAATTAGTAACACATGATGCTGTACACATACTCTTCATCTGTATTTGTGTGTGTTTATCAACCCTACATAAAAGATCCTTTCTTTTTTCATTTTCCTATATCCTGAAGTTTAATAGACTATGATGACAAGGGTAGATTGCTTTAGTTACAGTTACCCTTCTACTGTTAATGCACTGCATCTAAAGTCTTCACAGACCTGACTGCCAGCTGTATTAGAGTTCATGCAAAAATACCATATAAAGTATCAGTCCTCACAAAAATAAAACAAACCTATGGAGTTGAGATGGTGGAAGACAAAACAATGCTAAATATCTGCGTTTATCTCAGGAACCCTATCTCTGGTTTAAAGTTTTGTAATGGGATGGGGAGTGGCTGTTTTCATAAAAATTTTTTAACCTATGTTAATTAAGTAGTAATTCTAAAGAAGATAACATATTGACAAAAATGTTTTTAAGCATTCACAAGTACTTCAAACGCATTGGAAACAAATCCTCGTTGAGGAGATGATGACATCATTCTTCACTTTCACTTTTCTGTTCTCAACTATTTGTCTCACTTCAAAGACTTAGAAGTATAGAGGAAACAAAGCAATGCATTTAAACAGTAAACAAATACTCGGTGTTGATAGGAAGACCTTTTTCTATAAACTTTGCAAATAGTTCCACCTTAAATCCATACAGAACAGTTGGAAATAGGTCAACACTGAGCATCTTGTTGTTTGATGAAAGAATTCAAACCTGTTTCCAAGGTAACCAATCCCATCCTCTATAAATCTCTGCTGTGCTTCTACCTGTTTTGTGAAGCTGAATGCTTTTTTGTTTCCTGAGGTATAGTTTGAACTTTAACGCACACATGTACGCACACACCACATGCTGCTTTGTTTCCACTGTGATGAAGGAGACAACTAAAGTAAATAGGAGTTGGTTAATATTTAAACTCTTAATGCAGGTGTCTCAGTAGCACATTGGTAGAGCTTTTGTAAGTGGTGCCAACCAGCCCTTGAACAAATAGCTTTTACAGGAATGGCAGATTAATTTTGGATGAATTTCTGGGTACCTGGACGTCAGATCATTACAGTCTCCTTTGTTCTCTGCTCTCTACACAGACTAGGAAGGATACTGCATTCTCTAGAGAATAATGAGGATGTGTCAATAGAGGAAAATTATATTCAGCAATGCCATTTAGTGCATACAATGCCATGTCTCTGCTGCACTAGGTAGTTTCTCCACACATCTGCATGTAAAGGCAGAACACTTAGCAAGTTTTCTTTGCACATCCATGTGCTTCTGCACACATTAAAATATTTTCTGCAAAAGTTCAGAAAGATCATTCTTTTCATCTTGAAAATATTTTTTCTTTGGAGACAGTTAGCCTTTGGAAGGATTGGAATACAAAATATATGGCAGTAAAGAGTAGAGGAGATATGGGAGGCAATAAAAAAACTCCTGCAAAAATAACTTATTTTTTCTGGAAAAAAGCATGAACATGATACCTGATTAAAGACATTCTGAATGTTCCCCCTATTTTATAGAAAGTGTATTCAACTCTAGTTTTAGTTTGTTTATTTACATATTGACCACACAGGCAATTTAGTTTCCTAAATTGGTCACAGAGTAAAGTAAAACGTAGTAATTGCTGCAATATTAAGGTCTTGTTCTGATGCAATGGGGTGTGTATCAAATCTACAACTGACTTTTAGTAGAGGACTTAATAATGATATAAAACATTGTTGATCTACTAATCTATTAAACATATCATATACTAGTATTAATCAAAGAATGTCTATCTGTCTTAAGTTATTGCTAATACAATTCCGTGAAGTCTGATTCACACATTTAGTTAAGCTTTTGGAAATTTAATTTGTTGTCTGAAAAGTGACCAATTGTATCACCTAGATAAATCGGCTTACACTCTCTGTGACAGAGAGTGTCTCAAATGAAAGAAACAGGTGAGTCACTAAATTCAATTCTACAAATATATATGAGAGAATACAGTGTTGTTCCATGCCTTATATTTAATTTGTAACACCAAGAATCATCTTAAACTTCAGTTTGAGAGCATCCTGGTTCCAGTCAGGACAAGGCTAATTTTTTGCAGTAGTCAGCAGGGACAAGGCTGGGACACAGATGATATTGTGTACAACCTCACATCATTCCTCAGGGAGTCTCTTTGGGGAAGGGGTTCCCTCTGGTTGAGGAGGGATCTGAACAGTATTGCTTATGATTGCGATTTTTTCCATGTAAATTGTTTCTTTTCTCATACCCTCTGTCATTAGTATTGTTCTTAACGGTTCATTTTCTTGCCTCATTGCCACTTCCAATAAATTGTTCTTATCTCAGTCCCTGACCTTTGCCTTTTGTGTCTCCAGTTCTCAACTCCACCCCACTGCAGTAGCAGGTGGGAGGTGAAGGGGGAGCAGAGAGTGTGGTGTGTGGGTTTGGAGAGTCTCAGCGGGGCACCAAGTGGGGCAGTACCGTTCCTGAACCATGAGAGAGAAGAAGTTACGGTTCATTTTCTATTGACAGAATTAGCAGAAGAAAGCCACTGCCATAAGTAAACATCACGGCTTGAGATTTCTTTGGGTAACTCTAATGAAGGTGACTTTCAGAAGAATTTACATATGTAATGGCAGTTTCACAGAGTATCAGTGCAAGGTGCAGAGTTCAAGAAGAAGCAGTGAAGTGAATTCATGTTTCTTTTATGAAAATCACATTTCTCTGCCTCTACTGTAAAATGTCTTTTAATAATCAACATAAACCACATCTGCCTATATCACTAAAAATGCAAAATCCAAATTTTACATAGGCATATTTATTTCAAAATTCTTAATTTACAATTTTACTTAATTAAAACTGTTGATACATCCATATGCTGTTTAGGCCTTTAACATTTTGGCCACAAGACATATTGTGTTATTTTAAAAACTGCTTATTATCTTGGTCATACAGGAAAACATACTTTAGGGAAGTTTTGCTGCTTACCAGTAAACATTTTTCTGGATAATTACTCAGGTCACTGCTGGATTTTTTTTTTCACTTTTGATCTCTCTTTACATCTCTAGTCCAAAGTTAATTTTTTCTCTGCTCCTCTTTAGTATCTTCGAATTCTTAAAGGTCTGTTTACTTCCTGTGTGTGTTGCATATTAATCAGTGTTCATTTGTCTTTGACCCTTCAGATCTGTGTAAATTTAGATTAAGCAATATAATATGCTGTTCATAATAACAGAATCAATCTCTCTTAACTTTGAATTAGGTTTTAGTACAAACCTGTCAGCAAGGCTCTATTTATAATCAAATAAGTGAAATAAGAGCCTGGGAGGGGACACTCCCTTTCAAGTGGTTATACAGTGGAATGAACTGCTTGTCTGCCAGGTCTTGTGCTCTTGCTTTGACTCAGAAAGGAGCCAAAGCACCTGAATTAGACTGGATGCCTAGGCTTTCAGAAACTGAAGTTAAAAGTGTTGAATCCTAGCCTTGCTGCATTTTGTTTTGGACTTGTGGTTGCTCACTCTTCCATGTAAAAAAACAGTGGACATTCAGGAGGAAAATGTCCATCTGAGGCGAATTATTTTTCTTTGCATCTGGTTGGGGTTTTTTTTAAAGTCTTAGAACACTGTTATTATCTTGCTTCTTCTACCATCATTTCTAAATTAAGATTATAATCCTTTATTATTTTTTCACAAAATTCTGATCCTCTGTTCTATCTTGTTTCTGTCATAACTGTAGCATGAATATGTAGTAAAAGTCCTGCAAATCCTGAGTAAATGAATAATCCTTGTTCTTCATAATGCCTCTTAACTCTGCCAGGCATCAGGTTTGTTTTGTCATTTTGTAACCTACACTCAGTTTTTGTCACTGCAGCACCAGTCTCCTTTTCTTTAGAAACACCATCTACTCAGTTATCTCAAAGCTCATATTTATGCATTTTCTCTCTTCTTCCAGAAGGTAGCACATTGCACTCACCTATCTCATTTATTTCAGATTGTTACATCAGTCTAACAAAACCACTTAGAATTCAGATCCCATTCTCTGAAATTCTTGCAAATACTTCCATCCACCTTGGTGTCTACAGAATTGATCAGTGTTTTTCTTATTCTGTCATCGAAATCATCAATACAGCAACAAATGGACTTGACACACAATGTGTGCCTTTCTAGCTTCAGTGAATAATTCCTAGCTAACCTGAGAGCAAATTTTAAATTTTAAAATTTAATTTTAATTCTTTTAAACTTTAATTTTTTTCATCATTCCCTCTGCATATTGAGTTTGCTACTATATAAAACATTTCTTTTACATGTTAATCTTACTAAAATCAAGAGGAATCTCAGTCATTTTCTCCCCTGTACCTGCCAGGTTATTTAGGCCACCAATGAAGGCAACAATTTTGGCCTAACAGTCTTTGTTAGTGATGTAACAATGTCAGTAGCACACTATGGTGGCTAAGTCTTATAAACTTGTTATACCTGAAGAGCCAGAAAACTTTACAGGTGTTATATATTTCCAGGCATTAAGTGGACTTATGTTTCTGCCATTCTTCAGCTTCTACTTTTAACTTTTAAAAAATGTATTCTAAGCTTTCCTGTGTTTAAATTGGAAGTGCTCAAAGGTAATCACTAATAGTTTAGAGATTACTTCAACAGGTTCCTTAATGCCTTAAGAAAAATCGGGCTCTGATGACTATAAATTTCCTAAACATTCATTAGCATCTTTGCTATTTTTACATACATTTCTCTGGTATTAATATTCCATTATGCATGTAAACTAGTCTTTATCTTAAAGAACAAATAAGGTACCAAATACTGTATATTGAATGCTTGGACTTTGTCAGGCCATCAGTACAGATGAATTTCAGCTTATTTCTAATGGATATATAGAATTTTTGTTTGAATTTTCTTTTTTTTAACACTGTTCCCCTCCAAGATGTGTGAGATGTAATTCTTGCTCCCTGTGAGAAACAGATTCCTACTGAACCAGAAAGTCTCAGGTAGGTACTCATAGCTTTGGTCCACGTAAAACACCTTTCCCCTTATCACCAATCTCTTGAAAGCTTTTATGCCAAAGCAGTTACTGTGTGTACATCTTCTACTTTTTGGCTACTCTGGAAAACAAACTGGGGAGCTAAGTACTTTCATTAAGCTACACCAGAATCCTCGTGATTTTTAAATACACTTTTTTTTTTAGGCCTACAAGTTTGTAAGTCTTAGATGCTTTTCTCAGATAAAATTATTGTTGTTTGACTTCCATCTGCTACATATTAAATATTATTTTTTTGTTGTTTTTCCCATTCATCAGTTACAATCTGAATTAAGGCTTTCAGCTTGTGCTCATGTGCCCTAAACTGCTCATAATTCTGGCTTGCAGCTAGGACACCTAAAACCCCAGAAGAGGTTTTCATCCGAGTACCAGGCAGCTGCGGTCTACTTAGTTATTCATTCCACTGTAAAGCAACAGAATGATTTTTAGTAGATTTTGAAAACTTGAAAAATAACTGAACACTTTTGCAGAATGAATATGGCATGCTTCTGTCAGTGAAAGTAATAAATTCATTTCTTTGAACCGAAAGCAAATGCAAATGTAGCAATCATTTCTTATAGGTACATAGGACCCTGACAGTTCACAGGACATAAAAATTCCAATTTCCATGTCATACAGTGTGCTTTTTCTCAAGTCCTGTTCATATCTCAAGGCTGTTTTTATTTATGCATTTCTGTGCCAGAGGGACTGGAACTGAGCATTTTGTTCCAAGCAAGCTTCTGCAAAAAAATTTATGTATTGGAGTTATTTGCCTTATACACTGTAAATATTTCAGTTTAGGTAAGATGGAGGCTATTCTATGTATTTAAAGACAGAAGACAGAGAAACAGCAAAAGAAAAAAACTCAACCTCCAAACATGAACTATTCTCCTTCAAGAAAATGCAAGGAGTTCTTTGTGTAAGGAATTCTTTTGGGAATAGGTGGGTTTATGACATTTGGGAACTGTGAGAAAAATTATTATCTCCTCTTTAATTTCTATTGTGACCTCAGCTTTGAGCACAGTTTTATGTATGGAAAGAAGCTGCATCAAAAATATGTGTGGTATTCTCCTACAATAAAGAAAAAATAAATAAACCAACTGAAACACCCAAAAGAATCCTGCCTACAAAACCATGAAATTGGCTAATGACCTTGGGCAAGAGGATTTTTTTAGTATTATCCTCAACTGTGTTATGCTTGCAGCCAGCATCTTGCTTGGCTATTTAACTCTTGCAGTATACGGAACACTGATTTTTTTAAGCAGCTTGCAATGACACTTGAGGTTTTTCCTAAGTGTAGTTCATTTAGACTTCATTAGAGAAGATGAGTAGTACAGATCATTCTTCTAATGTGCATGTTTTAAATTTATGAACTCTGAATTTTAGGAATTGTGGCTCTCTCCATTCATTTTGAATCCTTTTGTCCTGCAGAAATATTTCAGTTATTTTCCATCCTGACAATCTAACAAGGATTTTCCATATGTTCCCATTCTATTTTGTTTTTCAGAATGTTATTTTTACTGTTTCATAGTAAAATTGGAGGCATTGCTGCCTTTTTATCACCAAATTAAACGTTGGGTTTCTTTTGCCCTTTGTCTTGTCTCTCTTAGCCAGCTCTTATTCTATAGTGATATTTTAGGGCTTGTACTTTACTGAACTATTTGTGTTTACTAGACAAACATCTGCAACAGCCTGAGATGTTACTTCCCTGCATCACTTGTCTTTATCTGCTCTTCCTTCTTATTGCTGATATACACAACTCAGCAGGACAACACAGCAGCTCAACCAGCTCATGTCCCAGATCAAAGTCCATCCTCAGATAAGCTTATATATTGCTGTGGGTTTAAATATCTGAGAGACATCATGTTTAGTCCGCTACACGAAACCTCCAGCAGAAAAAGTAGCTAGATGACTGGGATTTCATGTGTCTAAATCCTCAAACTTCTGTTAAAACTTTCAAAATTTTAACAGTCCGCTTAAACTATGTCAGCCAAGTGGTTCACAACTAGGAGGAAAATAATTGCTGAGCTTTATAAATTTCTCTACAGTAGTTCAGCTGCATACAAACTTTCCTTCATAGTTTTTGTGCAAAAAAATCTTTTTCTATTTGACCCTATAGAATTGCACGTAGCATCCTTGAAAGTATGATAAACATCAAGAGCTTACATTCTGCTTTTTTTTTTTATTACCAACAATTCAGAATGCTGTGAATTGGGGTCTGTGTGTATGTGTATTTTATGATGCCTACATAAGCACCCTACATAGCTGATATTCAGCCTGTAGCACAGCTGTTTCTCTGTGATGCAGAAATTTGTTCCATATTCAGGTGTAATATCTATTTCATTTACAAATATGCATGCAGTACTGTGTTTCCCTGAACACAGTAGAAGGGAACAAGAGCCAGAGCTCTTCATGTGCATCAGTACATTAAATTCCCCCCATCTTCCTCCTGCATCTACATCTGGTTTTGGTTTCCTCACTCGGTCCTATTTTGGTCCCAAGAATGAGACAGCTACAAACCAATACCACATTGTAATCCCATGTGCTTTGCTCTAACCTTCTGTCTGGCTTAGACCTTGGCCTTTTCTTCAGTGTTCACATCTCTCTTTGTTATTGTCAAACCTGATGAAGTATGTGGCATACCATCATGTTAATCTGTACATGAATCTAAAAACAATTAATAATAAAAATTCCTGACTAAAATAGTCTGAGTAAAGCATGAGCAGAAGCATACAGAAAAAGCACAAGATGCCAGTGAAACAATAAGAATTAGTGTAATAACTTCTTTCCTAGCATTCCATCTGGCTATTCATGGAAGAAAGACATCACTACACAGGATGTTTATCAGCAGAAATTTAAAGAAGGATAATATAACGCTGCTTTGTTTTACAAAGGACAGCTTGGAAGATTGTGTGAAGGTTACTACTAGAATAAAGAAACATGTTGCTCATGCAGGCTGGAGTTACAGTAAGTCAGAGGTGAGGTTAGGTGGCATCTTGACATGTGAGAAACATGAGGGGGTTTGCAGAGAAATATTTCAAGCAGAAGCAGTTATCTGGAATTTCAGAGAAACAAGAGCATATTTCTTTCATTTGTTTTCTTTTGCACTGAAAGAGTGAGCCAGATCATGTCAAGATCATTTCAAGGCCAAATATGTGGATTTTTGAAGTCCAAATATCACACACTGGGCTGAAGATCCTTAGGAAGCCCTGAAAGTGAGAGGCTTGCAGTTCTTCTCATGGCTTGTGATCAAGATTAGAAAGAGGGATGATTTAGCGTTTGAATCCATTTACTGTATCTGTGAGAGGTCAAGCAGAGATAGCTTTAACCATTATATGACTATTCTAATTGACAGTCCAAAGATAGACTTGTAAATCCATATTGAGGCACTTGAACAACCAAGCTAGTTCAGCAGAACTCAACACCTGAATTCATAGCTCAGGACAGCATGATTCCAAATTCTAGATGTCCTTTCTCTGAAAAATGTCATCAACTTTGAAGTGTTGCAGCACAATGTAAATTGCAAGCAAACCAAACCAAAATCTGTTAGGACAATACAGTTAACATCAGTCAGTGATTTATATAGCAATACTTCAGATTGCAAATAAAAATACTTCTCTTCCTCTAGTCCTAAATCTGAGAATTAAGAGTTATAATGTGTTTTCTTTTCTTTTGACCTCTCTGATCAAAGGTACTACACCTCCTGCTCTTCACAATGAGTCCTCAGAACTACCTGTGCCACCTTACCATGCTGCCACGCATTTGCAATAAGCAGTAAGACTCTTCTGCAGTCAGGGTTAGAGCCCAGGTGTCCTGCTGCTTGCAGACTTACCCTTAACAGGGTAAGCAACATTGGTTCTTTTACCACGAATTCCTTAGCTAAGGATCTGCACACAAGGAATGAGTATGCAGCATTCCTGAGGTAAAATTTTGGGGAAAAACTGTTTGTACCATCTTTCAGGGTCAGGATAGAGGGCATTGTTCTCAATTTCCTTCTACGCTGGTAGAAGCCTTTAACACTTATACCTGCATTAAAAAGTATGACATATTCTTTTTAAAACCCCGAACAAAGGTGAGGGATAGAGGCCTATAGGGATCAATTTTGCATTGCCTATTGTTTCCCTGCATGAGGGTTTTATAACATAAGTAATTTATTTGATTGCTAGGTATGCTTAAAGTGGTTGTCTAGAAAGCTTTGAACTTCAGTGAAGTAAAAAAAGCAAGCTGTTCATTTAATCAGCACATTTAATTCATCCTGCTTTGCATGCTGTGCCACACTGTCTTCTTTCCATATAAGGATTCTGTGGTATCTTCCTGCAGCACCCCTGCCTCTCTTCTGCAAGCAGCCAAAGATGGCTTTGTGCATATTGCTTATATATGCTATAGGCCCAACTCCTTTCTGGTGTGCAATGTAGCAGCTATCTCCTTCCTGTATATCTCTTCTTTTCAGGTGAGTTGTTTATATTCAAGGTTCCTTTTTTTTTTTTCCACACTGACTGAGATCATGTTCTTAATTTATCTTGCTTTTAAATATTTATCTTTGCACTGTGTGACTAAGTGGGAAGTGAATCAGCAAACTGAGTTTTGGTTATATTAAGAATTTATATCATTTTTAGGTGTCTTCTGCCTTTAGATATTGAATTTTGTTTATTACTGGTTATTAATCAGATTTCTATTTAAGCAGCCATTGTTTAGAATGCAATGAGGATTTTCTAATGTTATGCAGAAATTTTAGAAAAACCTTCAAAGATAAATTGAGGACAAGGAAGAAAGATTTTTTAATTTAGCAATCATATTATATCCAGAAAATATATGGCATATTTCTTCTGGGATTTAGTAAGATTAGGGCTATGTTTTTTCCCTCAGACTCACTCACTCACACATGATATATAAATATAAAATATGTAATATGCAAAACATTACTAGGACCTTTTGTGTCATTTGCAGTAGTCTCTATTGTTTTAATCTGGTTAACCTTCTTATTCTAAATTGTTTAAGAGCGGTGAGGCACTTCAGCCTTCAGAGATTATCTACCACAAATGTTAGAAAAGGTACTTGATTATCACTTAGCACCTGTTCATGTGTACCCCTCGTTACTCAACTGGACGGCTTTCAGATAACTCATCATTCCCTTCAGCCACATTCTCTCTTCTATTCTAAGTCCTTTCACTGCCAGAGGTCCAGAGGGTAGAAGTTACAATTTATTTATGGAATGATTGATCTATTCAGCACTGCTGTGACAAATGGGAAAAGAGAATATAGATTTAAACCTTGTTCAAATTATCTCCTCTTCTTCCATGTGGAAGACTGAAGCTATCTGTGCTCACCTGGAGGTCATGGGATTGCCATGGGAAGCACTAGGTCCATGAAACAAGCCCTATTTCTCTGAATGTGCTCTGCATGTTCCACATGGAATATGTTGCTCTCAAAAAAAAGAGAGTAGTTCAATTGCAGTGCAACTGAAGTAGTAGTTCAGTTACATTCTGCTTCCCCTTCCAAACCTGCCACATCTGTGATTCAGGTTGGCCTTGGATCACAGAAATTATTTTATTTGTCTGAGAGAGGTAGTCATCATTTGTGTCTTTGAACACAAGCCCTGATGAGACTGAACGCCCTGCTTGAAATTTCTTCTGGGTTTGATTAGGGTTTTTTGTGTGAAAAATGTACCATTGATCTTCTCTTTACCCCTTTGATGGGTCCCACTGGCAATTCCCCAGTCTGCAAATCCACAGTCCATCATAAAATACCGATTCACAGAGGGCACCTTGTGTATGTGAGCAGAGTTGTCAATAAAGTCCTTGTTTTAGAGGACAATCCAGAGGTGACCTTTTAGCTGTCCTGGGTAAATCTTGAAATTTACCTTGACGTCACAGCAAAATTTAGCAGAGCCAGGAACTAAACATTTGAATTTCACTCATTCACCACTGCTGTGATTTGCAGCCCCCATGTTTATGGGGTTAAATGAGCTCAGAGCAGCACACATTGCTAAGGCAGTGAGGGCTAGCTGAAGTTTCTGAGGTGTAAAGGTTTTATATCCAAAGATTTCTTACTCTAATCCCCGCAGATGCTGACAAAGACATGTATAAATGAAGCCAGGTTTGCTGTAACCTCCCATTCACCTGTGAACAACAGAGACCTTCAAATGTTGCTATGTGGAATATAACTTCAGTGAAATCCAGGAATTTTCCTAGATAAAATCAGCCAGAGCCTCTCTTTGTTGTGGGACCTGGTGGTTAATACCATCAGGCTTTTGAGATATGTTACTTCTCCCTTTCAATCTCTCTTAGCTCTGCAGGTCAGTGTAGGAAAACACAAGAGTTACCCCCCAAACACGCTCACTGTGACTGAGGCACCGTTTACGGGCAGAGAGATCAGGTGATGAGAGGAGGCTGGGTGGCAGGAGGTGGTAACCCTTCCACAGTTCTGCCACACACACAGAGGTGTACTCAGCTGGCCTCAGAGTCTGCCTCAAGCCAAGCCCTGTGTTTTTTCTTCTTCTTCTACTCCATATCCTATAAAGACCTGGTGACCAACTCAGACATTCACAGTTACTTGTATGAAATTGTAGACTTCATTTCTGACCAGTATATATGAAATGTTTTATTCTTTTGATTTTTCAGTATATTACTTCACTCTACTCCACAATACACAGCAATTCTACTGATGAACTTTTGCTTTCCTGATGCTTGTCCTTATAATCTTACTATACAAAAATTGCTGCCTACTCAAGCACCTGTTTAATGGACATAGTTATGTCCTCTGAGAGGGGTATCTACCCACTGAGGTCAGTGACAAAGTTCTAATAGGACAACATTAAACCCTTCTCTTTTATTCTTCTTTTGTTTTCTTTTTTTTTTCCCCCAGAAAGAAGCTGTAACCTTAGAAATATGTTAGTGAATATGGTTTAAACAGTATGCTTTAAAGACTTCACAGGCCAGGTGAGATAAACTTTAATTTTTGAAAGTTCAACACAAGCTCTAGGAGAGGTTAGACTCTAGCTTATTGAAATGCCACTGTGTTCAATTTTCAAAACTGTTAGAAAGTTTGACATCTAATCTGCAAATGTTTTTCTGAGAGGTTGTATTTATGCCTGAATATGTTGCTGACAACTTCTATAATACTCAGGATTTCCTTTTAAATCTGGCTTTTAGGTCAGGGACAAACACTATACTTTTGTTTACAGAACTGTGATGGAGAACAAAATCAAAATATATACTAGCTAGGGCTTGAGAGGCAAGTAGAGACATACATATGTATCTATGAGGACAGTCTTTTGATTTACAAATCATGTAGCAACACTACTGACATTCTGAATGAATATACAACTCTTTATTTGCGTTTTTAAAAATTTTTTTTCTTTATTTTTAATCGTAGAAATAAAATCTGAAGTCTAATGCATCCCTCCGTCCTCTGTGAGTCAGCAGGAATAAACCTGCAGTTTGCTTGCTTGCAGGGTGAGTCAGCAAGACAATTCTGCCACCCTGTGCCAGTCAGGATGTAGACAAGGAAATGTTTTTTACGGTTGTCTTTGGTCACTGACAGCCCTCACAGAATCGATTTTGATCAGCAGTACCCCAAAAGCAAAGTCTGATCAGACTAATTCAAAACTTCCCCTCAGAGCTGCAAAGGAAAAAAACCAAACAAGCCCCCCAGAAAACCCAAGTACAATTATATAACTCATACTTGTCTAATTAACCAGCATCAGTTAAAGGTGAGATTAAGGTAGCTGCCATTTTGCCAGTCCATCTTAAGATATATGTGACAAAAGGCAGAAGCTCATGTGTTCAGATGAAAACTAGGCCACATGTATTATAACTCAAAATTTCAGACCTCAAATCCCTTGTGTTTGCAAGTGTATAGCCACACAGGGAAGTTACTTCCAAAGAGGTGTGGGTGCAAGGACATAGTGGTATATTCAAAATTTAATGCATAGGGTTCAAGTATAGTTCTGAATGTTTCCTTTGCTCTGCTTCCAGAGGATAAGTAAGCTAAGTAACTTCAAAGACAAAATGCTGATAGGATTTATATCAGTTCTGGTGTAAAATACTATTAAGAAGAAACACATCCTTGATGTTTTAGTAGCACAGTGCTGTCTGTCTTATCAAGAAGAAGTAAAATAACTCACATGATTGACCTGACACTTAGAGCTTGCATGCTGCATGAATCCTTAACGAGGATAGTTCATGATAATTTATCACAGGTGGCTTCAATGACTTCATAAGCTTTTTCAGTGATTAAAATTAGGTCTTATTTGTTTTAAACTCCTTCACTAATACTTAATAACATGCATTTCAGAACACAATTTATGAGACTGTAAGAGTGACTTTTTAATTAAAAAGTTCCTACAAAATGCTGAATGAGATAAACAACCCCAGAATTATCTGAGAAGACTGGACATAAGCGAAGTAATAGCAGAATTCATTTAAACTTGAAAAAAGTGAAAGTTAAAGCAATAGAGGAAATAAAATCCAAACAAGTGAACTTGAGAAGTGAGAGAAACTTGGAAGGCATTCCTGATGAAAAAGGTAGAAAGGGACTAACAGTTACAAACATGCAATGAATTTCATAATGAAATTTGACAGTAAAAAGTCAGAGTCAACTCAGAGTTCCTGAGAATTGTTTATTCAGAATTTCCTTAAAATATGGACGTCCTGCTGCCAGATACTTGCCATATATATTGTAAATATGTATCTGGATTTGCTATTTAAATTATTAGCTACTTAAAAGACTAGAAAACAAATAGCCCTGTGTGATTAAGCTCAATGGTGAGTATAGAACACTCAATGTTGTTACAAAACAAAAGAACTTGACTGTGCCTATAAGAACTTTGCTTCTTCCAAAATGCCACGGTTGTGCAAGCGCTCTTTGGGGCTGGAGGTGGGAGGCTAAGAAGTAATCCCATGAGTGCAAGAACCTCTTTGTTAGGCAGTGCAGTCCAGGATTAAGGGACTGTTGCATGTGCAGTGAAGAGCAAAGCATTAGATACAAGAATGTAGGATCAAAAGAACTTGTTCAGCATCAGTATTGCTTACTTAGCTATGTGTGTGTATATATATATATATATACTTTAAAAAAGTTATTAATAGCCCATCACTGTAAGAAAGAAAAACAGAAGATAAGGACACATACATATCTGTTTGTATCTGTCTATATATTCTTGTATATAAAAGTACAAAATGGCAAGCAAAAGATATTTTTAAGTGACAGCAAATGGCTTATTTACTTGAAAGTGTAATATACTCAAACAGATGCTGTAGTTGCATTAGTAAATTTCTTCAGAACTGCCTTGCCTTGTTTTATAGCTCTGTTTTTCAAATACCAGAGTTAGGATCAGCTGTATTGATTAGGGTCATTACTCCGAATTCCAGCGACAGTCTGTGCAATCAACATAAATTGGTGATAAACAGGATCATTTATGTGGAAGCATCTGGAATGTGAAAACATGGGGATAATCAAAAGATGTGCAAGTGCAGTCTGTATTTTGCCTTTTATTGTTTCCATGAATATTATTTTCCTATAAATACTTTTTCCCATCTCCTCTCAAACCTTTTTTTTTTGGGGGGGGGATTATTTTCACTGAACATGTGTGGTAGTAGCTTTGAAGGATGCTAATTTAATGGTGGGTTTCTCAGTGGGGAGAAAATTAAAATGTACAGCCTTTTGTCTGTGTGGCGAGTTGTTAAATCACTTCCCACAATATGACATAGCTTGTGGCATTATACATGACATAAAAACTCTTCATTAACATGTGTCCTACTGTGAAAAATGTGTTGTATTAGTTGGTCTGCCCATAAGTAAGCCTTGTTGTAAGAGAGGATTTTGTATTCCCGTGAATAAGAATTAAATATTTAGATGTACTTTATATTGTTTTATCTTGATCAAAAATACAAGGAAGTAGGCTGGAAGATCTCTTTGCCTTTAGTGTTTAACACTCTATTTACTATCTATTTTTCACTGTTTTTGTAAATATCCATTCACCTTTTCTTCACAAAATGCCTGGAAAACCAGTACATACTACACAGAAAAAAGAACTACATAGAAAAGGAAGAAATACAGTTGACTGACAGGCCATTTACTCTCTTTTACAAATTCTGCATACCTTCAGCTGAAGTCCACCTTGGCTAGGAGCAGGTGATGAACTCCCCCACAAATTCTCTGTTATCTGTCTCCATGACAAAACAGTCTCCAGTGTGTGCGCTGTCAGGGTGATTTACTCTGTGTGGTGATCTTACTCTGCCTAGGGCTGGCTGTGCAGGGGCGGGAGAATGCCCCACCTGGTGGGCTTTTCGTCTAACGAGAAGGCCATCAGAACTCAAGTGCAGAGGTACTGGGGAGGAGGGAGACAGAGTATAGTACTAACTTAGAGCACAGTCTTTTATATTTTTGTTAGTACAGTAGTTTCATAACTGGGCTCCTGCTACACGGGTACTGGAAAGCAGTTTCAAGGTGTATGCGTCATCTGTGAAAAAAGCAGGTTGCAAAGATTGTGCCAAAGATGCAAAAGCTAAGGGTATCTACAATCTGATTAACACAAATTGAGTGTGCCCTGTAGGCTTCTGGTCCTTCACTATAAATCCAGCTAAATACAAGTGCATAAAAATTATAGTTTGAACATGAATGTGTTTTGCCAACAATATATTCATTTGATGCCATAGACCATTATCCAATGGATTTGCATTTTAGTGCCAGAAAATAATTTTCAGACAACAACAAACACCTGGTACTCTATTTGAAAAAAAATGTACAGAAAAGGCATCAAAACTAATGTATGGACCCTTAAGAGAAAAATTTGTGTATTAGATTAAAGACGAACTATAACTCAATAAAGTACTCAGCAGAAGACTCTGTATGGGAAGGCACTTCCATGTGCAGAGTAGGAAAAGCTAGAAATAGTTGACTAGAAAGAAAGACAATTGTGTTTGATGAACATCTGTAATGCCTTACCTCTCATCTTAATTACCACACAGAATTACATCATTATTAGTGCTATGTCAGTTCTTATTGCATTGTGTTAAATGCAGACCCAGAGTGGACATCTCTGAGCAAGCATAATCTTACAATTATAAGAATGGAATATCACTAAGAATAAACAAGAATAAATGTCATAAACACACAGAGAACATCAGGTCTTGCATCTTCATCTGTTAACCCCCTTTTTATCTTATTTTTTGTTTTTGAGTAACTAAACTGTTTGGAAAATGTCATATTTCCTTGCAAAATGATATAAAAATGCACATATTAAAGATCAGCTCAGTTTTATCTCTCAGTTAAAAGAACTGGATTCACTTTGAATATCTTTATAGTCTGTCAAAACTGAAATGTAGCATGAGGTTTTCTAAAATGAAGTTATAGCCTCAGAAGCTTATAGTGGAGGTGTTTTGTTGTTAAAATAGATACAATTCCTACCAGAACAATGAAAACCTGTGATGCTCTGGGTAATGTGCATTTTGACTAGCTTTCTGGCTGATAATGAAACAGAAATTTGTTAGTGTCACAGCTGTCGTGCTGCTTCTGCACCATCAGTATATCTTCATCCCAGGAAAGGTTAAACACGTAGCCTTTCATTGCATGGTGTGCACTCTTTGGCTCTGCACAAGGAAGATAAAGCCTGTCAGAAGAGGTGGTGAATCATTGGCATTCTTCTGGTTTCTTCAATACAGGTGTTTTTCCACAATCATAAGGCATTTTTCTTCGTTTGCCCTTCAATCCAGACTGAAAACACAGTATTATATAAGCAATAACTGGCACATCAAATAGAGTCATATTTAGACTAATATTCATAGATCCTGCTCTGTTGCAAGCACAGAGGGGTTGATATATCCCATTTTTGCTATTACATCTGTAAAGGAGACTTTCCTGTCTGACCATCCAGGAGCCACTGGCAGTCACCCCCACACCACCTGGGCTGGCACCGAAGCCTCTTCACATTGGGTGGATCCAGTGACCCGACGGGGCCCTGTTTGACTCCCCTACACACCCCACACTCACACAGAGCAGGTTTCCTCATCGGCTCAATCCTAGTTTCCCATAACAGTTTCAGATGTCCATAGCAGAGTCTCAGATGTCTGGATCCTTAAAATAATTTAATCGTGGTGCAATAACAAATTAACATCTTGAGCTGGAGCCTTTGGGGAGGAACCCTGAACAATGACCCCCCCCGGGCTTTAATACTCTCACAGTCTAAGCTGATGAAACTCTGGGATCATCAGTTCCTGCTGTGTCTGAGTTTCCCCCGGTCACCTGGCTGACACCACAGGTTCCCGGGCCTTTTGTTATGCAGAGGGTTAGAGCAGGTTCACCTTTCCTCGGGCTCCTGCCACCCAGAGCCCAATCTGCAGCTTGGCTGCCCCTGCTCACCGAGCTACCGGCACTAGATGTATCCTTGACACATTCACTTCTCCCCAGATCCTTTTCCCTTGCTGTTCTGTGATACTAAGGATGGAATAAATTTATTTTACTATTTTTTTTCCTCCTTTCATTGCCGTTCTCCACCCATTTTCAATACTCCTGTGTTGCTGGTACATCTTAACCTATTCTCTATCATATATTAATGAGCACTTGCAGTCAGCAGGTGCCAGTACCATCACTGAAAATAAGCATCGCAAATTCATTATACATCATGTATTCTGAATAGAAGCGGAGATGCTAGAATGTCCACTAGAATTAAATTCTCCTTGAAGATGATCAAGGTGCAATTTCCCCATTGCAGTCACATGTTCACCTACATTAGCTTTTTTATTTATTTTTAGAATTATTTCGTTTCTCAACTGTTTTTCATGGTTTTCACTAATTGCTTCAATAATTATAAAGGGGTTCATAAATATGAGAGGTGAAAGAATTTGTATGAGCCACAATCATCGAGCTTTTATAGCCTGAAGGTGGCGCACACCAGAATGATGAAACCAGCAGCAATATTTCAAAAGTTGCGAATATCCAGATTTTCCTTGTCAGTAAACGAAGAAAGATCCTGAGCTGTTTCTCAAAAATAGTTCTGTTTCTTGAGGTTGCATATGGCCCCAGCTAATCATCAGTTCAAATAACACTGGCAAATGTCAGCAACTTCTTTTTATTCTTCCTGACATTATTACTAATTAGTTATAATATATTCCTACTATGCCAATAACCATGGCCACAAAAAGTCTGGTGTTCAAGTACTGCAGGATCCTTTGTCTTGTTTTTGCTAAGACTGCTTCAAATTTTTAACCTTAGTACTGCATTCAAAATCCCAATTAGATAGTTGAGCTGGGGCTTTGGATAGTAGGTTTATACATTTTGAAAGGCTTGTCTCCCATTAACAGTATATTATTTACTGGAGAACAGATGAAAAGCCTGAGGCCACCTCTCTCCGTGCCCTTCCTGCAGCAAGGTCAAAGCATCAAGTGTAGAGCATCTGGTACAGAGCCAGATTCCAGATTCCAGAGTATTGCAGTCATTTAACATGGTAAAGAATAATCCTACATACACCCCTTTTCCTTTGTATCCACGAGACAAGCATGAGAGAGAAGGGAGATGGGTAAATGCCAAGATGCTGGGGCATTCCTAAGGCACATAACCTACCAGTGTGGCTGGGAATAATAAGGGCTTAGGAGACATAAATGAGAGCATGGGGAAAAGAATGGGGTTTATGGTGTACACAGAAATGTAGAAAAGACTTGGTGTTATGAGGGAGACTTACCATGTGGAAAAGCTGGCTTGACTGGGGATTATGTCAGAGCTCCTTACAGACAAGGAGAATGTGAAAGGGTCGTGAATTGATCCCATTCTGCAAAGATGGGAATGACAGAGCTTTCCCTTACCATCCCTGTCTGTTTAAGGGGTTGGAGAGGGCCGTGCTGAGTCTTTCCACATCACAGGATGGAGACTGAGGGGAGGGGGAAAGAGACCCTTCATTGCTTCAGTTACAGAAGTAAAATGATGTCTCCTGAAAATGCTGGAGAGCAAGCCTTCCTGTTCAGAGGGGGATGAGCACACTTGGCACACTTAGTGAATAAAGACAGGAAGCTCAGCTGGGGACACTGAAGGCTTTTGGAAACATCTCCAAACTCATACCTGCTTCTCTGATTCATTCTCACCAAATATTTAACAAGCTGAGAAAGTTTTAAAACAGATAACCTGAACTCCACCCCAGATCCCATCACTACACTGTGACATCTAATAATTCAGCTAATGGACTTTGCAGTCGCCACGCTATAGACAAAGATTGGAGAATTTTAAGGATTCTTCAGTGAACCCAACATAACAGTAACTTCAAAAAAACCCAGTTTTGTTAGAAATGTTATTAATTTGGTTTTGGGTTGGTTGGGGTTTTTGCTTAGGTTTCGGGTTTTTCTCCTGGCAAGATGATGCACGCCAGTTCATTGAGTACTCCTTTCATAAATCAGAACATCAGAAGTACAACATGTTACCTGAACTGCTGGAAAAAACATTATACATAGCCCCCTCTGGAGCATTTTCATTAGGGTGCTTCTCCGCAGTCAGTGCATGGGTCTTGCTACATAGTTATCTAAAAAGCCTGTAGAAACCAGCCCCTCTAGGGCTGGCAAGCATCACTGAAGGACTACGTCCAAAGAGTGGTGCATAAATTGAGGCTATCTCTAAAAGTTCGTATTCTATTATATTTACTGTATGGACAGGCCTTGAATATATTTGTTTGCTATCCTTGCAGTCTGTGAGTGAGAATATACTAGAGATTATTCCAGGTTATATGAATGTTTTTCCTGGACATGTATGAGATAGTAAAAAATGATCCTCTGAAGAGATATTCAGAGTGAACCCAAGGTGTGCCAACAGTGGATGCACCCAGAAATATAGAGTACAACAAACAGTAGGTTTGCCTTCTGTGGCAGTTTCTCCAAGGAGAAATGCAGTGTTAGCCAGGCACAGCCAAGTCTGAATTCTTAGGGAAAAAATATATCATGCTGGATCTGACAGCTCAAGAGAGGAGAGGCTTCTGCAAGTCCATACCCCAGGTCCAGCCAGTACTGAGGCTGAAGATCTGTTACCAGCAGGCCATGTACACACAACACACAAAGGGACAACACATAAACATGCATATGCACATGGCCAGCCACACAGATCACAGGCAGAAACACCGAGTCCTCCCACAAGCACCAAGAGCATCAACATCCTCACACTGTTCTCCTCCCCAGCAAAGCAGCATCGAGGTGCACTCATGAGAATGTGTGTCTGTGCAGACATACACATTGTGGTTCCCTCTATCAGCTGGGCTCATACACTCAGTCTGCCCAGTAGCTGCCCCTGGATACTAGTCTCTCCAGTGTCGGGCACTTGGACATAAGCCTTCAGTGTTGACCCACAGTGATGGGTTTAATGCCTGGACAGCGTGGCTGGAGCTGTCCTGGAACAACCCTGGAAGGGACCTGGATGTGGTGCCCCTTTTTCTGAGTGCTTAATTTGGGAACCTGCCTTGGTGCACTCCTGCTTCTCCAGGCTAGTGGACATAGGCCTTGGATAGTCTGATGGCTCCTACAAGAGGCCTGGGAACAGCCAAGGCCAGAATATTACTTGAACTCTCTCTGCTGCGGTCATCCCTCTGTGCGTCTTGTGGATGCACAGATGAGCTTTTACCGAGTACTCTAATGTGACCAGTCTGGTTTTCACAGTGGTTACTTCAGAGTAACTCTCCCATGTTTCTCTCTGTCATCTACCCTGACTTCCAGAGTCTCAGGTGCCTCATCCAGCTGGGATTGCGTATTCCTGAACCCCACTCTACCACACTGTGCAACACTCCTTGTAAGCTGTCCAGGAGCACACACAGACACCCTGACGTTTTTGCCTGGGCAGTAATTTGAAGATCTCACCCGTCTGAGATGAGCAAATAGCATTGCCTTTATTTGCATTCGGCAAGTGCTCTTTTCTAACAAGGAGCATGGTAGAATTGCAGTACAGGGAAAACAAGTCTTGTGGTGATCATGGAAAGTAATTGCTCATTGCAGTCCTCCATTAATCTGCCCCTCTGGAGTCTATACATTATAAAAATTCAAGCATGATGCAGATTGCCTGCCTGCCACACAACTAGAATGTAAAAGATTTACAGGGTAAATTACTATTGACATACACTGGGTCACTGAGAGTGAACAAAAAGTGTCATATTCAGCTTACTGCAAATATCAGCTTTGCCTTTTTGTGTCTTCAATCTTCCTGAAGCAGAAATTCTTTACAAGGACAATGGTTTGTGTTTAGGATTAATCAGAAGCCTTGGTCATTTGAAAGGTCTTGTATGCAAGGAGCAGAAAAATCACATTTTTTTTAAATGACCTGTGTGTTGGCTTTAGTGGAGAATTGTGGGAATCAAAACCTATAGAAGCAATTAGTGGAAATATATGTCTAAAAGAAAACATAACTCTGATAAGGCTATTATATTCTTTGACTCAAACTCCTGCTGATGTGGGGTTGGGTGGGGATACATTTTTCTGATTTTCAGTCAGTCAGTCATATTTTTGCACTACGGAGTCTTTTGCAAAACTTAAGTCTTTGGATTTCTTTTCAAGGACAAGATCTCTTTGTTACTTAAAAAAAATGTAACTAGAAGATGAGACATAAAATAGACAGACTAAAAAAGTCTAAGAATAAAATAAGTCGCTTTGGTAATGAGAAGCATTTAGATTCATAGTTGTAGAATAAAAAACTCCACATCTGGCTGCAGTAAAATGAAAGGAGCTTGCATTCTTAATTAAAGAAACTCATGTAAAGCTCTGAAGCCAAAGTCTGCAAAACAAGTCTGAATGAATGCTCCTTACACTTGTGTGATGATATTTCCCCAGGTTGTGTTTCTGCATCAGTTTATTCTATTTCACCTTTGCAGATTATGTAAGTAACTCCTTTTGTAAAGCTTAATATCTTTACTGTATATTTTGCTTTTGAAATGTATTCAATTTCCCACTGATATAAAGGGAATAAACTGACTCCCAACTAATAATTGTTCAAAGCGAAACTCTTTTTAGAGTCCCTAATGGACTAACATCCTCTGACATATGAGGTACTAGTATTTGCAAAGTTGCTGTGGTGACAAATGTAGTTCTGGCTAAAAAAAACATAGTAATAATTCTACTTTGCTTAACCACTCAGCATGATTCCAAAAGCATATTTCTGCGAAAGTGAATGCATGGTGTCCTTTTTTTCTGAGAAATGGTGTATTTAATAAAATGTAAGTGTACAGGGAAGTCTGACCCCTCTTTGATCACAGCACCTTATGAAGACCAACTCAAATTGCTATTAAAACAGATTTAAAGTAGCACAGTATCCACATCCTGAAGAAAAGATCAGGGCAGGCCCTAGGGAACAATCTGTAGCACAAAATGTTTGGGACTTGTTTCAACTTCTTTTTGGTCATTGTGATAAAGTGAAACATTTCTAAAGGCAGTGTGATCCTTCCCCTTAAATTCCTCTGCCCAGCACTGCAAACCCATCAGACATGGCCTAGAGGTTCTTTGACTCATGCAGGGAACCTGTGGGCAATGGCATTGGGCCCAGGATCACAAAGATAGCTATAGCAGCTTTTGCTCAGGTCCATCCCTCTGGGTTTGCAATAAGCAAGGCCAGCTGGGGAGATTTGATCCATTTTCTGTCTTTCACTAGAATCAGCTGTCAGACTGCATCATGATCTTTTTTGTGCATGGAATAGTTTGCAGACAGGGGGCTGAATGTGTAGAAATAATGGCTGTGTTATGAGAAGGGGTCACTGGTGAACATAGCAGCCATGCAGATCAGCTTCCAAGACATTTAGGTGACATATTGTTGAAGCTATTTCACCTTTTCTCAATTAGACTTTGAAGAAAAAAGGATGTGGCACAGGGTTCTCTTCCAGGGTTTCCTCTCATAAATGTGTAGTTGTAGAGATTAGTTTTTATTCTATTGGCATTTTCCTAAGCATGCTGTATTGTCCAAGGAGCAGCAGTGGAGAGGGAGGGAGGCAGGAAGGAAATGGTGTGGGATGGCATGGGGGAAAGAAAGATGCTCTCCATCTTTTTCTCTCTCCATTGATCATATGGAGACAGAAGAGATACACATATGCTAGCAAACACTTGACTCAGGGCCTAAAGCCAGACACAGTCACAAGTCAAAGGGTAAGTGCTCAGAGTAAGCCTGCTGCTCCCCACATTACCTTCCAGGGCAGGTACTGCTCTCAGTTAGAAGGTGGTAACCTGCAGCATCACTCTTGACTAAGCCTGGAGCCAGCCGTGGAGCTTTCCTTCCTACAGAGCAGGTCTGGGTACCAGCAGCATGGTAGAGAGGTACCACGAGTATGCTCCTAAGTCACCCACGATCTGCACCACATTCAAATTGCAGAAGAGAGTGTTGTAGAGCAAGCTGTCTCACCACCACTCATGGTCTCATGCTGTTTCAAGGCCTCAGATACTCTTACTCAGCTGCAGTCATGGTTAAAGCTTGTATAATCTAAATAAAAGATAAATCAGAGTTCAAACTCAGCCCCAGTCCATGATTTAATGCACAATGTAATTGTTGCGGCACTTCTGGTAGGTCATAGACCTCTAGTGGAATGCGCTGGAGAGAAACAACAGAAGGAAGACAGACTGGTTCTGAAGTTTTGAAGTTTTCCTGCCAAATTTACATCCTGATATTAAAAATCAAAAGATAAGAAATGAATAGGTTGTTGATTTTCCTTCAAAGCTCTGTTTTTAGATTATAAGCTTTGCATTAAAATGTGAATATGGGACAAAGTGTCATCGCTTCTTTCTAAAAATATAGGAAGAATGTTGATGACAGGGGAAAATATTATTTTTAACAAGCAAAAGTAAAACCTGTGTTGGTATTATCCCCATTAGTAATACCTGACAGATAATCCTTAATTTATTTGAAATCTGTAATTAAACAGAATCTTATTACCCTAGTTGTCAAAATCAGTGTTGACTTTTTTGTCTTGTTGCAATTCTGTTTGAATTTGACTTAAGGGAAATTTGCTTTGCTTTGACTCCTGTCTCTCTCTCTCTCTTTCTCTTTTAAGGTCAACTCAAATCAAAACATACTCTTGGGATAATGCCCAGGTTATTTTGGTTGGCAACAAATGTGACATGGAGGATGAACGGGTAATCTTCACTGAGAGGGGTAAACATTTAGCAGAACAACTTGGTAAGAAAAGACACAGCAAAAACTTTATGATTGCTTGTGAGAATGCACAAATTAATTTCATAAATTACTACAGTGCTTGTAATTAACTGTTCATGACACATTCATTGTAAAGGAATTGTCACACACTGCTTCCCTTGTATTTCTACATCCTTTTTGATATAGAGCAAGATTAGGCATATGTCTCTACATGCACAATATTTTTAGATTGTTATAGCTACAGGCAGATATATCCTAGAAAGAAAACAAGTAAATAAAAAAACTAAACCCCATCATATCCCTCCTCGAAAAGAAAAAGAAAGAAAAAAGAAAATAAAAGAAGACAAAAGAAGAAAGGAAAAGGAAAAAAGAGGAAAGGAGAAATTGAAGAAACACCTTCCTAAACCTTTTTGCAAGTTGAATACATTTGGGTTATGATTACCAATACCAATAATAATCCAAAACCAAAAGATGCTGGTGTCCAACACCCACTGCTAATGTTTCATCCACTGATCTACTGTACGTTCACACAGGTGTAGATAATATGAAGCTGTTTCATAAAGTCTCCCTCTGGGAAGCAAACGTTGTACACACAGAAAATTGTGGAGGTGTGAACACCTTTGTTGTTTCTATTTCAGTAGTTATCCTTTCATAACATGAAATGTTTTTGAAGTGTCACTTGCCAAACATTAATGGAAAAATCTCCAGAGAATCACTGTAATACTACTATCCAGCCTGTTTTTTACCTTCAGGCTTGCTGATCTCTGGAGAGTAAGCTCAGCAGGTGTGCAAATCAAACTCTGGCATCGTTGGAGGTCAATTTATGTGCAGGGAATCATAAATTACGGACGTGAATTTGTTATCAGTTTTAAAACTGAGTGTGGTAAAAGGCCAGTAAAATATGTGTAACCAAGATCTCCTTCTCACTACTCCTACATATGTAGTTAGATGAAAGGATGTTTTAAGAGTGGATCTAACCTCATGCTGATCATTCTTAACTTAAGTATAATTATAGGTCAATGACCTTATGTTTTAAATTTTTTTTTCTAGTTGTACAATTGCTTTTCCTGGTAAACAATTTCATCAGAATAACATATCTTCCTATTGCATCTATCTAAAAAAGTGTTGCATATGTGTAGAAGAACTCCTCCAAAGCATACATTAAAAATTACTATAAATTAGTCCTTGAAAGGTGACAGTAAATATTTAACAGCAGGTTGTATCCAGAAAACTTTCCAATATTTGTGAAGAACTGGGTTTCTCAAACTTCTTGCCACAAAATCTAGTTACCATTGCACTTGTTTTAACAGAGGATATTTTTCTTTGCAGAAATACCTGTCATAATATATGTATTTCTATAGTCTGTCCTTCCCATGTCTAGTATTTATTCATTTTACTAGGAGTTAGGAAAGTATATTCATTGGAGAAATAGATCCCAAAAATCTAACTGTATACTTTTACTACAAATTTAGACCAAGTGCTAAAATGCTTCGCAATAATAAATTTTCACACTAAAGTCTGAAGATTTTTTTTAAACTCACATAACTAATCTGAATTTCTATTCCTTGAACTACTTTTCTATTAAAAAAAATTAATGAAGTGAATTGACAAGGAATCCCCAAGGTCATGAATTTCTCAAGACAAGAAGGAACTTTGCATGTTGTACACTCAAGAATCCTCAGCTGTAATAACCAATGCTTGGGAAAAAAAAAAGAAGAGTAATGAGATAGATATCAAAACTCATGTTTCAGGCTCTAAAGCAAATTCTAACTCCTGGGATTTAAAATTCAATTTTTATGGAAGAAGATTATCCTCTATTTCCATATTTATCTACTCAGGGGGTTTCTTTTCTCAGATATACATCCTGTGGCTATCTCAATGGCAGATTATTTTATTAGATAACTTATGTCTCTGATTCAGTCATTTTCTGTACCCAGACTGCACACAGAAATGTTTACATGTTTCCTGTACAGCTGCAATCATTTCTTAAATCTACTGAGAGACTGTGCGAGGTGGTGTCAGGAAAAGCAGAAGTAGGACTTTCCCTGAACTGCAGTTAGTGCTCTGGCCTTGCTGGCCTCTTTGGAGGACACACGTTGTGTCAAACACATGGGACTGTCTTTTGTTTCACTGACAGTGGGTTGATAGCATCTCTTATGGACAAGTTTTAAAAATAACAATATAGATTTTTGTGTCCAGCAAGACATTTTAAAACTGTGGGCCCTTTGAATGCAATGTTGATTGCAGCCACAATTAGAAGTAAATGCAATTCCTGACTGCTGTACAAAAACCATGTGATGACACCTTTGTTCTCAAGTGTGTTTTATTTTCAGCTCTCATTTATTTGAAACCACTGAGAAAATGACTACATGCACTTTTTGGGGTGGATTTTCAAAAGGTCAAAAAGAGCACTGGGCATTTAACCCTCTGGGGAACATGGTGTTCTATTGAGGACAGAATTATTGGAAAATAGGGCCTCCTTGTGGCTCCTGACCTCTCTGAAAAGTGTGGCCTTAAATTTTATTAACGAGGTGTAATCATTTTTTACATCTCTGTGCTAGCTTATTTCTCAAATACAACCCAAACAAGTGTTTAAATCAACCAGCAGTAGGTCTCATTACTGGTGGAGCAGGTCTGGCAGGACTAGTCAAGTATCCTGTGGTACCTCTGAGTACTTTTCTCATGACACTAACTGAAGTTCACAAAAGAAAGAAGGAATTACTTGAGAACCCAGATCTGACCTTGAACGAAAATTACAAAATGTTCATGGGGTCAGTATCTGTCTGGCTTGCTTTGAAGATTTTTTTATAAATTTGTTGTTGATGACATGACACTGGCAATATTACTACAGATTATACCTACAAGCAGTCTAGTAGGTGTCTTGTGAAAGGTGGAAGCTGGCAAACATATACTGATACTTTCCCAGACTGTAGCAAATTATATTCTTAGGTCTCATGAACCAAATGCAATACTTTTATATTCAGTAGCCCTTTCATTTTTTTTTTCCATGGACTTGTACAATAATGTCTTTGAAATTATATAAAAACATACCATCCACAACATCCTTTAAATATACACAGTTTATCTTATCTACTTCTGCTTTGAATTGGCCCCCTGATAGTTTTATTTTATGTTTCTTCACTGTCACATTCTTACAAATAGTGAACAATTGTTTGCTGTTACCTGCTCTATAACACTGTGAGTTTCAGAGAACTCTTGTCATATTCCTTTTTCTTCATGCTGCAATTCCGAGAATATTTAATTGTTCCTGGCATAAAGACACAAAGACACACGTTAGTCCGTCCTTAACACCCTATTCAGTACTTTTTTTAAGTGGTATGACCTTTTTTAGAAATGAGTTCATGGTTGTTTAACACAATAGCATCATTAAAATACTGTTAGAATGAGCAGAAAACAGATGAGATCAAATAAAGTCATGCAACTTTTCCTCATATAGATATTATTCCAGGAAAGTGTAGAATCGTGACAAACCAGTCAACAGAGAGAAATAATGAATGTGATGTTAGTATAGACATGCTAATCACAGCAAACATAAAGATGTTTATTCACCAATCATTACCAAAAAAAGGTTTGTAATATAATTCCTACAATATTTCGTATTTTCATGCAAGTTTGCTGTGAGCACTACATGAATTGGCTATGGAGTGAAAACCCAATATGGCTTTAAAGCATTTTAGTAAAACAGGCTTGGAACTTCTTGCAGGGAAAATGCATGCACACTTGCACAGCTTTTCTGAGATATTAATCTCGTGCATCTCAGCTGAATTCATACATACATTTATAAAAGTTTGTTGTCAATTGTCAGAAGAGAAATAAAAGGAGTGACTCACAGGTAGCTTGATGTCTTGGTTCTTCTATTCACAGTCTGTATGATTTATTGATATTGTTATCTACATTCCAGCAAAGGATTGGCAGGCAGAGATGTGCACAGAACTTTGAACAGAGTCTGAGTAACTGCACATGCAAATGTTGCATGTGTAGTTTGACATACAGTTTCTCCATTTATTTGGGATATTCTGCTGTGCATGCATATTAGATACATCAATTTTTATGTGTTTGGTTTCTCAGGTTCTTCTAACGCTTTGCCGTCCAGGATCACTCGTGGCTGGGAGCATTCAGCATGTCTGAGCATATCCTAGGTTGCTCTTGCCTGTTTTCTAAATTCATCCTGGCATGCTGTTTCTCCTAGAAGCCAACAACCAATTTCAGAAAACAAAATAAAACAGGCCCTTTCTGGGTGAACTCTAACATGCACTTCTACAAGGGGCAGCAGAAGCCAGCCCTCATGCTGGATTCAGGGCAGCTGCAAACGGCTCTGAATATTATGTGTCCCAGAGTCAGCAGTACCTGTGACTTCAGTGCACCTCCACAGCTTGTCTCTCAGAGGGGTAGTCATTTTACCCCTCAGATGTAAGCACATACCTTATCTCCATTCTTTTTCTTCTCATTTGGGCCATTTCTGCCTTCAAGTATTTATTTTCACCTTCCTTCCTTCCTGCCTTCCTGCCTTCCTGCCTTCCTCCCTCCCTCTCTCCCTCTCTCCCTTCCTTTTCCTGTCTCTCTCTCCTTCTCTTGATTCTCGATGCTTTGAGAATAAATTCCCCTGAAAACAAAAGAAAAATTCTCGCTTCGAACGAAAGTCATTCTTCCCTGCCTATTTTGTTTTCATTTTGTTCTTGGCTCATATATTTATGCAGATAATGGTCTTGCCGGGGAGACACCAGAGACCCGATTGAGCGGTGATTAGATTTCTTCAAATTAAACCCATTTAGCATGCCAGTAAGCGTGAAAGTGGGGCGTTTGTCAGTGTCGTGTGCTTACACAGGGTGCAGTTGTTTGTGATCTGGCCCAGCCTGCAAGAGCAGACCTGCTGCTGAGATGGGGCAGGGACACCAATGGTTTCTGAATCCTTGCCGGGCTGGGGCACCAGGCAGCAGCTCGGGACGGGAGCGCACCTTCACTTGCCTCGGGCTAGGAGTCCTGGGGGCTACTCTGTGCATGAGGCGTCTGTGGGTGCGCTGGGAGGACTAGGCAGCTGTGAGTTTAGGCACCGAACTGAAGAGGCACTTTTAGTGCTGTAATTTTGACACGTAAATCAGGGACCAAGTGGGAGTTGACACCTCAGCAAACAGTTTGTTAGAAGAGCAAGTTCTGCTTTGCCTCTGTGGCTGAGTGAGGGCCGTGGTGCACAAGGGAGGGCCACATGCAGCTTGGAGAGCATGGACATATGGCTGCATCTAGCTTTGCATTAAAAATGAAAATGTTTGGGTTGTGCAGGAACATGCCTGTTCAAACTCCCATTCTTCACTGGTTTTTAGCTCATTTTAATGGCCAAATGTTGGTTCCAGAGAGACTCCAAAGAGACTGACAGCACTGACAAACACCAATATTCTGTTTAGTTACAAAACACACACGGGGTATTGGCAGAGCAATTAAAGGCTCCTGTCCCCAGGATGTTTGTTTTTACTGGGGGAAACACCAGCCTGCCGTTGCTTTCACGTACTGGGAACTTTGCATTATAGCAAAGTTACTAAATAACAATGAGAAGTAAGCATTTGCTCAACCAATATCTCCTGTAAACAAACAAAAAAATTCTTTGCCAGAAATCTAATTTATTGCCCAAATGGACTCATCTAAAAGGTATCTGGAAACCACATTCAAAATCAATACAACTGGAATTTATATGAAACCCTCTGTTCTGAAAGACTGGAAAATGAGGTGTTTGCTAGAGCATGACCTGTAACTGCCCCTTGAGTCTGTCCTGTCACAGCTGGCAGTCCCCCTTTAGTTTTGATTTTGTTAACAAATTTGGCCATCCTAAAGGTTGGATAAATACCTTAACATTTCTGTTAATAGTCTTTATCTACCTTTTTATTCTCTATCTAGAATGGTACTAAAGCACTGCTCTTCACTGAGGTAATATTAGTAAAGTCCTGTTTTGGGGCTTAATGTTGTTTTAATAGTTTTCATAACATAGTCCAACACTTGGGCTTGCTTGGACAGCAGAGGTCCCATCCAACTGATCTAGAGAGCAAGCACAGCATAACCAGATCTGCTGCCATAGTTGCTGGTGTAGGAGATACTCTGAAAAACAGCTATGGTCTCCAGCTACTTTCAGCCCAGTTTCCTAGGAGGAGTGACCTTTGGAGTCATGCCACATCTATCTGTCTCTCTTTGTCTAAAAGACATCGACAGTTCTGAGAAAATGGACTTCAGAGCAGAGGAGAAAGGTCTTGAAGTTGCCTTAACTGACAGCTTGTAACGTGAATACAAAATTTATTAGATACTATTCATAGCAGGTAGAAGGTAAGTGACTGCCAGTGCCCCCTCAGAACTGCCCACATCCAAGAAAATAAGGCCTTATTAACTCCTCTCCTTTAAGTACTATGACTTTGTTAGATTACTGATTCCCATGACTTCCTAGATTTTGCCTTTCACATACCACTGTTACAAAGGGAGCAGCTTCCTTCAGCCATTTCTTGCTCTGATGTTGCAGTCTCCTGCTACTCCTCACAATACGGGATTGAACAAGGCACTGACAAAAGCAGCATTAATGGTCACAGTTCAAGCTTGTCTTCATGAAAGGATAGTTCTTGTGGGAATGCACCCTTGAAGACATCTGTAAAACATAACACCACATCAGGGGTGATAAGCAAAATTGTCTTGGTTGTAGACAAACTGAAACCAAAATGCCTTCCTGATCAACTGGTGAAACATTAACACAGCTCATCTCTGTACTGTCTGTGGAATTGTGCTTAAAATTTGCTGTCTAGTGTGTCCTCTTGATGTCATGGTATCTTGGGAAGATGAGAGGGTGCAGAATGTTCTCTTTGCATATGACTCTGCTTTCTGGGCTTTTATCTTCCTTATGTTTTGAAAGCAGACGTATAGAAGTGTTAATGAGCAGTCATGAAGGAGCCTCTGCGGACCCAGCATGAGTGTGAGGCAGAGAGGGTACAGAGTCAGTAATTCTGGCTGTTTGTATGATTCAGAAAAGCTATCTAAACTGCTCTGTGTGCATTGTGTATCACCAGGGGAACAACAGCACCATGCCAGTGCCCTGTCTAGGCCTGCTGCTGTAGTACTCTGTAGGAGATGCTGAGAGCCTGACAGCTTTCTTTGAGTCAGTAGTACGGAAGGAGATAAATAAGGGAAAGAGTCAGCAAGAGAAAACTGAATTAAGAACAAAAGAGGCATTTAAATTAGAATATCCTGATGCATGTTACACACACTTTGTACATATGTTCAGGCAACACTTTGATGTTTTGGATTTTTTGAGTTTCAGCTCTGTTCTTCCCTGCCTATCCACTTGCCCCTTGGGCTTGTCATGTCTTTGTAATAATCTGCTCTGCCCAGCCTCATCTGCATCAGCAGTACAGATCATCACAGGTGGTGGGAATATGGTGTTCTTTGAGCTCTGCTTCCCTGAGCATCACCAGATAGTTGCTTCACTTCACACTTATACCCACACGGAAAGTCTTTTCTCTCCATTAATAATGAGCAGTAGAAAAAACCCCGAGGAAAGTATTAAAAGTCATAGAACTGAGGCTGTCATACACAAGGATTTTAGAAGCTTAGGGTGTCTAAGTGCTATTAGTAAAATAATTGCAAGATGAGTCAGGAGGAAAGGAGATGTCATGGGGAAAAAGGTCTGCAAAATATTCCATAACAAAATGAAAAAAACAGAATTCAAGTGCTTATTCCAAGCACACTCTGCTAGGAAAAATGCTGCATATCTCTTTGGAACTGTTTCACAGGCAGGATTTTGATTAAACAAACAAATGGACAAACAAAAAGAATCTATCTAATTTATTGAGATCTCTTGCATAAGGTAGCACTCATGTGAGAAATTTAATCCCTTGCCCAGGACAGTCAGTTACTGTCCAGATGGCTACAGCAGCCTCTCTTGCAAGGGTCTTTGTAATGGTGTCTTCGGCTGCATCAGATGAGAACTCCTGTTCTGCTGAATTCTTGTAATCTAGCTGGTCCTACTTGCCCAGTACATACCATGATGCTTTGGCAGTGATTACCAGAAACTGTGCACAAAACTTTTCTTGACTGTCTTAACTGGCTTCAAGAGACTCTTCTGTTTGACCATTTCTGCACCTGCAAGGACATTTTCCACAGAGCATCTACAAGTGATTTGTCTATGTGCAGTTGAATCTATTCTACAGCTAGAACTGCCTGGGAGGAACTCACAAGTATGCCCCATCCTCTTCTTGGGATGTTTATCAGCACATTCAAGCATATAAATAATTCCTATCATATGGCCTATCCACAGCAGGGGCTGGCTGGGACAATCTCCAAGACTGTCCAAGATTCCCACCAGTACAGTTCCTGTAAAGAATAAAGCATTTACTTTGTTGTGGGGAGGTTGGGAAATCAGCCACTTTCTCACAGGTCAGTCCATTGTTTCATCTGTGCAGCAGAGTCTAGCCTAGAAGGTCCAGGCAATTAATATCTAAGGTGATGTAATACAATCATAGCCTGATATCCAGCTACACTGCTGCTATGATTGCAATTTCCTTCTTGTAGCAAAATCGTGTCTGAAATTCCATAGAAAGCACCACAGCTGTATTTTATTTGAATAAATTATTTTGTGCTTGACACTGTAACCCTCCGTTTGACTTGGAGAATGGATGCCTCTAAGTTTTTCACTTTCTTCTTATGCAAAACATCCTTACCATGGTAGTGGACCTGTTTTCTTGATCCTATCCTTGACACAGTATTTCTTGACATGGGTCTCCTCTCTTCTTTGCTACTCTTTGTGTTTCACTTTCTGCTTTTCTCTGTCCAGACCTCTTACCTAGATATCATACCAGCCATTTCATGATCATCTGATGTGCCTGTTGTACTGTATTCTTAATGGTAAAATCTGCTCCACTCATAAATGTCCTTAAGACTCATTGTTCTTCCTCCTAAGCTTTGGTTTGCCATTGTCTCATTGTCACTCAACCCTTCGGCCCCCTGGTACTGCCTGTTCCTCTGTGGAACAGCTACTCTCCTCCTGCCTCCTGTGGAGCAGACACAGTTGTGGAACAGTTCTTGACTGTGTTGCTGGGTTACAGCTGCAGCTGGGTTTCAATACAACATACTGAAATTGTCGAGGATCTTCCTCCCCACAAGCAGCTCCCAAGCATTCTGAGCAGCTTTCTCCTTCATGGAGCTCCGCAGGAGGGCCAAAGCCACCAGCAAGTGATGCTGCACTGTCCTTGCTCATTCTCCTTCTAGTTTAGAACAAAGGAAATGTGTAAGCAAAGCTAAACAAAAATAATACCATATAGATACAAACTATATCCCAATGTAAGATTTCTGTAGATGTTCTTTTATTATGTACAGCTTTCTGCTTTCTAGAGAAATATGGAATGGAGAAATTTTCATGGGAATGTATTCTCATATTTGTGTGCTTACCCTTACACTGTTCACTGATATTAACAGAAGTTGTATGACCAAGCTCCTGTACAATGTTTACAGTTCTTCTTATCTAAACTACCTATGAACACTAGCTTGGGCCAGTGCCTAGCTCCTGTTCATGTAAACAGTTTACTACTTTGTAACACTTCAGCCCATAACCTTAGTTTACGTAAACTTATGTAAATTAATAATAAGAAAAAAATTTCAGACCAGAGTTGAGTTTGTACATTGGTTATTACTGCATGCTGGGATATCATGCCAAACTAAATATAATTATCTGCAGTAATTCTAGAGTAGAACTCAAATATGCAAAAGCTGCATGGAAAATTGTTATAAGATTGAATGTGCACATTACATTCTGTTTAGATGGCATATTGAATACATAATGCTAATGTGATCAAAGTAGTTGCATTTCAAATTCATGTGGCCTTTTAAAACAGAATAAAACAAAACTTTAAAAAATACACAAAACCCACCAAATCCAAAGAGATCTCTTTCTGTCCTTCTGCCAGGAGTTTCAAGTGATTGAAATTTTCTTATTGGGATTTTTCTCATAATTAAAGACAGTGGTAATTGCACATTATTATTCGGATTTAATCAGAAAGAATTAAAATAGTCATGCAAAGGCTAAGTCACTTTTGTAAAACTACAAGTGAATGAGATATTTTGTAAACTGTTTCAGTATTGAACCCTTAGATAGTGGAAAGACAGAAATGAAAGTAAGTTTTAAATTACCAGGGAATAGGTGAGCAATGTTGGAACTGTGGAAAAAGGTAGAGCATGTGGGAAAAGTACTAGAAAACAAATAAATTAAAGAAGACAAATGCTTTTCAGAGGAAACAGAAGCTGGCAGAAGCCTTCTAGGTTGCAGGCTGACCACCAAGGTGCAAATCCGCCCTAGATGAATAAGACACATGGGAGATGAGATGGCACAAATAGTGGAAGGAAAGAGAACTTAGCAAAAACTATCTCTGGAGAGCTTAGACCATCTGTATCTGCTCCATAAAAACTTCCAGTGTCCCTTCTGGGCTAAGGATAGCTCTGATTTTTTCCTTTGGGGTAGTCTTTGGAAATGAATAGATTAAAAGTCCTTCTATATAAATTAATTAAGAAGTTTTCTTCCTTATGTGCATTTGTGTATTTTTTTAATTAGTTTGGTTTGTGGAGTTGAGAGTCCCTTTGGTCCCATGGATTCATGTCTAACTTTAGTAAATATCAAATTGCAAAAATCTTTCCTGGTCTGGCCTGGTTTTTTTACCTGCACTTTTCCAAGCATAGTTTTATGTTTTGCCACCAGCTTCCTAACAGAATGTAGATGGCTGTTTCCAACTCAGTGCTCAGAGGAATATAATAATAAGAGATGGAGCAGCAGATTATTTCTTCCCAATAGCTGTATATATAGGGCATTTCTAAAATAATACCCTCAAACTTGTATCAATTTTTAGATTAAGCTCTTTTAAAGTAGAATTTGTCAAAGTGAGTATATTTGGAGTGGCCCTGACTTTTTCTGACTTCATATAAAGCAAATAGCACTAGTGTACTTACTCTGATTGTGTTACAATTTTAACTGCTTTTATCTATGTGTTCTCATGTATCTCCTTTCTGAGTGTCTCTCAGCCAAGAGAAGTTTATATACTTATTGGAATACTGAAAAATGCGTAGAACATAAATGTGTTGTTTATTTTCTTAGGATTTGAATTTTTTGAAACAAGTGCCAAGGAAAACATTAATGTCAAGCAGACGTTTGAGCGACTTGTGGATATCATCTGTGACAAAATGTCAGAAAGTCTGGAGACAAATCCCGCCATTGCTGCCAGCAACCAGAACACACAGCTAAAGGACACCCCTCCTCCACAGCAGCCCAACTGCAGCTGCTAATGCAGCTATCAGCAAAGGCAGTTCCAGCGTGTTCTGTTGCCAACAGAGTGTTTATGAATGGTCTATATGCCTTTATTTATACTGTCTTATTAAGTTATTTGGGAGAACAGTCTTATTTTACGTCATCAGCTGTTTGAATATGCTTATGGAAATGGAGCAGTTATTAGTCTGAAAGGATGATCCATATTTTAGAATCTGGCTTTTGCATGCAGGGTGTGTATTAATTTATCTTTTCTTTTTACTGTTTTGCACCGCAGTTCAGCTGGTGTCATGTCCTCAGACCACGTTTGCCTAGAATTGTCTCTCGCTTCATCAGTTTCAAGTTATATAGTTGAATCCTTAGGGTAGTGGCCCAGGTGTTTTGAGTAAGCTTCCTGATGCCACTTGTATATTTTCCTGACTCAAAATGAATTTAGAAGTATTCCTATAGTGAGCCAATCCCTCATTCTGTCCAGATCACTTGTATACGGGACACTTCCTGGAGCACATTGCCTTGGCAAATCTACTCTCATTAGGTTACACATCCTGGCTGACTGGAAAATGCAGAAGTTAGATAGAAGTTAGTTTCTGGATCCAAAGACAAAATTCTCTGTGAATTTCCAACTGGATGTGGGTATTCAGTCCAGACCCTTAGAGATATTAGGTACTTTGTCATGTTTGGATAGCTAGTGTATTTACTTTTCCATAGGAGCTGCATGTCTATCTAGTAGTTTTCTGAAACTGGATCTAATTTCTCATTCCATCATTATGGAGCTCCCACTCGTACCTACCCCAGTAGTGGAAGGCTGGCTAGCTCCTTCCATTTCTGCCTGCATGGGATTTTAACCACACAGTTCTATATTGTCTCTGACAGAGTCAAATCCATTGTGCTTGGTTGTTCATAGCCAAAAATTGCCTTGTCATGTTGCTGTCAAATCTGCATGCTTCAGTTTTCAGGAATTCATCTCCCATTGTCACTGAGACAGTTAAGTTACCACCACACTGGCAACAAACATCTGTTTTACTCAGACCTACTGTAGAAGTGCTGATGGTGTCAGAAAACTGAAGTTTGACATCATTTTTCCATCTATTTTGGCAAGAGAATTGGACTTTTTAAAACTTCAGGGGTAATAAAAAATTGTCAACATTTCTTGTCTTAGGCTGAATACATTCACAAGATCAGCAAAAGGCTGTGAAGATAGCAGAACAAAGTACACATATTCTTTTTTGATAAAGTGTTAAATAGTTATATTTCACGGTTCTTACTGCTTTAGTAATTTGTGGAAGTTTCTTATATCTGTACCCTGAAGTACTTTGTATAACTGCTTTACTAGCATCACAGTGACATTTTTTAACTACATAGCATAATTGAAGAACCATTGATTACTTTATTTTTCCGATTAGACAGTATTTAGGACAAGGCTGACATTTTGTAAGCTGTCAGCAATGGGACAAATCTGAAGTCATATTAAGAAAAAGAAGTAACACACGGTATTGCAAACAACTCACAACTGCAAGAAATCCCTCTAAACACTTTATGTTTTTTGAAAGTAATTTATACAATTCCTGATACAAACTAAGAGAAGATTGTCACTTTTTTCTTAACTGATTAAATAATCTACATACACTTTGACACAGTAAAAATTACATCCCCAAAAGGCATATAGACGCATGTAAAATTGGTATGCAAGGAGGGTGTTACATTAGCTGCCTAACTTAAATGAATAAATGTTCTTTCTTCAGTCTGGGGTTCAAACCATGTTTGTCCTGTTAGCTAGTTTACTTTAGCACTTTTTTCCCTAATAGACATGGAGACTGATTTACTTCCATGAAAAGAAAGCACCATCCTCTTCAGCGTGGATGAGCAACCAGGTGGAAGAGGCATGTGCTGTCCGAACCACAGTCCTGTCTGTCTGGAGTGGTGCTTTTCCCTCTCCCATCTAAGTAAGACAGCATGTTGCTAACTGTGCAGGGACACTTTCACTAGTACCTCTTCACCCACTAGGTACCTGTGGATTTGAAAATAAAGAAACAATACCAAGTTAAGGAAGCTTAGTTTGGAATGGTTTGTGGGCAATTTTCCATGTTTTTCTTGTCAGGTGCAGTGCTTCCTGCAGGAGAAAAAGGAGCAGGAAACCCTTGAGACAGAATTCAGCTTCAGCTCTCAAGGGCTTTAGACAAATTTTAGGTTGTGTTATTAATCTGAACCATCTCAGACAAGTGAGGAGGAAGGAGGACATAATCACATTGTCAGTGAGCTTGGGCATGTCCTGGATCATGCTGTGGCTAGAAGTGCAAGTGTTCTTCCAGCTATGCTCTGGGATGCTTGCTGCAAAATGGTCATCTCCTGTGCACAATGCAACATGGGAAAAAGGCTTCAAGATGCCCCTCACTACAGCCACACTTTGCTTGCATTTCATTGTAATGAATTTAAGATTCTCCCTGCCTTGTTATGATCATTTAGACTCCAATCTGTGGTAGAAACATATTATTAGCATATATGTTTTTAATCAAATTGAGTGGTAGATAAATAGTTCTTTATATAAATGGGATTAACTAATTGGTTTTCATTTTGCATCAAGAGTCTGGGCAGAAGAGTAACAGCAAAATCTGAGAGGGAGAATCTCTGTTTCATGTTTCTGAGACAACTAACCTCCCAGGCCTTGACACATATTTGGCCTTCTGCGTGGAATAGGGTGGATGGAGGAAGCAGCTGCCAGAGTAATGTTGTTCCTTAGAGTGCCAAAAATGTGCTGGAAGAAAAAAGCTCATCTGAAGTACAGCAGCAGAACCAGTCAGTGTTTAAAATGTCCTAGAAACTAACACTCAGGCATGGTCATGGAGTTAAGAATTAAATTTATTTTTAAAAGGTTCAAACAAAATACTTGAAGTTTTTCAAGATCAGACTGTATAAACCCTGGGCAAACTGCTCAGACCTCTCAGTCAACACTGTTTTGAGTAGAAGGTTGGAAAGGATAACCTGCTGAGGTTCTATCAAACCAAATTTATCCTGTCATAACTTTCTCTGAAATTGAAAATGTGTGGAAGTTCAAGTAGACCTTTTCTTAACATTCTGGGTTACCTAATGTTGGAAAAGTAGGTTTTGATTTTCCATCACAGCTTGGCTTTTGCAGATACATACATCACAGCAATATTGAGTTTTCTGCTATAAAATTTGGTCATATTTAGATCATGAGCATCATGATCTCAGTACCTCTTTCAACTGGAATTTGCCTATTATAGAGAGTAAAGACAGAAAACCCTTGAGAAGTAACTAACTATCCTTTTCCCAAACATTCTAAGAATTCTAGGAGTACTAAAATTTTGATTCCATTTAAAATTATGCCTTGACCTCTTATAGGGTAGGATATCCAGTCAGTCTGGTTCAGCTCCTCTTGATTCATGTGATGGAACTGCTGTTTGCTTAAATTCAAGTAGGCTGAACATTTTTAGAAAACCCATCTCAACTTGATCAAGGGTCTAAATTTAAACAATGTCTTGTTCTTCACATATGTCCAATAGTCACTGATTATGAGTTATTGGAGAAGGCAAGCATGTTTTGGTTCTAACCCTGATCTACCCAGTAGTGTAGCACAATTCCATCAAGAGCGAGTACCAGGCTACAAAACACCATATTTTAGTGATGGAAGAGGGGAGGGGTCATTAAATTGAAATGTGGGATAACAGATCCAAAATTGCTTTCAGCCTCATCACAAATCTTGGTGAAAAAGCTCTTGCATACCTTGCACTACTTTTTTGTCACTCTCAGCATAGAAATAGGACTGAATGTCACAGCAAATCATTGGTCTGGCCACAGATAACCCCTTCAGCTGAGATTTATCCACTTGCAGTTGATACACAGAGCATGTTAAATTTCTGAGAGATTAAATGTCTTTGGGCAGAGGGTCCTGAGCTCCACAATCCAGCTGAACTAATACTACACAACCCACTTTCCAAGTTATGGCCTAGACTAAAGCTTGTAGCAGCAGGCTAATCCTGTGCAAGGGCAATGCACCAGCCTTATCACACTCTGACTGTGTTGCTTGCTGCACCTTCAAGCTGCTGATCAGAAAATGCCTTGGGAGCACCCAGGAGCATGGGATTGACTGGTTTGCAAGGTATCTCCTGGCACCAACCTGGCAAAGAGCTAGCAAGACCTGCTGAGCTCAGAGGCATGTTTTTTATTCTTTTAAGAGTTAATGTTCACAAGCTGTAAGCGCAACTAACTTAATACTGTGTCTTTTATTTCTGTTGGTGGTGGTTAGTTTAGTTAGACTTGTTAATTTGGTGTTTTAAATACATATGAACTAGACTGATTTTCTGTCAACAAATACTTTCTGTCTGAACAGCTAAGTGACTGTTCCATGGAAATGATGTTCCTGTGTGCTTATACTTAATGTAATGCCTAGAGAAATTACCTGAGCAACTACATCTATGTGGCCTTTTCCAGAGCACCAGTCTGAAAGATTAAGTTTTCTTCCCAGTCTGCTCAGCTCTGAATATTCAGCAGTACCACCTGCACCTTCTTTATTTTAGAAATGAAGTGCTATTTCAGGATGCACAAAATTTTCTGGAGTTCAATCCTAACTTTGCAAATGCTTTGAGTTTCCATTTTCAGGAAAAAAAAAGTAAAAATAATTCTGCATTTGATTGTGGTGCATTTGTTTCTTCAGAGCCTGCAATGATGCTTGTCATTGCATTCCAAGAGAAGCCACTCCCAAAATCCACCCCTGCCCAGATACTCTTTTCCATATTTGTTTTTTGAGAAGTACATTTTATTACATTTTTACAGGTATCAACTACATTTCTCTTCTGCTGACAGACTGATTTCTCCTTGGCCTCTTTCATACAGACTCACAAATTCTTCTTTAGGATGTCAGATTTAGCAATGTGAGTCCATGAGTTTGAATCCTCATAGATAAACACTCAGGAGGTGTAAAACAACATGTGTTCACTTATGCCAACAGGGGACTAAAATGTGTTAATTGCACCATTTTATCAATACATTCTGACTCCAGCTTCTCCAAGATTCATCATTTGTCAAGTCTCATTTAAAGAGGCAACTCATTTCAATTATTTGAATGAATTCTACCAGTTTTATTTATTTAGGGGTAAATGTAGTTCACCTTTGCAAATTAAGCTTTCTTTTGGTTTTTTTTCTTTTGTTTATCCATAGATGTTCAGTGAAGTAGAATTTGTGACTACACACATATGATATGCACATGTACACAGTAGTACATCTTTGATACTGATTCAGTTCCCACTGTTACTTGTTCATGTTCAGTGCCACCTTCCCCAATTGTCACAGTGGAATTTATCCACAAATTGTCATTACCACTGGAAATCAAATATGTTACAATTGAAGACCATAGGTTTATTATCCATGGTTCCAGCAGAGGTAGATGGCTTGTCATTTGTAGGATCGGGTACTTGGTATCTGATCTGGGGGGAAGCAAGAGTCCTAATTTTCCAATAACTTCACAGTCATGCATAACACGCAAAAATGAAAGCTAGAGATTGTTTACCACTTCTGGTGATAAATTTCCTCGAGTAATTCTGACATGTACCTGCAACTAGTGATAAATGAAATGTTTGTGCTGTAACTCCTGTTTGGTATTTTGTCAGTAATGTCAGATGTGTTGTGACTCAGTTGGACTGTCACAATGTGTAACCTATATACTAGTGTTCGTGAATTTCAAATGTCTTACATGTTGCATGAAAATATGTGATAAAAATAAATATGTTTTCTATTTTTGAATACCTCAAAACTGAGGAATCATGGGCCAATAAGTGCAATATTTAATTATTTACTCAGTGTATATAAACTTGTGTGAAAGGGAGAAGCATCATGTATGTGTGATAAGCTGTTGATGATGCCTGTGTGGCTTAAGATTTCTAGTAAATGTACATGTCTTCTAGAAAAATTATGTAGTAAACACTTGACCAGTGTAGTGTAAGAATATTCATAAGTAAGTTAAAATATTTTTCATATATGAGACAATGGTAAAAGATCTTTGTATGTTTACTGCAAGTGCATGTCAATTTTACTTTTAGAGTTGTGAATGTCCTTTTCTGAAAATTGCCATGTTACAGCAACAGTAGTGGGACAGCGCTTTCAGTTAGAAAATGATTATAACCATTTCTAAAATGTCTGCCTACATTTTTAAAGCATCTTCTCTAGAAGCATTAAAAGAACCTCTTAGAGCTCAGTAGTTACCGTGAGTTATTTATTCTTAAAGAGTCAGTTACAGGCTCTGTCTGCCTGTATTGCATAATATCATGTGGGCATGTTTTCTTTCAACTCATACATTCTTAACACTGACCTGAAATATTGAATAGGGGTACCCAATACGCTTGCAGATGACTTGTCAAACTTCAGTTGGTGCCCTGGTTTAGCATTTTGGGAATAGCTTGAAGGTCAAAGTCAGCAGCACAGCAGAGTGAATGGTGACTTTAGTCACCTTGGACAATTAAGTTTTAACTTCTCTAGATCCTAAAGATGGAAGATAACGTCCTTAAACATATTTACCCACATTCTTCACTCCACCATTCCATGGGCCTCAAAATTCAACAATTCCACTATTAGGAGTAAAGATGAGGCACATATGGGAACAAAATGCAGGCCAGAATCTAACCATGAAATTAAAAGGAGACATACAACAATTTATTTTTTCCTGTTATCCTTGCATGATTCCAATAGTTCTCTAAGGACATGAGCAAGACCATCAGTACTCAGCAACACCCTTGGGTACATCTGAGACCTTAATCCCTGAATCACTGCTCTGCCATGGGCTCCCAGCTCTGCCCAGAGAGTCTGCAGAAAAGCTCATTCTGTTAATTCTAGCTACATCTCTAGTTTAAAAGGAGTGTGTCATCTGCCTTGGGAATTTGCTAAATAGAGACATGACACTGAGTCTGGGCCACAGGGAGGAATTGGTTTTGCTGAACTATTTTCATTAAAAAGTATATTCATTAGTACCACACTAAAAGGTACATAAGTAGATTTTTAGTTTGATCTACGCATTTTTATGACAATGGACAGGGTTAATTTAGGTATGGTTGTTTGTTGATTTTTTTTTTAATAAGTTTCATCATGAAAAGAGTGAAACTCTAAGGCCTACTGGAAACTGATATCATGGGTTTGCTTTTACTTTCTCTGAGAAAGCAAAATAGCCAAATTACATTAAGTAGCAGATGACAGCACTTGCAATGACCTGAAAAGTCCTTAAAATTCTCACTTTTTTTGTACCTTATGCCACTAAAACTTCTGCAAAACTATACAGAGCAGAGTGAAATGAAAATGTATGCAGACAGAAATTTGGGATTGCTTAATATAAAAAGGAAATTCTCAGCATCATTTTTTGCTGAGCAATAGAAAGAGTCACAGTATGAGGTGCCACTTAAATAGAGATACACAGACTGCTACAGGACTCCCTAAAATTTTATTGCTAAGTGACCTGACAGTTCAAGGGCTGGCGGATAATTTTACCTAGCTTTTTTATTATTCCTCTTAGTCATGTGGTTACATGCACAAAGATAAATGCTTATCTTGAGAATATGTAGCTTTTCAGCTTCCCTCAAACTAACTTGTATGCCGAACTGTTCTTGAAGGAAAGTTGAAGTACTTGCTTAAGATACATTTGTGAGGGGGTGAGACTCAATCTGTGCCTTCTCCCCCGACTCTTACAGCAACATAGTTACTGCGGTTTTAAAAAGTATGTTAGCTAAAATGCTGCTGGGTGACAAGTTTTGTGAGTTGTCTCCATATATCCACGGGAGCTCTTGTCTGAATGTTCAGCACAAGTTTTATCCATGTGGAGAGTTTTAATTCTATGCGGACGTAGAGACCATGTGTATTCCATTGGATATTCTATTTGTATGTGACTTCTGTATACCAAGTGGATTTTGTTTGTTTAGTTTCTTTGCTGAAATGTTTGGGTTTTTTTTTCCTTTTGCAATTACAATAAATATTCAAGAGACTATATTCACGAATATCTCAGTTGTGGTGACATGGTGCTACACCCCACCTCTTCTTCCCCCCGCCCCCCCCATTTATTTCCCTTCACGGACTAAAATTGGAAGAGAATAACTTCATTTTTTACTGAATAATTGACAAAGATACCACATCTGCAATAATTCATTTCACTAATATCCTCTCAGTAGTACTAGTGACTGTTGCTCTATATGAATTCCACAGAATTCACTGGAGACTTTGCCCTACTAGTCTGAAGGAGAAAGATCTTTAGACATTTCCAAGCAAAAGCATACTGCTGTCTCAGCCTATACCTTTAAAATATGGCAAAGTTTTTTCTTTTGATGTTTCACTGTCTAAACTGCTAAATAGTGTATGTGCCTTTTGGATGCTGCTATCAGTTAATCAGGTAAGCTTAGTCCTAATGCGCCATCTCAGTTGTGGCAGGTGGTTATTTCACACAAATTATGGTGTATCACTATCCAGTTATTGCTTTTTCCATCACACACACACTCGTGCTAGTTTGAACCCTGCCCTGAATTTGTCTTCCCTCCACATAAATCCTAATATTCAATCAATCTGTTGAACAAGTTGCACTGTCCCCTGTGTCCCCCAGCTCCTGCGAGCAAATTCCTTTAGCACATGTCCCCTCTCACTGTTGCACTGTGTTCCAGCCAAGTCCCTCCACTTTTCTGGTATATTTACATCTTATCTGCAAAATATTTCCTGATAATTGCTTAATTTTCTCTCAACACCAAGTGCTCCCTAGCTTACTGCTTGTGATCCTCTATCTCTAGACAGGTTTCTGCTGAAGAGTCTATCTGTGCAGGATCACCACCCTCACTCATAGACCTTCTCTTGTAGCACAAACACTTGCCATCAAATCACTTCTGAGAATGATACTCCCTCATTCCTCCCAGATATTGGCAAAAGTAGTCTCTTTTCCATCTACCTTCCTCATGCTGTTGCTCTCTGAGGTTGGCCCTGAAGTGCTTGCTCTATGTATTAGGGGGAGTGGAAGACAAGAAAATATGGTGTAAGAGGGTAAGGATAGCAGGGAAGAAACAGATGACTTCTGACAGATACCTTGGAATGAGAAAATTTTTGAATTGCTGTTATTTTGAGCATGCTGAAACTTATAAAGAACTAGACTAGAGAAAATCACAGATGGGTGGATGAGAACAGTGAGCTACTAGGACAAAACCTAGTAGCAGTAGCAGTCCCACCAAGAGGTGTTTCTTGCTCAAGGAAATCCATTTTTCTACTATTTCCAGTCAGAAGTCTAAAGACAAGTGTCTAACCACCAAAATAAAAGACATAGGAAATGATGCTTGAAGGGGTAATTGTAAAGTGACACAGAAAAGATTCCCCAAATCTGAGTAAAAAGGGCAAACAAACAGCATATTCCAGTGAAGTGAGGGTGGATGACAGCAATATGATTCACCAAAACCTAGAAAGACAAGCTGTGGGCTTACATCCAAACGAGGGAACTCAGCAAGGTAATGGAAAACTGAGGTTTAGTTGTTTTTTTGGTACAGGTCTGTGCAACTCTTGAACTGCAAAGTGAAAAACAGAGATGCCATCAAAAATCTTCTGAAGAGCTTTTCTGCATCTGTGTATCTGTTGGCACTCATGCAAAATCCTGAAGAATTAAACTGTACGTCAGAACGTTTACAGCTTAACTGGCTCACATAAAGAGATGTGCTTTAAACCATGGTGTACATAGGTCATCAGTGGCAGGCACAGGCAGTAGGCAGCTGGTGTGAGGTCCTGTTCTCCATGATGTCCCAGCCAGAGAGTCTGCCCCTGCGTCTTGTCCCAGTGCTCCATTGATGCTGGAGAAACTGGAGGTGCTGAAGGAGCAGCAGGAGGTGCTGAAGGAGCAGCAGGATGAAGAGACACCCCAGCCCTGGCTAAGCCTAAGAGTGAGCTCAGGAAGGTCTGCAACCCATGGCAGCATGACGGAAAATGAGACCAGAGACCATTCCACCTGTAGAAAAATGGTGTAGAAGGGCCAAAGCCTACACAAACTCTCAGTTGTTAGGAAGATAAAAAACATCTTCTTGGAGAGTTAGAAACTAGTATTACACTCTTCACTTCTCAACAGCTGCCCTAGGGTAGGTTATCTGGGGCCTCCACATGGGAGGCCATGCTTTCCTGAGGAGATACAGCCCTTTCCTTATGTCCAAGCACATGTGAAAAGTGACCGTGGACTGCCAAATTATCACACCTGTTGAGGTAGTGCCGATTCAACTTGGCCAGGTGCAGACTTAGCACACTCAGAGCAGACTAGCTTCACTCCGGGGCCGCTGCAGGGTTTTCGGAGGCCCCAGGAAGTGCGTACTCTCTTGTTTCAAATCAATACCTGTGGTTAGAAAATAAGCATATGATAGCTGTAGAGCATGTGGGGATGTCACACAGGATATCTGCCTCTCAGCAGACTCTTGAGGTTTTGAAGTTTAGATAAGGAACATAAGATCAGGCAGCCATTTTTAAAAATTCTGCCCTGCTTTTCTTTCAAGAAGACTTACACGAAGACATATAGTATACCTTCATTTTTGCAGTTTTCTTTCGTCCTTGTCGAAGCAGGAGGAAGCCTGTCCCCTGCTCCAGCAGCACCAGCCCCGCGCAGGGGGCAGCCCGGCACAACACAGCCCGGCACAACCCCGCCCAGCACACCGCCCGCCACAACACCGCCCGGCACAACACAGCCCGGCACAACCCCGCCCAGCACACCGCCCGCCACAACACCGCCCGGCACAACACAGCCCGGCACAACCCCGCCCAGCACACCGCCCGCCACAACACCGCCCGGCACAACACAGCCCGGCACAACCCCGCCCAGCACACCGCCCGCCACAACACCGCCCGGCACAACACAGCCCGGCACAACCCCGCCCAGCACACCGCCCGCCACAACACCGCCCGGCACAACACAGCCCGGCACAACCCCGCCCAGCACACCGCCCGCCACAACACCGCCCGGCACAACACAGCCCGGCACAACCCCGCCCAGCACACCGCCCGCCACAACACCGCCCGGCACAACACAGCCCGGCACAACCCCGCCCAGCACACCGCCCGCCACAACACCGCCCGGCACAACACAGCCCGGCACAAAGCTCAGCACACCACAGCCCGGCACACACAGCCCGGCACACAGCACAGCCCGGCACACAGCACAGCCCGGCACACAGCACAGCCCGGCACACAGCACAGCCCGGCACACAGCACAGCCCGGCACACAGCACAGCCCGGCACAGCACAGCCCGGCACGCACAGCCCGGCACACACAGCTCGGCACAGCACAGCCCGGCGCACCACAGCCCGGCACACAGCCCGGC
>WBMZ01004351.1:0-181859 GCA_013400975.1 Atrichornis clamosus | reverse complement strand
CCCGGCACACAGCACAGCCCGGCACACCACAGCCCGGCACACACAGCCCGGCACAAAGCTCGGCGCACAGCCCGGCCAGCCGTGCCGCTCTCGCGGCTCTCGCCCTCGCTCAGCCAGCATCTGCTAAGCGACTCGGGTGGAACCTGCCTTCGGGCCATCTCTTTCATTTCTCTTGGGAAACGACACTGGAAATGGTGTGGAAAATAAAGCCTACTTCAGATTGCAGTTTCTCTCTTCAGTAATTAACAACAGGGAGATGAGTTTTCTGATGTCTTTGCTGTATGAGGGCACATAACCATCCACATGCCACCTGGCATAGCAGAAAAACACTTAAGGTTTTACTGCATAACTGTCAATATGGAACAAATGTTGCTTTGTGTCTGTGTAGGATAAAAATATCCTCACTAGCATTACTGACAAGCTGGTTAAATAGCTTCCTTTTCTTCACAGGTAATGGGAACCATCTACCAGGATGGACGTACTTGATATCCATGTCTAGTCTACAGGAGGTCATTTAACCTCGAGCACCACAGGATTTCAGACACAGCCTTTCATTTCAGGAGTCCTATGCCTTTGGTCAGTAGGCTGGCTGCTATCTGCTTGTATTATATGTGTGCTTTCTGTGCCATGATGTTAGGGGACATAGGTATCTGGCCCTGGAATGAACATTTCCATCTCAAAATTGTCCAATTCCCCTTCTGCATGGGGCTCTCAGTTTTCTACCACTAATTACTTTCCTGAAATATAATAATAGAGATTCCCAAAGTAAAAGATCAGGGATTTCTTTCTATTTCTGTAGCAGATAACATCTTCACTATTACATTTCAGAGGAAGCCAGAAAGACAGTTTATTAATCTGCTAAACCTTATCTCTTGAATTACCAATCTTGGCTAAAGATAATCCATGTCTGCACAGTCCCATAATGCACAAATCTCTAACTCAGAATGGGAGGTGCTTGGCAACTGCTAACAAATTAAAATTTAGAAATCACAGAACTACATTTTGGAGATATACTGGCAACAGGTATCCCTCCTGCTTTGGGCTCATTGGTGAGTTGGGTAAGAGGCCTTCATGTCTCATTGTTAAACAAACCGATTCTTTGTCCTCCAGTCACCATTTATATTCCAAAGAGAAACGGAACAGTTAGTGTCAGGATTCTGGGAAGTGAGTCCTTTTTTTTGAAAATGAGATCACATAAGCAGAAGATCTATTCATTGTACCAATAGAGGTGTGGATAAATCTTGCACTCAAATATATGCCACAACATATATGCATCATGATGACAGACAAGCCACAGGTAAAAAAAGCAGGACTTGGATGGTTTTGGGAGCCACAGATACCATCCAAAGATACTTCCACGTGTGACCAATGGAAACTATGATCTTGTGGGCAGTCATTTTCCTGGCTGTCTGTTTGTTTTCAACCATGCTCCATGATCCAGACATGAAGTTTCTCAGCACTGCATTTGCTCAAAGGTGCTGCTGAAGTCCAACAGTGGGGAATCACACAGCTCAACTAATGGTCTTATAGTGCTAAAAGAAGGTATGGAGAAAGGGGAAAAGGAGGGCATGTCCATAACTGTTGCACAAAATCTTATTGTAAAGGCAATACTCTTCAGGAGTAGGAATAAAGTTAGTAAATCAGGAATAACATAGTCCCTTTGTCAATTTTAGGGGTCTTTTGACAAGTCCGAGCCCTGATGCAAGCACTTTGTAAAGCTTGCTGTGGGTCTTACATCCTGGGCTATGCACAGCTAGGTACAGATATCCCATGGGATGGTCCATACATCTTGCTGCTGCAACCTCACACTGCTGTGCTCTCAGCATGGCCAGTCTTCAAATTAGCTGTGTTATTTCAGCATAACATTGAACTGCGTGGTAATGACAGGCTTATCTAAAAATCCTACTTTTTTTTCCCTCCAGTTTCCTTTTCTTTGAATTGAAATGAAAATCAGATGCCAGAAATATCTTTTAACTCTCCATCTTTTCTGGTGTCACAGCAAGAACCTTCCTTTGGGAGCCATACAGATGCTACAGGCTAAAATCTTCCCCAGCTCACTCCCAGTCCCCTTTGCCCCCATCCTCTCGGGCAGGAGCAGTGGGTGCCTCTCTCTGTGTGGTTTGTGACTGTATTAGATAGCCCTCTAATGTGTGTGTGCCGCAACCGCACCACGCTGTGCAGTGCAGCTGCTCCCAGCTGCCTGCCAGGGACCTGTCCCGTCACCTGTCACCTGCCACACAGCACAGCATTTTGCCTTGAGACCAGTTTTGTGTCATTTTGGCTTTCAGGGACAGAAGTCTCCATTTTTAACCCACTCACTCAACATCAGGCTGCTGCTGAGCCTGGGCAATAGATTGAGTTGCCCCATCATGTGAAATCCACTTTCACCATTTCTTTGCTCTCTGCAGTTAAATGTCAGGCCTGAGAACTAAGCCAGGCTGCATTTTCTGGCTGTGGCATTGTCACATTTGTTCACTGCAAGGCACAGGGCAAGCAGGCATGCAAGACAGTCTGTTGGTACAGGAGAGGATGGTGCCTCAGAAGTAACCACGGCAAGAGCTAAAGTGAGGTCTCAGTGAGATTGCAATGTACACTGCTGCACTAGTGTCTGTGTACAGTCACTTTGATCATCTTCCTGAACCCTGGTCAACAGTGACTGAACATGAGCCAGTGTGTGCCCAGGTGCCCAAGAAGGCCAATGGCATCCTGGCTTGGATCAGCAATAGTGTGGCCAGCAGGACCAGGGCAGGGATTGTCCCCCTCACTCAGCACTGGTGAGGCTACACCTCAAATCCTGTGTCCAGTTGTGGGCCCTTCACTGCAAGAAGGACATTGAGGGGCTGGATTGAGTCCAGAGAAGGGCAACAGAGCTGGGGAGAGGTTTCCAGCACAAGTCTGATAAGGAACAGCTGAAGATTGTTTAGCCTGGAGAAAAGGAGGCTTGGGAATCACCTTGTTGCTCTCTACAGTTACACGAAAGGAGGTTGTACCAAGGTACAAGTCAGTCTCTTCTCACAAGAAATATGCAACAAGACAAGAGGAAATGGCCTCAAGTTGAGCCAAGAGAGGTTTAGACTGGATATTAGGAAAGATTTCTTCATTGAAAGGATGATTAGGCTGCTGAGGGAAGTGGTGGAAACACCAATTGTGGAAATCTTAAAAAAATATGTAGTTGTGGCGCTTGAGGACATGGTTTAGTGGTGGACTTGGCAGTCGTGGCTTAATGGTCAGACTTGATATTGAGTCTTTTTCAGCCTAACAGATTCTATGATTCCTGTGCTTTACCCCACACCTGTGTGTGGGAGAACAGGCTGTACAGGAGTACCACTACATCCTAGGGACAGTGCAGCCCTAAAGCCAGAAGGGATCATGACAGATAAGAGCACATTTTGCCCAGACCCTTCCCCGGCGGTCCCCGTTCCGAGCGAGCAGCACGGGGATGAGTCCCGCCGGGCTGCCGGGGCTGCGCGGGCGGCGGAGGCGGCGGCAGAGGGAGCCCCGGAGCCGCGCAGCTCAGCCCCCCTCCCGCGCACCCCCGCCCGTCTCGGCACGCAGCTGGGGTTGCTGTGCCCCTTGTATACTTAGCAAGCCTTTTCGTAGGTCGTTCCTTGCAGCTTGCCTTTATGCGTGTGCACAGCTTTCCCCGTTTTCCTGCTCAGAAATAGCGGGAGGGGGGTTGCTTTACCCACGCCAGAAATGAGTGGCCTCGCTTGGCCACGATGTGGCGACAAGGCTTTTTTCTTAGCTTGTTGCCGTCTGATGGATCCCTGGCATATACACACATCGCGGATCCAAACGTGAGAAAGATTTCTGCTCCGCTCCAGACCTCTCCTTTTTTTTTTTTCCCACACGTACCCCATCCTGCTCTGCCCGCAGCACACATTTTGGCGGCAGCTGCTAATACTTTTCAACTCTGCATTTAATTAAAGACTTCAATATAGTCATTCTTGTAATTTCCCAAACCATGAGTCTGACTCCAGGAAAGCTGTGAAATAGGCGCCTAAAAGCCATATAATATATTGGCTTCATCCCTTCTATTGTCTGATGAGTAGCTTTTTTTGTCCATACTCCAAGTGCATCTGAGATGTGTGTTTAGTGTGTTAAGAGTTGCTGTTTAGGTGAAGGAAAAATACTTCATGCTCTCAGCTCTCAAGGAAAAGAAAAAAATATCTCTAAAGAAAAATGACCAAAGATGGTCTCCCAATATCTCTTGAGGGTATCCCAGTCTCCACCTCCCCATTTCAGCTCAGCACTGCAGTGCTCCATCTGCTCATGACACCTCCCACGTTGTCAGCTTTTCTCCAAGCACCAAGGGCTAGAAACTCCCTGGAGAACTAGTGCCAAGAGACTCTTTAATCACTTCCTACTGGCTTTAAGACAAGAAATTAGGGTTCCATAGCCAGAAACAACTCAGCATTGACAATCTTGGAGGCTTACTCAAACTTCTGCATTTTTTTTGGGCAACAAGGTTAGTTGCTTGTTTGCTACACTTCCAGATGGGTACACAGGGCCACCCAAACAGGCTTTTCTGTTCAAGTTCTCCAATTCAACCAGAAGCAGGAGGTGCAGCTGCACAGGACCCACAGCCTGAAGGGCCTGGGCAGGGAGCTAGCAGACAGACAGCCATCCACAGTAGCTGCAGAGAGGAGGACATAGCACATAGCTTTAACGTAGTCCCTGTGATGCACATTGTACACACAGATCACACATTGTGTGAGCAGAAGTTTCACATCTCTCCCCGACATTTCTTGCCCCCACCTGCTGACCTCAGGGATAGGAGCAGGACAGAGTTGGTTCCAGTGGTGAAATAGGAAATACATTTAGCCCCTTCCTTGCAACCTAATGCATCCCATTTTCCAGGGAAAAACTGTCCTGACATATCATGGGTAGAGGACTCACCAAGATAACAAAGCCAGGAAATTCTAGTCAGTGTATAATTTTAGCACACTATGAACAACCTTTGCCATATGGCAGGCATGTGGTACGTGAGGTTACAGTCTATAAAAATGATGTATTCTACTGCTAGTTCACTGGTGTTATTGCAGTTCATACACTTTCTAGAGTTTCTTTTAAAACGCTAACTCTAACACTAGCTCCTCACAATGCTCAAAAAAGTGTTGACATTTTCCAAAACATTTATTATACAGGTAAGTTTCCAAACCTCAATTTTAAAGCTACCACACAGACCCGCAAGTGAAAGAGCAGGAACACTGAATGTGTTTCTTATTAACTCATCCCCCCAGGAGAAATGGGCCTGCTCTTGACTTGTGCTCCTCCACCTGGGCAGCACAGTGCATGGGGATTTGGAGGGATTAGGGACAGGCTGGCCCTACTCTTCACCAAGCAGAGACTACGAACATATCAGACCTCCTCATTCTTCTATCAAACCCAAATATAAGGGCCACTAGGTCTGGAGGCCTTGGACAGGCATTTACATTATCTAGAAGTTTACAGTCTTGAGAGCAGAGCTGGCTGCAAATTCTCAATTGGCCGTCTCCTAAAATACCAGGGGCCCTGCCCAGTTCTTGTATGGGAGAAGTGACTGCTTCTCTGTCCACATCCCCCACACCTAAAATATCACAGTGTACTGATCTGCCCCCAGCCAGCCAGAAGGCAGGGCGAGAAGATGCTTAGTTCAGACAGATGATGCACAACTCTCCTACCCTCACCAGGGAGTCACACAAGTTTCCCAGACCCAGTCTCATGTTGTCAGCAGGGCAGGCGGTTCAGAACACAAAGGATCCCTTCATGTGGTGCCTGGTTCTGTGCCCTCTTAACCTCTGTTACATGCATGCCAAAATATTTCTTAACAGAGCCACACACAAGGCGTGAATCCTGGTGCTGCTTCCCAGAGTCATAGACTCTGGCAAGGATGCCAACTTGATTTCTGAGGATTTTAGGGGAGGAACCTGTGCTCTTGCCCTTTGTGACTAAGTGGACAAGAAGGATGGCTGAGGGAAAAGGCACTGACAATACTGCTAACCCAAAAATTTGCTCATTGAGCAGGGAGAGAGGGCAGGGTTTATGTTCTATGTAAAATCTAGTAAAGTTATGGGTTTTTCCCTCCCAGTCTTCCTCATCACTTCTCATTTAAAGATGTGACTCTTTCTATAAGCCGTTTTCCCCCAAGGGAGACATTCTGGCCCAGCCTACAGCCTCAGACTGTTCTGCTGTGCCGGGTCTGTGTTCTCAGATCACAGTGTTCTGCCTTAATATGCCTGCAGAAAGCAATTAGGAGAAATAGTTCAGCTCTCATTTATATAGCAATGGCACTGATCATTGTTCACAAGAGCATGAAGCATTAAAACCAGGAAAATAAAACCCCCAAAATGGAAACAGACCAACTCACTTTAGTTCATTGTGCAATGGCTTTTCCTGCAGAGGGCTGCTGTGACCTGACAAGGGACTCGCCATGCCCGCGTTCACCCTCTTAGGTCTCTGTTTTTTCTTGGCCATCAGTTGCTTGCCATACTGGCCAAGGTTTTGTCTCGAAGTGGTGACTCTGGGAGAGAGAGCTGTGTTGTAAAAATCATGCTTTCCTAGAAGGTCAGGAGGTGTCTGAGAGAGCTCATCCCTGCTTCCAACATGGTCCTGGTTCTTGCCTTCCCTACAGATTTTATCCTCTCTCAATTTCTCAGCTTAAACTAAGACTGACGGGGGAGGTCTCACAGCAGAGCAGATAAGGTCCCGGGTGTCAAAGAGGGACAGGTGCCTGCTAGTGTAAGACGCAGCATGGCAGAGGCTGCCAACTTAAACCTTCCTGAGATATGTGGCAGTGAATAAAGCCTTCTATGAAGTGGTTGGGTGGAGGAAATGGCATGTAAGAACTAGGAAGTATCAGCTACTGAGTAGGTTGTGAAAGTTTGCAGATACTGTATGAAAGTGAAAATAGTAAGAAAAATTGAAACGGAGAACATGGAAGAAAGTCAGATCATGAAAGCATCTTGCATTTCCTACCAGCCACCTCTGTAGCTGCTTCTTTTTGAACAAGAGAAGATGGTGCCCTGGTGTCCTTCTCAAAGGGAAGCAGATCTTTGGAGGACAGGGTGATAGGGGTTGAACATTGTGTAATCTGTAGTCATTCACATCCATGTTCTGCACCTGCATTTGATGAGGGTCCTTGAAAGCCTGCTGATTTGTGGCTGACTGGTACTGCCTACAGCAGACAAGCCCCAGGGACAACACCAGTGCTCTCATGTGGTCAGCTGCTCCCCTGCTGCCTGCACTAATGCTGGATGAAGACTACCTTTGTCCAGATTCAGAAATGTAGAGGTCCAGGAGTGACTTTGCACAAAACTCTGCAGCACAATCCAGCAGTCCCAAGCCTGAAAATGCTGCAAGATGGGGAGCCATGAAAAACTGCTGGAGTTGGTAACCTCATCTGCAATGGAAATATAATCTGCTTTTGCAGGAAGGCCTTTGTTGATGGCCAGAGGGCACTGACAGAGTCATGTACAGTCTTCAGTCAGCAGTCCCTCCCAGCAAAATCCTGCATGGAGAAGAGCCTTACATGGCAATAGACTTTTCTTGCCATTTTAATGGGAAATCTCTTCCTTGGACTCACAGGTTTTAGTGTTAGTTCTCCCAAATTCTTTTAACATTAAATCACATGCTGACATAGAGGGAAAAAGAAATGTCTTGGACTTTCCATGGGATCATAGAATTGTGGAATCATAATGGTTTGGGTAGGAAGGGACCTAAAAGATCATCCAGTTTCAACCCTGCCCCCACCATGGGCAGAGATGCCTTCCACTAGGCTGGGGTGCTTAAAGCCTCATCCAACCTGGCCATGAATATTTCAATGGATGTAAGAGGGACAATGCTGATTCCTGTGATGGATCCTTTCAGTTCTTGATGCACAAACAGATTCCCCGCAACACACCACTTCCAGCAGATAGAATTTCGAGTGACCATTGTCACATGAAAACAAGATTGTGAGTCTCCAAATAAAAGTAATTTCAAGTATCTGCTTGCAATCTTATAAAAATTATACATTTAAAAAAAATCTTCAGTACCTACACTGAAGCCTCTCTTTTGTTTTGTTTGAGCCTTATGGAGATTAAGGTTTTACCTGTATTATAGCCACTTAGTTCTTATCAAAAAATGCCACTGTTTTCAGGTTATAACAGGAGGAACTCTACAGTGCAAATGGCTGTTTTCACTATCCCTGACTGTGTTGACTACCTTCGGAGCAAGTTCACAGTGTGTCACACTTTCACCTTTCAGCAATGCAAAAGAGCCTTCCAGAAGAGTCAACTTATGTTATGGTATGCTTCTCTGGCTCATCAAACATTTTTAACAGGGTCATGGTGAAAAGAGAAGTCTCCAGAAAAGAAAAATTAAATATAAACTAATAATAGAATATAATATAATAATTTAATATAAATCAATGAAACATTTGTTAAAGACCAAGCACTTTCCAAATTTTTTACATTGTTACATGATTTTTTTGTTCAGTTGTTTTTTTGGGTTTTCAAAATAGTTTTGCATCAACAGAACAACAGAAATTATAATCCACTGTTACGATGTGCTAACAAAGGTTGCCTTGCTCCTGCAAAAAGGTCAAAATTTACACGAAAAGAAGAGGAAAACAGCAGTGTGTATAAATAGAAGTGTTCAACAAGGAACAGCAATTAACACAGCATAGCACACATGAGTGCATAGCAGATGTGTGAAGCCTGATTCACCTTTTAAACAATGTTAAACATGAATTTCTCAATAAAACTTCAAAATTATCCACTGCAACATTACCAGCTCACGGTAAGGTCAAATTTTCAAAAAGGTCATTTTAGTGCTGCTGCAGGTAGAATGAAAGCCAGGATAGACAGGCTAGTACATGTATTACTTATTTTAGATATGGTAGTGTTGCAATGGCTAACCACAAAATCCTTATTCGTTTAAGTGCTCAGTCTTCCAAAGTCTGTGCAAAACCGATGAGGGACAGTGAGAGAGAGAGAGACCAATGCAGGTGGATTTGTTGTAATCAAATTCATTTTTGCTTGGTCTGAAGGAGAAGGAGGGCATCACCAGTACTCAGGAACCACTGCAAGAAGTAGTTTGTGTACTTCATACTCCTGTACCTATTCAGTCTTCAGCTACTCTTGCTTTGACCAAGACACTGGTATTAGGACTGCAGCTATCCAGGCAGGTGTCCATGTACGATAATTCAATAAAAAGCTGAAGCTATTGGTGGTCTCATATTATCTTTCTGGCCAACCAGAAGCACTCACATTGGCATTACTTTTCAAAGACCTGTTTGGTGTATCAGCTTTCCTCTGTTGTATAACATAGGATCAGGTACCTGCACCATCCTGTTCCTCCCCCAAGACCATTTGCACCAAAGCATCACCTGTATATGCTAATCTGTGTCCCTCTTGCACTCCAACAAGGCTTTCTAGGAACCCACATTGTCACTGTGCTGTTACTTACTTTAAGATCCTTAAAGACCTCTTTCTTTCCCACACAGAAATGCTCTGCCAGATCTAGGGAGGGTGTTGACCATGCTCATATACTCTTTATACAAAGGAACCCTTCTCTACTGCACTTCTAATCAGCACTGCAACAGCTACACTGATGGATACCTCACTCAACTTGGAAATGTGGACAATATGTAATGTAGAGACTTGAGGTGGGACTTCCTCATCCTCAGGAGCATCCCTGTGCCCTTGCTCAGACACCCAGGGGCTTTTCTTGTCTTACCAGCTTAGACGGAGTTTCTGCATAAAAGCGAATTTCACTTTTGAAGAAGATGATTAGTAAAAGAATGAATCACAATGCAGTTGGGAAGCCTGTCAGTCCAGCTCTAGCAAAAATTGCCATGTAGAGAAAGAAGTCTCTTCAGAAGAGGCAGTTTCTCCAAAAGAAAGATAAAACAGTTGGAATAAGAGCTTAAAAGAAAAGTATTCCAGTTATTTGAATACTGAAAGTTTTCCCTTTTTTAGTCAAACACTGCTTTGAGTAACTACATGTAAGTAAATGAGGGGGGAACTGGAGATTTTGGCTCTTTTAAGCTTAATAACACCAAAGCCACAAAGAATTCCTGCCTCCACTTTCAGTGTCTGGTCAACCAGAACTGACATCACCAAGACTGACAGCTTCTTCCCCACCAGACAGTGTCACTGGTTTTCACCAGTGGATTCACATGTTGCCTGGTTTGTATGTCACATGCTAACCAGAGATCTTCTTTGAAACAGGCATTTATGAGTCACTTGCCACTAAGCTATGCTATCAAAAAACCAGAGTTTGAATACATAAAGGCACAAAAGAAACACTCTTAAAACGTTGAATAATTTTCTCTGACCCTGTCATTCTCAAGTCTGAAAATGTTGCAAGTTCCTGGATCAGTGCAGCCTGGTTTTATCACAACAAGCTCATCTGAACACAGGTCAGGGCTTTTTTATATTCCTCAGCATGACAACTTTGACCAATAGCTCTGGAAGCACGAATCAAATCTCAAGGCAACGTGCCCAGCTTCCCACTGCTGACTGCTGGGTTGGAAAACTTCACATGTTCTCCTACTGCAGGAGCTGTTAAAAGCTGAAGATATCAACAGAGAAAAATAAAAAGGAAGAAGAAAAACCTCTCATGCCCACAAAATATGCGTACTTTTAGCTTTCAGCACGTTTACACATTAGAGCACATATTTTCAGTACTTAGTGAAAATAATTTATTTCATAAATGAGTTTATTGCCATCAGCTTCCTGAAAGCAAGCTTTAATCAGTTATCCATGGCAGGCATTTAAAACTCTCCATGTTTCTAAGCCCACATAACTTCAGGGTGAAGGAAAAACATCCTTCAGTTATGTAAAAGTTTCTGCATATGCCCCATGATGTCTACATAGAAAGATTTTTACTTTCAATTGACTGAATTATGTTATGATCAGGTGGCACTGCCATTCCTTAATACAACATGTGATGCTGGTTGCGTTGGAGGTGATTCAATAGAGGCAATGAGCTAAAATTATAGCATGCACTCTCTGGTTCCTGTTGTTCTCATTAGGAGCCTAAATTTCCGACGTACGTTTATGATTCTAGTTATAGAACAGCTAGATGAAATTCGCACCTGCATAGGAGATACAGGAAGAACAGGGCTCCGTTTATGTCTCACTTTTAAGCAGGGTTTTGAGCAGCTTACTAGTTGGTACTGATTCTTGGAAAAAATTACACACAATTTTAAAGGAAGCAAAGCGACTGTGCTCATGGTGGTCACAGCACAAGTCACAACACAGATTCAGACCTAGCTTTGGTCTCCTCTTGGATGTGGTAAAGAAATTAACTTCAGCTCCCTGTTCTCTTCAAAACATCCTAAATTGCTGGGTGGAGCTGGTCAAGCTAGAGACCACAAGGTTTTGCAGGGTGTTGAGAAAAAGGGACACATCAAGCCAAAATATCTCTCTGCTTATGCTTGTTCATAGCATCAAGTCATGAAGGAAGAAGGAACTTAAGGCTTATAATTAGCCTGGTCTCTGTGCATGTTCTTCATCACCCAAAACTTTCAAGTGCTGTAAGAGTAAGTTGTAAGGAAACCAACCCCTGTCACAATTTTTTTTTCATACCAGGGTACCTTCTGTGTGGCTGAATTAAAAGCCTGGGTCAAGATGCAATGCTCCTAGGGGAAGTGAAGTCAGACACTGTTGTGGAAAAATGATTTATTAAGTAGGTCAATGGATGTCAATCAAGAGGGATTTTGGGAATAAGCTTTTCCCCACAGCACAAAGAGGCTGGATCTGGCCAGCACCATGTGGCTGGACATGAGCAACCCAAGGCAAAACTCTGCCATGGCCAGACTGATGACCCTATGCTGCAGAAAAATGGGGAAAAGGGGTGCTATAATTTTGCATGGGACAGGGTGGCACAGCTCCCACTCAGCTTGGTGCCAAAAGGGTAACAGCCTGAGAGCTGTGCATGACCTGGCGCAGGCAAACGTAGTTACCCATGTTTGCCTTGCCCTGCTTATACAGATATCCGTAACCATCAGACGTCACTGTGAGAAAGCAGAAAACAGAACACTACCTCGTTTTTCCTACTTATAAAAACTCACAAGTTCATTAGCCTTGCTTCATTCCCCCTCTTTTTGGCAGGCTTCTTCAGAAGTCAGAGGTGAGAAAAGAGAATGGGAAGTATCAGTAATTTCTTCAAATGGTTTGACATTAACATGTCACCAGTGTATCGGGGGATTCACCAAAGTCAGGAATAGCAGGTGACCCACAGGCAGTGTCTGTGTTTTTGTACATCCCTGGTTCAGGTAGCATATACGTTCATTGGGTTTTCTCTGTCATGCAAGTGATATGGAGGATTTGTCAAGGCTGAATCTACCTGGGTTTGGCTGTCAGAGCAGAGAGTCTCCACATGGTGCAGCTCCCTGAAATGGTGGGGCCCTAATTCATGTGTCCTTCTTGAATTTCTGAATGGCTACACCTGGGACACAGAAGGGCACAGTGTGCATTATCCCAGGAGGAACACCTGTGCTGGCACAGTTGTGACTCACTGCACACACACACCCACAAAGAGCTTGTTCAATGATTTGTACTGCACAGTTCCCATCCTAAGACAGCAACTCTGATCTGGGTCAGCACACTTGCATATTGCGGTGGCAGCTGACAGAGACTGTGGGAAGAACTGCCTTGCAGTCCCTTCTTTTCTATATCCTCAAAGAAAAATGGAACATCATTTCTCCTGCCTGCCCTCCATCTCTTCTGCTTTCTTCTCCAGTGTGGCAGGTGGAATCATGTCAGAGACAGACAGGATTTCCCAAGGAGAGCCTTGCTCTATATTAGGTATGAGTGAATTATGGGTTCTGAGGACCTGGTGGTGTGATCTCTGCCTGCTCGGCAGCTCCCTGTTCATTTCGCACCAGACAACCACATGCTATTTTCAATACTCTTTCTAATTAAATACTGGAAAGATGACCAGGAGTAGGACTAAGGCACCCAGACACAATATGGTTACTACCATGTTTCCCCATGCTCCAGGTGGTACCCAGACTGCAGAGGAAATTCCTATGGTTGGGAGATCCCTTTACGGGATAGGGCAAAGCCCTGGGCTTCCTCCAGGAGCCAAAGGAAGCCTGCTTGCACAACAGTGCCCTTCGCTCTTTTTCACTTTTCTGTTGCTTTGCCTGACTCCTCCCCTTGGAACACAGACAGAGGCTCCTCTCAGAGCCTGATGCCCTGTGTCTGGACCAGCCACTGCCCTCAAACACTGTTCTCTGCTTGAAACATTCCTGTGAATTGATCTCTGCAGTTGTTAAGTGGTCCCATCCGCATTTTATCTTGGTGGCTACATGAAATTACTTGCTCAGACCCAGCAATGCACCACTTTGCCAGGCTAGTGGGTGCACCTGGACTGACTGCCTGCAGACATCACCTTCCCCCTAGAAGAAGACCTAACCATGCACCTCAGTCACCACATATATTCCTGGCTCTGGGGTGGCCTGGGCACAACATTCCCACCTAGACAGCCCACAGCAAGGCATGATGTGTCATCAACACCTCTTTTTTTCCCACTCAGACCACTACTGGTTGTGGTTATCTTTCCAAATGCAGAGTGAGGAGAGGTAGAATCAAGAAGGGCTTCACAGCATGGTCCAAATCATTCAACCTTACATGTAATAGGTATCCTTGCAGTTAGTGGTAAACGTCTGCCCTGTCACTTCCAGACGCATGCAAATAGCTTCATTTCAGGCAGAAGATGTTCTTTCCCCCACTGAACAGATGCAGCTCAGAATATGAGCTTGTGCTCAGGTTTCATCCCTTTCCAAGTGAATCACCAGTTTTTCTGCACTAAGAACCAGCCTTGAAAAATTTTGCACTGCTGGGCTTCATTGATCCATCCCACAATTATATGTAGGCCCTTGAGTTATATTTTTCCTTTCTTTTTTTTGGTTTGTTGGTTTGTTTGTTTGAACTGTTCTCCTACACTGACGTCTGCCAAGCTAAGCTTTTAACCTTCTTTCTTTTTTTTTTGCTGTTTTTTTTTGTTTGTTTGTTTGCTTGCTTTTTTGTTCTTGTCACATTTCTCCAAGCAGAAGAGAAGACTGCTGGGTGCTTTGATGCAAGATGTCATCACTGTACTGATGGACCACAGCCTCCTGCTCAGTGAGCAGCAGAGCCTGTGTACATGCACAGTGGCCTGTCCCACTCCATCCTGTTCAAGGATGTGGATAGTGTCCATGTAAACACAGTTACACCTACCTGGGTGGGTGGGAGCAGTGGTGACAGCACATCATTTGCACTGGGTTGGCTGCTACGCTCTCTGATGAACGTCATCTCCACTGCTTGAGAAGCTGCCTTTCCGATGCAGGGATGCAGGAAGGGAACAGGTACCCAAATACTGGTTGTTTCAGTGCACATTTCCACATCTTTGCACAACTCCACCTTCAGTGACAGTGTCATCAGTGATGCTGGGATTTGCATGGCAATGGTTGAGTCATGGACTCAATGTTCCCTGTGGGTGACTGTGCTCTGGGAGAAGTACCCAGGGGTACAGGAGGCAAGTCAGAGATCCAACATGCTCTGTGTGTGCTTCCTCCAGTGTCATCAGAAAGAACCTCACAGCTCCTGCTACCTGGAGTGAGACAGCTTTTGCCTTGATGAGAGAACGGGGCCAAAATCCTTTTGCATAAATGCTGCAAGGGTTTATTTGTAATGCAGCATCAAAGATACATTTTGTGGTGGAAAATACTTGTTTTTGAATGGTCTTTTCCAAGAAGGAACATCTGAGGTTTTTTCTGGGAAACTTGGAGATGTGAGAAGAATGTTTGTGTGTTATGTACCTATTGACCAGTATCACTCTCAATAGGTATCCATTCCAAACAACATAACATGGTAGAGGTGAGTTGCCACATACTAGCTTTAGGGATGAGCAGAACAACAACCTGCACAGGGCTTAACCAAGAAAGTTGAAATTGTGAGAGTATTGAGATGACGATATACTAAGTACAAAGGAAAAAACCTTGTGCAAGCAGGGAAAAACAACAGTTATTGAATGCTTCAGCTTTAGAGGAAAGAACCCATGCATTAAGCAAAATTGTGAGAGTGCAAGAGTTACTGAGAGCAAAGATGTGAAAATTGATAATGAAATGTGGTGAATATGATGAACTGCACTTAAAATACAGATGACAAGAGGTTTAGTTCAGTAGAGCAGTGAAAGACGTGGATTTGGAGGGAGGTCAGAATGAAGCTCTAGCCCCTCCTTTGACTCTGCAACCTCCTTCAGCTTCTTCCCTCCACTTAGAGGCTGGGCATTGCTTTGGTGAACAGGTTTTGTTGCAGCCTACCTACTGGAAGGGGAGAAGATTTTTAATCCCTTTTTCAGTGCCTGACAGGAAAAGGAAGTAACATGTTTGTGAATGGGAGTGCATAAGCTAGGAAGATGAATCGGCTGCTAACATAGCCACAGTGGACAGCCCTTTGCCCTCTGTTCATAGCATAGGACTGGCAGGACAAAAGAAGCACACTGTTATTAAAGGTGCCCCGGCTCATGTGCATTATTTGGGCCAAAGGGGGTTGAAATAAACATGGCTTTGGGCAGCAATGCTGGCAGTGAGTCCCTGGAGAGGGGTAGGAGAGTGTGTCAGTCTGTTTACCACAGTTACTGCTGCAAGTTCCTTGCTTCCATGTGTTCCCCCACTAATATTCAACAAATTTACTGTCTATTGCAGATGAACAGAGGGCTGACCAGCTTTCATCTTTTGACTCCTTCAGTAGTTTAAAAGAGGGCTCTATCTACTGCAAATAAATTTGTCATGAACAAGAACCAGAGATCAACAGGGACAGAGTTCTACAGTTTTGTTTTGTTTTTATCAGAGAGCCAGCTCTGTTCTCTCTCTTCATTTAAATTGAAAAAATAAAAGGGAAAGAAATAAAAAGATGAGGCAGTATTTTGCCACCCACTCTAGCCTGCACAGCCAGGCTCTGTAACCCCCTGGCCAGCTACTTTTCCTGCAGCTAGGGCTGCAGGAACCCTGAGACAGTGGGGCTGTGAGCTTACTCCATTTGTCTGAGTGTTAAAGTCTATTTTAATCCTTGAAATGCTATAACCTTTTTGATCCTTGAGACTTTCCTGACTACCCAATGTGAAGTATATGACACACTTTTAAAGTCCAGACGGAGTTAGCTCTGTTCCATTATTTCCACATGGCTCTGTTACTGTGATCCATTGTAAGGAATGTCTGAGCTGTGTTCCTTATACATAACACAAGAATATCTTAGCTTGTATATGCATGTGTTTGTGTGTTTGCAACTACAGTTTTTTAGCTGCATAACTCTCTTAAATCTTATTTCTAAGGCATGTGCACTTTGGTACTTCTGTCTGGAGCAAGGGGGATGGCGGCTCAGGACTGTGCTCATCCCCCAGTCCCCTGGCCCCCTGCAGCAGAGTGGGAGCAGTGGGACCAGACAGAGCAGTGCACAGCTCCCCACTGCAGCCTGTACGGCTGGCAAAGCTGAGGTCAGCCAGAGCCTGCAGGCCTTGCATTGCAGCTGTCAATAAACATTCACATGTTCCTTCTTGCTGATGTTCTTGCAAGGGATGTCCTTTCTTATAAACAGCCTGGCCAGACGTTCACTCCCGGTAACTGCTGGAATTGCTCCGGGGCAGAGCCACTAATTGGATGTGGGGGTTTCTGTTTTCTGCAGAGCTCAACTGCTCCACAAAAGAAGCATATTCATCCATGTATTGTTACCCCTTTTCAACAAGTGTTTATGCGTGTGTGCATATATATGTGCATGTATACATATATATGTGCATATATACATAAATATGTTTTTCACACCAAGCATAGATTAGAAACATTATAGTCTTTCCTAAGCAAATAGTTTCAAAACCTCACTTAATTAATAATGAATTCTGTACTCTAAAAGCTTTTTGGAAAGCCCTAACTTGCAGACATGCACAACCCACTCTGCTGAGCTAAAGCTTGTTAACTGATATCAAACACCAACCCACCATCTTGACGTGGATAATTGCTCAAAGTAATCAGACATTAATTTCTCTCTTTATCAGAGGAAGTTGATACTTTCTCATGGTAAGAAGATATGATGAAATAGGTTGTAGAGGACTAAAATAGGATCCTAATCTTCCATGTTCATGTTAAGCTGTTTGCCACTGCTGTTTTCCAGAACCTGACTTACTCCACAGAAGCTGTCTGGTAGACATTTCTCCAAGAATTTTTCCCTCCATGTCCCAGGACTGTGACAGCAGGAGATCCCTCCCTTGCCCTGTAAGTAAGCTGTAGCCCCTGCCTGCCAACCCTTGCAGCTTTACCACTACCCTAAATGTGCTCCCAGCATCCCTCCGTTCGCCATTTCCTTCTGTGCTCAGACACCCACTATGAAATTATTCCTCAACCAGGATTATGCTACTCTGCAATTCCCTGCATTAGCCCTCCCTGAGAGATGCCCAGGTGGGAGTTTGGGACCAGACAAGCAGCAGACCCAGGCACTATTGCAAAGCAGATCCATAAGGCTGCATGGCACCAAGGCCTGGGTAGTCCTTATCTTGCTACAACCTGCCTCACGAACAAACTCAGGCCTTTTTTGCTGTTAGGTAAGAGAGAGGCCCCATGCTTCCCACTCTTCTGACAAACACGATTGTGCTGCTGTGTGAGCGGTGCTGCAGATGTCAAGGTTGTGTTTTCTATTGTGTGTTGGTTTTCTTCTCCTGGAGAGCCTTCACTTCACCTTGTATGGTGCCTTCACCTTTTGTCACCTACCACTGTTAGCTACAGCAAGGAGAACAGATTTTTGTTCACTTCTCTCACACACTGAGCTGTCCTTTCCAGGGCCTTGGCGTAAGAGCTGCTGTGTGGATCTAGAGACATGCCCTTTGGCTGTGACAAAAGATAATGTGGCTGAGCCCCACTTCCCCGTTGTATTAATTATTAATGAAGCTGAACATAAGAGCAGCTCATCTGAAGTAGCACAAAGAAGAAAGGAGTGATTCATACCCGCTCTTGCTAATGCTTTCAGATTTGCTGGATTTCCAGTGGCCCAAAATTAAATCCCCTTTCCCTCCCTTTTTCTTTCTAAATCAGGTACAAAGCTCTACCCTGCTAGAGGAAATTTCAATTTATCAGAGACAGAGTGGTCTCTACATGACACCATCAGGTCACATACAATACAGTCCAACAGCGATACCTGGAAATGCAACATGGGGTTTTGAATAGAAAGCCTACTTCAAAGGGTTTTCTGATCTATTTTTCACGATAACATGCTGTTCTGTACTGAAATGGATGTGTAGAGATTAGCATGTGCCCAAAGCAGTGTTTTTCTTCCACTATGAGCACAAAAAAGTCCCATTGCCTCAGCCAGTGACCGGCCGAGCTGCTCCTTCACAGCGCAGTGCCGGCAGCACAGCAGCAGGCTGTGCAGCCCAGGCTCGTGGCACCGCCGGCAGCAGCGCTGCTTCGAGGGTCCCTGCGGGGGCACGACGAGTCCCCAGAAAGCAGTGGCAACTCACTGCCTAGTACTGGGTAGCTGCTGAAAGGGGAAGGGGAGGCACTGGGATTTCGTCTCCATTCTCCCTGAATTCAGTGAAACAGAAGAAAGAAAGTTTGGGTACCATGATGAGGATATATTTTGCAAAAGGAGCCCAAATGTCTGTCCCCCAGGAAAATAAACGCCCCTAATGATGCCAGGGAGGGCTGCAACTAGAAGGAGAGCTGCAGGATTCTGCAGAAATGCAGCAGAAAATTTTTCATATTTATCTAAAAAACACCCCTCCAAGCTTTTAAGGTTGACTGTGGGTAAATAACAGTGCAGGTATCCCAAAACATCACTCTGGCTGCCTTGCCACCCCATGGCTCTACTCATCCTCACACAACAGTGCCATTGCTCTTGGTTGTGATTTTCACCACTCTCCAAGCACAAAGCCCTGAGGATTCTGCAGCATATAAAAGCTGTCAGAGAAACATCCTGCACTATATCCACACTTTTTCCCACCTGGCATCTTGTGCAAGCAGCCAATCTGCATCAGAGGAGCTCCAGGACTGCTGCTGCAGCTGTCCCACAAGCAAACAGCACTGGGGACTCCCACTCTTTCTGGCTGCCAGTGCACTGGAACCAGCAACCCCAGCAGACCAGAGGGTCTGAGGCTTGATGCCACCTTAATCAGACACAAGGTCTGAATGGTTCTGCAATAACATATTTTAAAAGGGAGTCCTCACTAGTCTCTCTGGACAGCTGCAGGCCAGTGAGAAGCTTCAGCAGGTATTAATATTTATGAAGGGAATTCTAGTAAGGAAAAAATGGGCCATGTTATCAGGTATTTCTAATAAAGCATGAGCTCAGGAGTTACTCTACTTACCTGCAGGGGAAAGAAACCATAACTAGTTCAGTTAGAAGTCATGCTGCTGAAGTCTTTTTCACCTTGAACAATCTCCTATATAAATTGAATACTAATGGCATTCATTATCTCTAATTACTGACTGTGGAAGAGGGTACTGGGAGAGAGCCTGTGACTTGTGCTCCTGCTGGGGACACTATCTGTGGCATCACATCTGCCCTGATCTTGCTATGTTATTGAGTGTTGCAGATCAGAGGCTCCAAACTGTGTAGCACCCCACTTCCATTTTGGGAAACAGGATTTAAAGACCTTTTAAACTTACAGAGTGCTCCAGTTAGTGATGGCTGTCCCCAGGCAAGGGTCAGAGATACCCCATGACAACCTACAGGAGAACAGAGGGTTTCCCTCTGACATGACTGCTCTTGACAGCATCTGTGAGACTTCTGGGGGTGCATTTTAGCCTCAGAGCTCTGGCAGTTTTTGGGATTATCCATCCCTCCAATGACTTCAAGCAGCTGACATCACAGCCTATGTGTTGCACTGAGCAATTCAGCAGTGACTCTGAACCACTACATGGACAAGGAGCAACTGCACAGCCCAGAATATCAGATCACATTGGGGATTTTTAGTTGTGACTGTAGCTCCTCATTCTTCCCCAGAGCAAAAATGTCTGTTGTTGAGCCACTAGAGTGAGAGCATTTTTCTTGCTTTCCTCACGTTTCTCCCTCTGGCCTCAGTTCACCAGCCTCTCCACTGCTTCTTAGTGAGAAGACCCAGGTGCCTACAGCATGGGAGGACTTCAGAGGACACAGCTGGAGCTTGTATCCCTGCTAGGAAATGTCAGAACCCTGGGCCAGACTGCAATGAACACTTTTTCAAATTTTTCCCCCTTTTTCTCCTCCACACTTCCCAGAAACATTTCCCCTATGTCTCTCCTCACTTGTGTGTTTCCCTGAAGTTTTCATGCCCCACTTCAAGGCAATTCCAGACAGACCACTTTTGATAGGTTTTAATGAGATCTTGTCACGGTTTAACCCAGCCATCAACCAAGCTTCACACAGCTGCTCCCAAACCAGGAGGATTGGGGAGATAATCAGAAGCGTAAAAGCTGGAAAACTCATGGGTTGAGATACACACAGTTTGATACAAAAAGCCAAAGCTGTACACAAGCAAAGCAAGACAAGAAATTAAGTCAGCTCTCCCCACGGGCAGGAAGGTGTTCAGCCATCTCCAGGAAAGCAGGGCCCCATCACACATATCAGTGACTTGGGAAGACAAATATCATCACTCCAAGCATCACTCCCTTCCTTCTTCTTCTCCCCAGTTTATCTACTGAGCATGATGTCAAATGGTCTGGAATATCCCCTTGGTCAGTTTGGGTCACTTGCTCCAGCTGTGTCTCCTCCCAATCTCCCATCAGTCCCCAGCCTCTTCATCAGTGTGGAAGTACCAAAAGCAGAAGAGGCCTTGGCTCTTGCTAAGAACTGCCCAGCAATAACAAAAACATCTCTATATTACCAACTCTGTGTTCAGCAGAAAACTAAAGCAGAGCCCCATACCAGCTGCTGTGAAGAAAATTGACTCTGTACCAGCCAAAACCAGCACAGATATCATTAGCTAATTGCACCTGAGTATATGAGTAGCCTTTGGCAAAACTGCAGATGTTACGGAACACCCTTTTCCTGAAAAACGCAATAGCAAACTCATAAAGAAAAACCCAGCTGACACCTGCTGCATCCTAAGCATGCTCCCTCTACCTGCAGACACTAACTTGTTTAATCAAATGGAAGTGTATCAGAGGGCAGCATGCACTGCCCACTGTTCTTTCCTCACTCCACATGGCACCTTGTCCCTTCCTGCAGCTGCCTGGTGCTACGGGATCAGAGGCAAAGCCCATCAAGAGGGCATCTACCACTTGTTCCATATTCAGGGTGAACCAGGAGCCAACATGCTTCTTTGATGGACAGTACTGTCCAGGGAAATTATGACTCCAGTAAGGTACCTTTTACTTCAGGGGTCCAGGAGAAAGCTGCTAATTGTAAGCATTATTGTCCCTGTGCCCCCTGTTTCTGTGGTACACAGCCCACTCACCAACAACAGCTACCCACAAGGCTGTCCTTTAACTTTTGAATTTGTGAGCCTAATTTTACCACATTTAATGGTATATATTTAAAATACTTTCCTGAAAATAAAAAGTCATCTGAAGGAGAAAAAACCCACACATGTATCTACCCATGCAGGGACAAGCTCAGGCAGCAGCTAATGTCCTCAGAACACAAGAGCAGAATAAAACTGGCCTCATAAGCTGGGCAACTCACAGACACATGTGGCTGCCTTATGGCCAGGGTGCATCTCCCACTGAGAAGGAATCCTTGAGAAGCGTGAGGTGAATTACGGTTTGAAAATTACAGGAATTGTAATAGAATAATTACTGGAATAGAAAAAGCCCTTCCGAAGAGTCCTTCTCTCTCCTTTTCCACACACCCCCTCCCCATCATCTGCACAAAGGACCAGCCCATTCTCAGGCAAAGCTAAACCAAAATGAATCGTACATATCACTAGGTACCCTTAAGGACGGGACCGGTGGCACTAAGAAGTGTGTGTAACTCCCAGCACACGCAGCACACCATTCACTTGTAATGCTGGCATTTTCCCGGGTCCTAGGCCCTAGTGAGGGACCCCCTTTAGTGAAGGCACAAAGGGTGAATGAAATGAGCTGATGCAGGCGTTCCTTTCTACAGTCTGAATTTGTCACACGCCAGCTTCCCATGACATGACTCCTTTGCTGGTGCCTGGTTTTGCCTGCTAGGTAAAAAGATGGACTGAGGGACTACCACTTTTCTGTCCCCACATGACCAAATCATACCTTAACCTTCTCTTGGGTATGTTAAATAGGTCATATTTCTGGAGTCCCACTAGACTGCAAGATTCCAGGTTGTTTGGTTACTTCTGTATTGCACTTTTTTCCTTTCAAACTGTATCTCCAAGCGTCATTGCTGAACTTGAACATCATGATTCCAGTAACATCCTTGACAATACTAAAGGTGCTCAAATACTCTCCCATTTTCTGCTCATCAAGAATTTTTTTACCCCTTTTACCAGCAGAGTTTTGTAAGGGACATTTCTATGCAGCTGCCATCAGCACAGCATCATTGCACACAGGCTGTACGACCAATTCCCTGATAGTCTCTCACCTGATAAACGTGTTTCGCGTTCTTTATTCCCAGAGGCGTGTGGTTATTATGGACATACTACGCTGGATTATGGGAGGGAATGAGAGAGAAAACACAATAGCAAGCAAGATTGTTTCAAGCAGGGCTAGGGCTGCTTCTTCTTTTACTGCAAGCTTTGTCTTGTGGTAAATGCAATCAATAAATGCAATTTTTTAACTCCACAGAGCACTTCTGTTCTCTTACCATGCCATGGTAAGAAGCCTAAATCCAAGAACTGCTTTTTGTGGGAGCCTGTAAAAAACCTGGGTGCCAGAGGGGACCCACTACCAGCTGGATTTAAAAGTCAGCTCTACATCAGCTATTAATGCTCCTTTCATCAGAGGCACAGCACTTCTCAATGTCTCTGAACTCAAATTATCCCTTGTATCAGGTGTATTTTGTATTAGGTAGACTTTGTATCAGATTTTAACAACAATCATGGTTTAGAAGGCCTAGTCCCAGCTGCAGTCAGCACCGCCAATGTAACCACAAACCCCAGTCTGAGAATGTGAAGGGCTGTGTACAGCACTTAATTTGGTCAGTGCTCCAGTCAAGATCTTGAAAATTTAAGTTCTTAAGAGATATGGCTATTAGTCTTCTAGAGTTTCAACTATCAGAAGACACCGAAGAGTTTAAGCTACCTTTAAATGTCTCTTCCCAGCCCCACACAATGATGGCTTACAGACATTTTCTGTAAGCCAAGTCCCACCCAGCCACAACACACGTGCCAGCTATACTTTGACTGCTACATGCTGCACAACTTGTATTTTGTTTTCCAGACTTCTTCAGATAAACAAACAGTGCTCTCTGATGCATATTAGAGATGATGATACTGTAGGCATCTGAGCTTAATGGATGCTGGACAATTAATACTATCTGGTGTTCTATGTCTTCTCCCTCTTGCTTTCACTAAGGGCTGTTTGCTCAGGTATGACGTCTCCCGCACTGAGGTCTTGTTTATCTGAGACAGTCATCCCACATTTTTAGTTTTTAAAGCTAAGCTTATCTCTGCAATTTGTTTAATTTCTAAATGCACATCTTAACTACGTATGCATTTTTTACCACCACCACAATAACTCCAAGGAACTCAAAATACTTGCTTTGCAAGAAGGCGAACAAAATACAGCTTCCCAGGGAACTGGGACAAAAATCAAACTCAAACTCAGTTCTCCTAATGTCCATATTCAAGCTGTGGAGGGAGAAATGTCTCCCGTGGGGAGGGATCCCACAGTGCAGCAGGGGAAAATGACTCTTTTCCCTGAGCAGCGGGAGAAGCCACGGATGATGGACTGACCGAAACCACCATTCCCTGTCTCCCTGTGCTGCTGGGGTAGGAGGCAGAACTGCAAGGAGGGAGTGGGGATGGGAAGATATCTTTAAGGACCTATTTTCCTTCTCTTTATCCTGCTCTGATTCTGTTAGTGCAATAAATTTACTTCCCATCTTTAAATTGAGCCTGTTTTGCCTGTGATGGTATTTCTCCCAGTCCTTATCTCAACTCATGAACCCTTTGTTAATTTTTCTCTCCTCTATCCAGCTGCACAGGGGAATGAGTGAGTGGCTTTGATGGGTACCTGGCATCCAGCCAGGGTCAACCCATGACAGATGTCTTTGACAAGATGAGATTATTTTAGTTGCAGAGTATTTCTCCCTGCTCAGGTTTTGTTCCCAATTTGTCACTGATTTCCATTTGGACTTCCTATACCTCGTTATTACTATTGCAGATTTCTCAACCAGTTTGACAGGAGGAAGCTAGAAATTGTCTTTATTCTTCAGACTAAACTAAATTAAATTAACTAAAGGCTTTTATAACATCTTTGAACTTTTGTGATTTTATTTCCTGGAAAAACTAAGCAAAATTAATCACAGCTGGAGAGAAATTGGACTGATCATTCCAGTAAACACTACGTGTGGTAGTAGCTGTAACTTTCATTTTCCATGCAGCAGAGAGATTAAACAAACAGAGCTGCAGCTATTCAGATTGTTTTTCTCATTAGGAAATAGAAGTCATTTGCTCAAAAATACATTGAACCTCTACAGTAGCAGCTGTCTGCAGTGAAACAGGGGATACATTTTTGTTTTGCTCTGAACTTGCCATTCTGATTCATTATTTCCATGCAGAGAGACTGACAACGTGCTGTCAGAGGATGTACAAAGCAGTGAGATACTGCTGCCAGCTTTGGGCTTGCCATGTCCATGGCTGTGGTACCTGACCTGCTTACTGAAAACGTTTAAGTAGTCCCAGCAATAATTTGGGACTTCTTCTTCCTTATAATATTAGTCATGATGTATGCAAGCCATTTTCTTATTAGGGCTGCTGTCAACATGCAAGGAGGAACCTGACACAAGTGGCAGACATCATCTCATTTATCCACCCTCTGCTCAGTGCAGGATCCTTCATCTTCCCCACACAGAACTTATTCATCTTTTCTGCCACAAAGGTGTGATTATAAAGGAGTCCTAATAGGTACTCCTTGTAAATTAACCCCAAAACCCAAAGAAGAATCTGAGAGACTTAAGGAGAAAATGAACATAGAATATTTTTTATTCAACCAGAAACTTTTTAGTTAAGCAAACAATCCCACAAAACAACAAAATCTCACATTGATCAAGGAAAAATGCATGAAAGCCAGTTTAAGAATGGACTTGCTTTAAGACTACATTTCTTTCTCAAGAAAAAGCCATAGTTTATAAATTTTATTTTTAAAAGCAATTTATTTTTATTATCCATACAGAACAGAGATTGTGAAAATATTTAAATGTGATATTCTTTTTCTTTGGTTGTTTTTGTTTGTTTGTTTGATTGGTTGGTTTGTTGTTTTTTTCTTTTGTTTTCTTTGTGGTATCCCAACATATTGCTCCTCTAGACAATCTCTAGACATACATTTTCTTTAAAGCCATTGAAAACAGTGGTAAAATTCCTGAAAACCAAGATTGAATGCCTTTCCAATATAACTGTATATCACACCTTTGCTGATTAGGCTTCTCATGAAATACCATATTTTATCGACTTTTCTGATTTGCTCACGTTTCTTTTGTATTATCTATGCAAAACAGTATTCTGACAAAATATGGTAATCAAATTATTCCGGAAATATGTTTTCTCTTAAGTTGTCAAAACTATGGGATGCATGTAAAAAAGTTAGCTTCCAAAAAAAATCAAATACAGTAATTAGGCAGAATCAACGCATGCTTTAATTTCCATTGCATATAAAATTTCATATGAAGGTATCGATGTACAGTACTATCCCATAGGCTTTAAGAGAGGCTAAGAAACCAGTGAAAGAATAGCCATGTGCAATGTTCACACAAGTTGCCACTCTCAAGACATCCCCAAAGAAAATACCGAATTAAAACAGTAACAAGAAATTGTTCAGGATTTCTGTTGTTATAGTGTCCCTTTTAGACCATATAAAACAAAAGCATTCGAATTCCTTTGGGCCAGGGCTGCTAAAATCTACAGTTTGTGTCAAAAAGGAGATTCTGGTTTTTTGTTGGAAAAGAATCTCTCCTTTCATGAAGAAGTCGCAAGTTACAAGGGCTGGGCATCACCGGAATGAAGAAGAGGTTTCTACCTCACTCTGGCAAACTCAATGATACCAGCTTTAAGTATTCTGGAGCAATGTGACAAGTCAAACAGCAAGAGTTGCTCAGTCCAACCTGCAAACCTAATAGTAGTGTTATTAAAACATCTAACAGTTTACGGCTCTTCTGTAGAGCTAGTGCACTACGCTAAACACACCTGCACAAAGCATTAGCTACAACTATATAAAATAAAACTTTGGCTACTTGTAACACTAATATTGGAAAGCATTTCCAAGACTGAAGTTGCCTTTTATCCTACTATGGATTCTGCTTATACAGTGATCATTTGTGCTACTAAAGAAGAGACATTACAGACAATTGTAAAAGTGTATGAGTTACACCATTTAAATTCTGATCAAACCATTTCCCAAAATGCATTAAAGTCAAATGTTTATTAGAGATGCTTTCCAAAGCTGTTTCAGTGCAATTCAGCACTGAAATGCAGCATCAATTATTTATTTCTTTTAGGAACAAAAATGGCTGCAATAATCCCCAATGCCAGGCTGTAAAAAGTTATTCAGAGAGACAATACAATTACATTACCAGAAGTCTGCAAAAGCTTGAACTTCCAGCAGGGTCAAGATTGAAAGTTTATTGTAGTATTACACATATTAGCTCGTAAGAGTATCCCCCATCAGTTAGCAACTAAAAACATGGTAGAAATGCCCAGCCCTAGCCCCAAGGCTACCTTACTTTCAATGCAGCGAAACAAGAAAATATTTTTTTAAGTTAAGGCACAGCCCTGGGACCAAAGACCTGCAGCTTTTTTAATTGATATATCTTTATGTATTTTATACTTTTCTTGAATCTTCCATAAACGAGCTCTGTGGTGACACTGAATATAGTACAGGAGAAAAAATGTACAAGGAATATGTATACACAATAGTCATTCTCTCACCAAGAGTTTCCAAGTACAGCAACACCACCCCGACAAGGATGATGTTATAATAAGAACTGATAATTTACAATTAACATTACAGTATGTACATTACAATAAATACATGGTTGTAAACAGAGACAAACAAGACTGTATTACAGGTAAGGTCATTTGGTGAGAAAAATGCATGGCACAAAAAATAAATAATGCGTTTGAAAAGAATTGTCAAAGCTTTCTATAAAATCCATTTCATTCAAGTTTTTAACTTCTGAATGCTATTTGTTCTATCTATATTCTTTCATTATCATTTTTTAATGACACAAAACAATTTAGGAATTTAAATACAGCACTACTGAGTACAACAACTTGCAAGCTAAAGTGTACTGTTATAAACAAGGTGATTTTTCGTTTTTTCTCCCACTCAATAGCCACTCACTGCATTTTTTTATGGCAAAAATATTCACAACACATAAAGCCACTTGTAAATTGGATTTTTTTAAAGCAGTGTACAATGCTAAAACACACTTTGGCAAAAGAGGAAAAAAAAGATTGTACAATGCATTATATCCCCAACTCTAAAAATGGTATCATTTTCTATGATTTGATTGTCCACATGTATAGGTGTATATCTCACAATATGGTTTTATGTTTATTCACTTTCAATTAGTGCAGATACAAAACCTTCCAGGTCCTTCTGGTTATTCTGGAATTTATATTGCTTTTCCATTACTGAGGTTCCAGGCACTCTTGGGGACTGAAAGGATTTTTAGATGGATCAGGTTCAGCAAGAAATGATGAAAAAAAGATTAAAAAAAAGCCAAAAAATGAAAACCACCCATGAGTTGTCTTCATTCTTTTTCCTCCTGCATCTTCTGTGCTAAGGTTCTGTGAGAGCTAATGACAAACTATAACCTGGATAGAGAAGAATGCAAAATGCATTTAAAAGCTGAATTATTAGCCAATTATTTTTAAACAGGTTTTTACTCTAGGTCTCTGACAATTTAAAACCACATGTATTCATATCTGCAAATTTGCTACAAAATAAATCCAAAGGGAAAATAATGACTGTTGTTATCATCTTTTGTTAAGAAATTATCTTGATATACTTATTTTAACAGAATATTACAGCATGGGAGTCTGCTAGTCTCCCTAGGCAACTATTTACCATCTTCTACACTCAAAACTAAAATTTTAACAAAGAATAAAGCAGAGGAAACAAAATTGCTTCTTTCAGCATGTGAGTAAAAAACAGGACTGAAAAATGACAAATACAAACTCCTACCTCCCTTCAGCTTTCCAAGTTATGGGAGCTTTCAGTACTAATCATACTGAAAGGCAGGATTCCCTTAGCCCAAGATGGATACATGATGAAGAGATCTAAGATTGGAATAATATGGAGTAAACTACAACTCTGATGATGCACTACTCATTTACTTAAAAACCTATAAAAACAAGACTGACCTGGCTCTTCTTGCAACAATATCATGAAAAAGTAATACTAATACTTATTTTTATGTTGTACACCTCTCAGATTAGCAAATGGTTTAAATAGATAGCTACACAGATTAAAACTTGCTGAAAGTCAAAAATTGGAAATATTACATTAATGCTTTTTTTCACCAGAACAAATATTCCATACATTGTATTAGTCTGTTCTGATTTAGCAGTCTACAGATCCTGGCCAAAAATTGTCTGAAAAATTGTGTTTCAGAGGAACACGATTATTAGTATAGCAAAAGAGCTGCTTTTGTACTGATGACAATTCATTACTTTTTACAGGCTCTGGCCCTGTAATTCCTAATGTTAGTGGTTCCAGCTGACATCACTGAGACAACTTCTTGTAGTAAGACAGAACTGGCAGGATCAGGCCACTATGAGAGCAAAAGCACTATATAAATCCACTAATACACTAGGGCAAATTGTGACGAAAAACAAATAAACAAAAAAACCTATCCTACTGAGAAAGTTTTATGTAACACTAAGGATATTCATGGAATTCACTAATATATAAAATAACAGACTTTTACAGCTCAATATCACCATGACATTCTAAGGTGCAAAAAAAAAAAAAAGTAAAGGAAAAAACCCCTAGAAGTATTATCCAGTGTAGCAATTTGTACTGAAAACTTGTAAGTTACTCTTTGGAAAAAAAAAATAACCAGTGGCAGATGAAAGTAGGGTTTTTTACAATACAATACCTTGGTATATTTAATAAAAGTAAGCTCTAAAAAAAGACCTCTCTTTCACATATTATACAAAATGTAGAGGTTAGGGTAACCCACTGGGTCACACTCTTCAGTCACGTCTCAGAACACTTGAAATTAGAAAATTATGCACTATTCACAGCTTATCTTTTTGTTGGTAATAGGATCATGTTGTATCCTATTATTTATATGAATCTGTTTTCCAGTAGGAACCTCAATTTTTTTTCTGTCTGTTTCCTCTAAAGATGAACATTACCTAATGCCTGACTTGTGAAATACACTGAATTCAAAAACTATCAAAGTACACCAACATTTGTTTGGCAGGTGGTACTCCTTTGAAAGCATTTGCTTTATTTAGTGGAATCTGTCAAATAGAGAGCTTATTAAAATGTAATTTATGGATGTTCTGCCCCTGCTTTCTGATGCCATTGAGGTGAAAATTCTGGTTACAATATTCCTGAGTGCCAAACTGAGTCATCAACTTCAGTTTTGATCAACAATCATCCTGGCAGATAGCAATAAGTTCTGACCATGGTTGTAATATATGACATACCCTTTGGAAATCATTACCTAAATCAAAAAANAAAAAAAAAAAAAAAAAAAAAAAAAAAAAAAAAAAAAAAAAAAAAAAAAAAAAAAAAAAGGAAAAAAATCCAAAGTAAAACCTATCCACCCCACCAAAAACAGAGAGAAATAGAAAAAAAAAAAAAAAAGGGAGAGAGCAAGAGAGAAAGAGATTGCGTCTTCATTGTTATGTGTCAGGAGAATGGTCTTCTACCACACAAGGCTCTGTCTGGTTCTCCTCCTCTTCTACTTCTTCCCCTACTTGCTCATCAAGAGGAATTTCAGTGGATTCTGAATCCTGGGTGCAAAGAGTCTTGGAGTCACTGAAGCTGGTGTCTTCTTCTACTTGACTTCCACTATCCTTTTCGGTGTCTGACTCACCATCTTCCTCCAGTGTTAGTTCAAACTGGAATTTTTCAGTTTGACCTTGCTTTCCCTCTTCCTTTTCTTCAGGAGCAGGAGACGGACTTCGAGGGATTGTGCTCTGGTACCATTCTCGATTGTCCTCCAGTGTATCTAAGATATCCTGGGCATCTGGGTGAACAAGATCTGCCCATGTCTCCCACAAAGGATGGACAATGTAATCTATAAAACCCACCTGTTTCAAATAATACAAAAAAAAATTATTATGCACAAAGAAAAAATAATTATATGCCACACAAACTGTGAGAAATGTAATGCTTGTAAAAGACAATAGATACCCTTAAAGGTGGCTGAAAGGAAACCATACCAGTTTATATAATAGATAAGGTCTTTTACATTTCAAAAGTTTATTTCAGAATATTGAATGAGGACATGGAAAGGATTTGTTTTCAAGTGAGCTGTTCATTCCAAACAACTCCACTGGATCTAGTGAGCCAAACACCTGCTTTATATTTAATTCTATGTTTGAAGGAAACCCTAAAGATCAGCTGTACAGCAATCCCTTTTGGCATGTATGCAGGTCATGACAGCAATGGAATCCCTTCAGCAAACACACTGCCATGTATTATGTTTTCACAGTAAATGTGTCAGTTCCCCTCACTGACTACTGAGGAGCTGAATTAATTAACTCAGAGGAAAAAACCAGAAATGGTGCATTCAGAAATTACTCAAAACATGACTATGTACCATCCTTTTCTGTTGAAAGGTTTAATTACCTTCTCAGATCAATTACCTGTGATTTTTCTACAGATGCATTGTGCTTATCACACATGGGACTTATCTCCATTCCCCTCTCTCTTTCCCGGTCTCCCTGACGGAAAAACTCCTCCATTATTCTGTCTGTCCATTGACGGTAGAGATGGAGCGGCTTGGTTGGATTGCTGAGATCTGCACAGTGTACCATATTCTGAAGAACCTAGAGTAGAGAATAGATTGAAAACTTGTGGTGTTATTACACTGAAGAACAGCAGCTCCCTTTCTGGTGACTGTAAAACAGAATCTTGAAAATACATGTAGTGCAAGATTTATTCTGAACAGCAAAAACTTATCTGCTTGGGTGCTTTTCACACTTGCAGAAATAGCCATGAATTACCTTGCTTCTCTGCTCCTGCCTATGTAGAAGCCACAAAATCTTTGTGAGCAAGATTCACATGCTGATAATTTGCAGGGAAGGCCAAAGCCTAATTTAGTCCAGAACTTCTCTAGCACTTCATGACTCACTCAGAGAGAGTCATTTAGACCATGTCACTTAGACCAGGGAGGAAACAGAGGGAAATAGAGAGCCATGGTATGAGAACAGACAACTGATCTAACCCATGCTGGAGAATGGGGAAGCGAATGTTATTAAGTATGTAATACAAGCGATCATTTGCAGATGAATTTTCTTACCTGAATCCTGTCTGAATAGTTGTCAAGAAGCAGGACTCCAGAACTGGTCACTTTTTTAGTTTCAACCATAGTTTTTAAATCAGCCAATAGATTCATATGCTTAGACATATCTGTTGCAAGTACCTTGAAAGAAACAAAAAAAAAATGAACATTATGCAAATGATTCTACTAACATTTTATTATTTTTTTAATTTGAACATATAAATTAACAATTTTGGGAGGAACCCATAGTTCCTGTGTCTGAATATATCATAAAAGTGTGAGTCCTGTATGTCCATAACACTAAGTTTCCATTTAAGTTATTTTATGAATATGAAAAAATGATTGTTCAGAAGTGTTCAGAATGATCTGACCAGCATAAAATCACTATTAATTCAGAAGTCAGTTTCTAGCTGTGATAATGGGATGGCATACATGTTAGTACAAAACCAGCTGAAACAGAATTGTGTACCTTCTAAAAATGTAAAGACGATTATTGAAACTTAAGCCACTATCCGTGTTTGGATAAGGCAAAATAAAACTTCAAACATTTACTTCATTTTTTATATGTCTAATGACGTCTAATTTATCATAAAATGCCTCTCTGCTTTATTATTCAATATAATAACTCTATGGAAGACAGAGTTTTAAAACTCACAATGTCAATGACCATTTTCCTCAACGACTGTCTCTGTTTTTTGGTCAAATTCTGGAAAATGTCACAATTTTCTTCCTGCAGCAGCTTGAAACCCACAGCTAAGTGATGGTTCTCCAGCACAGATGAGTCATTGTACATCAAGGCGAGTTCAGAATCTGCAATAACAATTGCAGGGCAGAACGTTACTAAAGGCTGTGCTTCTACCAAATCCCTTAAGATCTTTTTCAAATTCATTACATGCATAACAAGATTTACAGATAAACTTTTAGAAATAGTCCCAAAAGTTACAGAGTTATTGACTGAACATCTTATTATCAAGCCAAAATATGTTGAGGAAAATAAAGAAAATGCTTTGCAATGATGCATGTACACGTGTCTGGAGTGGCAAGTTGGAAAAAATAGAAGGAATGTAATTTTCAGAATACATTTTCATATCTGCATGAGGTCACTTGGAATATATTATATACATAATATATGCATAAACACACCTCAACTAAAACACACTCTGATGTGTTCTCTTCTCATGCCTCCCTCTATCACAACACCTAAAATTCTACTGTTAGTCAAGTTTCAGCTTTCTAGAACTCTCACCAGGGCTCTGACAGCTGAGACTTTGCTGAAGGTCTGCTGCAGAGACAACACTTCTTGGTTTTCAAATCATGTCTTTCTGCAGTTAGTTAAGACACTCAGATGCCCAGTGAACAGGCCTAGTCATTAGTCCATGACAACTGGAGGTTGGTGGGATGGTAACAGCTATGCTTCTGTCTTTTTCTTGTGACATTGTGTGGCTTGAAACTGCAAGCAGTGGTCTTGCCTGTTGCCCCATACTTGAGGGTGGTCAGTGCCTGATGTTGTCTGCAACGCTTCTGTCCCCAAAGGATTTATTCCTAACGCAGTCCCCCCCTCCAGCTGCAAGAATAACACACACCTTCCCAGCAATGCCTGTACTAAGGCACACCCCTAAGGTCTGCATCTGTCTGCTTAGACCTGCTGAACAGACAGGTCTGACAAATAAAAGCAGTTACGAAAATCTCCCTGCACAGCTTCGGCTTTTACCCAGGAATACCACAGAGTCAGCTTGCATATGCTTTAAAACACTGCTTGTAAATAAATCTATCATTAAAAACTCAAATACTTTTAATGCAATCATATTTTTCAGGTGAAATATTAACTTCTATTTATTACAGCTGTTCTATCCTAAGTCAAAACATACATCAGTCTATTCCACTCTTTGTATTCTTTTCTTTTACAGCAGATATGTTTTAAAAGGCCTCAGGTTCAATAGAAGGCTTCTAAAAGCTTTGATCTACAGATTTCATTAATCTCATTATCTATTCTCCTGCTGTGTTCCTCTCCTGTCTTGAATAAATCGATCTGTTGAATCAGGAAACTCTTCCTTGCTGTTCCTTATCCCAATGGCAGCAAAATTGTAACAGCATAAGTAGAAAGAAAGCAGGTTTGTAAAATGATCCCTCTTTCATCTTTCACAGAACACACACAAACCTTGCTTACTTATTCTTTTTACAAAGTAAACAGACACTAGTTTATTATCCTTTCAAACAGCCTTCTGATAAGCAGTAAACTGCAAAACACTAGACATTGCCAAAATACTTTGGAAGTGCTGGAGCTGCGGACACAGCTAAAATATACTCAACTTTGAAATGGATGTGGAAATGGAATAAAGTTCCCCCATTGTAACATCTGTTACACATTATAAGATTCAAGAATATTTTTCTGTAAGGACAGAGTTACAGGGATGAAATTAGCATCTCCTATGATGCTAATATAATTCATATTTGTTTGTTCTTTAACAGCATTCAAGAGGGATCAGTTTCTTTGACAACTGTGTAATAGACTTTAAATAGGAAAATAACATTCAGAAAAATCACAAGATTAGTTATAAAAAATATGAAAATATGGCAAATATGCACATACTTTAAGTAACTGAGTCTACTGAGTGGGCTTTTAAAAATGTACTCCTCTACTTCTTAGTGAAATGTTAATACATGGTTCAGTTCACTGAAGAAAAATTAGATGGTAGTAATTATCTTCTAGAGTTTAGGAAAATTTTGGATTTGAGACATCAACATTAGATGATCTTTTTCTGTCTCTGTGCCTACAGTTTCTTCCTTGTACACAGGACAATTTAAAAGGAAAAAAATCCCCTTATCTTTTTCAGCCTTGCAATAGCAGTTTCAATTAGTGATGTTATTTGACTGACACATAAGCCTCCTGTATCTAAGGCTAAATTGAGAAAAACAAGACATTTTTTTCTAACCTGGTTATTATCAGCATCAGAATGACTCCTAGCTTAGCTGAATTTCAACTGTCGGACTAAAAGTGAAGTTATGTACCACTGCTCATTCTTTCAACTAGACAGTCAACCTGCTTAACCTGAAGAGCTCGGTGGTTTCCTCATAGAACCTCAGAGCCACCAATATATGCTGGCAATCATTTTCTGATTAAATAAGCAAAGAAGAATTTTACTTACATATGCCCACTCTTGAGAATTCAGGTATTACACACTGTTTTGTATGCAAAGCTTGATTTACTCTTTGTCTATACTACACTGCTGAACTCTAGTGGTCACCAACAAAGCATAAAATATCTATAGTCAATCCCAATCCTCTTCCATGTAGATGAGTCATAAAATTTAATTTCATTACAGGGAGGCCCTTAGGCCATTAAGACAAACAAAATTAGGTGCAGGCTAAACTGAAGTGAATGTCTCATTTGAACATACAGCAGAAATGAGTTAGAGGAGGAGCTCCCTTCCTCAAACTGTGCAGTTGATTTGGGGTCGTTCTGTTTTAGCACCTGTGCAATAGAATCAGCCATGTGCAGAAATGACAGTATCTATAAACGTGAAGCAGATGGGCCAAATACACAACCCTAGGTATGTTTCCGTTTCTGTTGTTTTTTCTTCTTCTGTGCTTGGATTATTAGTATTATTTTAACTTTGTACTTCTAGGTCAGTTATCACAAAAGAAGACGTTGTCAGACAGCAAAAGAAATGACACAGTATGATGGAATTTGTACTGACCTACAAAGTGCTTCCCACTGATAATAGTGACATATGCCAGTGAAATCTAAGGAGGTTGCACTGGGGCAACAAGCTGTTCAGTAAATGTGACATGATCAGGTTCAATTAAATTAATAGTGTTTTTCTTTTGCTAGAAGAATAAGGAGGGGAGAGAGGATCATCAACGCTGCAGACAACAGCCTTGAGAAATGTAGAAGTACATTGGGTTTCAAATTTTTTGATGACATTAATTTTGAAAAAAGAAAAAACAGGTTTGTCATAGCTGCAGAAACAGGCTGAGAAAATTCAGTCCACGAGGCATGAGAGATCAAAGGCCAAGTACAGCATCCAGGCAGAGAGAGATGGTCCTGACTGTTCGCTAAGAAGCTTGTTTTCTGAGTTTCTATCCTTCATCATATCATATACTTCCAAAATAAACATAAACTTTTGTCTTCCTTTTTCTTTGTTTTTTTTTTTTCAATCTTCCTTCATTTTTCTCCTACAACCTTATTTATTTAGTGTAAATCAACTATATTTCCAGGAGAGACCAAATTCAATACATTGGAACAATGTTAGGTTTATAGTTCTTGCCATAGTAATTCTTGCTAGAGGATACTATGTAAATTATTTCTGTAAGTACAAAAAATGCAAAGTAACATCCAGTTTAAAACACAAACATCTTTCCATTTACTGAGAAAAGTTACAGATAAAAACATTCAAGGAATGAAATCTGTATTTTTCAGGTGCTATGTGCAGATTGTGCAGCAAATTTTTGAGAAAACCACTGAACATTAAACTTACTTGTGTTGATAAGAAACTGGTTTGAAACCCCAGGGTGATCTACATCATGTATTGCACTCGCAAAAATTGCTGCAAGAATCTCCAGATCAGTGAACACCGCCTAGAAAATCATGAAAGAGAAATGACAATCACTAATCAGTAAAGAAGGGTTTTCAATAAAAAAGGACTCTACTCTGAATCTAGAGCTGAGTAAGCAAAACACATTTGAAATATACCATGATCTCTAGAGACTTTATACATAGGCTGTCACAACCTTTTGTAAAATCTTCAAGTATGTAGCATTTCATAAATATTTCAAGTTTGGCAAAAGTCAAGTCATCTGTACTTCGTACTGACAGCATCACTAAATTCTGTCACAACTGAAGTATTTTCAGCTTCAGTTTGTAAATAAACCCACTGTTATTAGACAACTAAGCACACGTTTCTAACTTACAGCACAGATTGAAGTTAAATATTTCAGCTTGACTCCTGTGTATCATCCTGTACTTGAATGATGCACTTCTCCTCTGTGATGCCAAAGGAAATGGCAACAGGAAAAGGCAAAATGGCAACATCTTGCTTAACCTTTACTGATTTTCCATCTGTATGAGGTTATTAGGAAGATAGGAGGAGAGGATTGCAGTGGACCTGGAGTGTCACTGAGCCCAGTTCTTAGAAGCACCCACATTGTATAACTGCTTTCACTATTGACCAAGAACAGCTCAGAATTGCACAGACCAGCAGTGACACTGGGCAGACATTGCCATTTTACTGGCTAAAAGCTCTGTGACAAGAAGGCCATGAAAAAGCTGATCTGGAAAAAAAACCCCAAAATATTAGTGATGACTAGATCATCTGTGTGGTGAAGACAGTGGTGTTTTAAGAAAAATATCTGGTCCCTCTTCTTGAAAGCAAATAGATTTTTGTCAAGAGACTTCTAAGTCTTTGAGGAGCAAAACCAGCCGACAGTCTTAAGGTCCACTTATAACCCTCTTTATAAGAAGAAGGCAAAGCAGATGTATTCAGTAACATGAATGATTGGTCATTACAGAAAAGAGTCAAAATGCAGCCCTTCTTGAAAATGAAGGCAACTGCTTTTGAACTAGTAAAATTTCAACTACTTGCTTTACCTGCATTTTCCCAACAATTTACTTGGATATATCAGTGTTTGCTATATTAAGACCTGAACTGTGTTTAAAAAAGGAAGATCTCTGTATTCCACATCCTTCTCCTTCAGAGATTTAAGAACTTTCAAGAAGAGAATTAGTATGAAAAAAACAGATTAATTTTTTTCCCCAAACAATTTTCAAATATTTATGGGGGGAAAAAAAAAGAGATAGTCCAATAAAAAATTAACACATGTTTGAATCTTAGAAACAAATAAAAAAGCTGTTTTTCAGGATCAGAATAAACATACAGAATGAAGGAAAACTGGCACCCCCAAAAAATCCAAAAAACCCAACCAACTAAAACCCAAAAGGCCCTACTGAGAGAACTCCATTTTATCATTATCTTTCCTAAGAAATTCCACTAATTCTGGTTAGTGAGAATCCCACATGGGAAATAATTACAGAACAGGATATAGTATAAATAATGAGATGGTGGAAAAAAGATATGCATTGTGTTACAATGAAAAAGGTTATGACAGCACAAATCTACATGATTTAAAATAAAAAACTTGATGTTTTCTGCACAATATTTATATGTAAATAAGTTTTGATCCTCACAAAATATCTTTAAAAGAACAAAATTCATTAAAGAAATGTTAAGATTTCTTTGAAAAACATTGCAGAATCTAAGACATTTAGTTTAGAAGACTCTCAGTGTGTCCCATTATCTCATGACTTTTCCTCTTCAGTGTAGTTTACCTCTAATGCTGGGGTTGATAGTAGAACGTGGGTTGACTGAACAACATCTGCAGCATGTATGTTGTTATGATATGCCACATCTGCATGGTAATGGTCTTCCAGGGTCATCAGGTAAGTTATTAAAGTATCTACTGGAATCTTAAAGGTTTTTAGCAAATCCCGTTCCTGTAAAAGCAAAGCAATTAGATTACAAAGACAGAAGAGTCTCCAAGATAAGAAAAAAGCAGCATGACTGCTCCTACTTGCCTGAAAAATAGTATGCATGATGACAGTCAAAGGTCTGTTTCCAGATAACTCTGCTACTCTGAAAACCTGAAGGCCCCATTTGTTCACATCTTCTAGTTCCTACAGTAGAATCAAGAAACAGGTTAAAACCTAAGGCACAAATTCCAGCAATTTTTGAGAGAAACAATTACAGAGGACTAGTTCAAACCTTGCCATTGTGAAAGTTAGATACTAAACTCTGGAAAGGCTAAACTCTGCAGCTGCTACTAGTCTTGTAATATTGGAATTTGCATCTACCACCTTTTCATATTTTAATTCACTAAGCAGGAAAGAGCGCCTCTTTAGTGGATTTCTCCAGAGGGAAAAACACCACAGTATCTTGAATGAGTTTAACTGACACACTTTGCTATCTCACTGCCCATTGACAACGAAGTTCAGCGAGGAGAAAGCCTCCAGAGATGCTGCAATTCTGCTGCTCTCTCCCTGGATCTCAGAAACACTCTTCAAACACGATTCCTGAAAACATTAGGATAGGCATATTTCAAAATGCAAAACTCAATCAAGAATACCTTTATACCAGTTTTCTATTATTGCCAAGTAGTTAGCTGCTGGGGCAAAAAAATCATAGGAAATTTCATTAAAAACAAAAACACAAAGCTTGTACATAAAATAGGAAGGATAGCTCTATCACTATATACCCTTGTGTATTTTCAAAACATAGGGTTGGTAACTATACATTTTCATTCCTGTGACAGTATACAATATGTTTATTTTTAATTTTTCAGATATTATTTATGAATAAGCAGCTTTATTAATGCATACACAAATGCTAATTTACATCCATCTCCAGATGAAATCCTGTTCATGCTGAAATTAGCCCCTATGGCCTGATTCTGATTTTACTTGTTCTTCCATTTCAACAAATTTGGATTATTTCAAGTGAGATCAGTGCTTGGTGCTGCAGCTTGAAATCAATGTTTGTAAGCAGAGGATGGAGTAATACTGACAAGTCCACGCTCTGTTTTAATTTAATGATTTAAGTTCAAAGATTTATATATTCTCTACCTTAGCAAGAACATCCTCTTGGTCTGTTTTAACTCCAAATCTGGGAATACTGGAATTAGTTAGGCTGGAGCTGTGCATGAGTTTTTTGACTCCACTGATCTGGGACATTGGCCTCTTCTTTTTCTCTTTCTCCTTCTGTGTCGGAGAAGGGATTTCAACTTCATGTTGTTTGTCTTCAAAAGAATGAATAAAAGGAGAATAATTTATAAAAGAATTACAAATATCATAAAATTCGCTGTTGAGTTGCATTTTATGGATTTTGTAATTCTTAATGAAACTCATTTTATGTTTGGAGAATTTGCAACCGATATTTTACATCAAGATCAGTAAAACCACAAAAAGATAAATATAGACCTATACTTCAGCTCAAGCAGATCTCTGTTACTGAAACAGCCTCATTATTTCCAAACTGGCTTTAAAAGCAACTTGTGACTGTCTGATTACGACTTCTACTGCATCTTTAGTGCTGTAGAAAGGGTCAATCCTCTCAGTATAAAAACATTATTACAACTGAAGAGGAATTGATTTAGCAAGAAATTTTTTTTTTTTTTTTTCTTTTCAGGAGGAACACTCCCTGAAACTGTATTTCAAAACCAATCCAAATAGTGTCTTCATGTAAACCTTTAGAAAACTTTTTCAGGATTTGAAGGACTTAATACTTGGGGACTGGTCCTGTCTACTAAGACTGCACAACTTGGAAAGTCTTTTGCCAGCCACATCTACAAGCACTTTGGATGTAGAGGCAGTTCACACAGCAATGCAGTGTTTCTGTACCTACCAACCAGAGTCAACAATCATGAAAAAAGGACTGCTTTGATAAATCCCTGAATATTGCTGTGGGCTGTTGCCTCCATAGCCGTATCAGCAGCATCACTTCATATAATTTATCAACATATGTGCCAGCAAAACTTTAAACAAGATTTAAACTGAGAATAAAGTATATTTTGGCAACTGCCACATTATTGCTGCAGAAACCCGCAGGGATTGTGGAGCACTGCAGACATCTCTGATCCCCAAATAAACCCAGGTTAGTGCAACAAAGGACTATCCTCACCAAACTTAGGAACTTACATTATTTTTTGTTCCTTTTATTTTTATTATTTATATGGTTTTTATAGAATTTTAATGACACCCTTCAAATTATTGTGGACCTCTACTTTCCTAGTCCTCAAGGAATAAACCACTAAACCCACAAAAATCCAGAAAAGATGTCTCCAACATAGGAGAACAGACAAAAGAGCTTAAAAGTCACCTTAAATCAAAAGATATTTTAAAAAGGAAAATAAGACAATTTGGGCTTTTAAAAACATGTCTACTTTTTCCTTTCTGCAATATTCATTTTCAATACAGACTTGGAAAACAGATGAGGTTAGCAAGTCCATTTCTAATTACCAGTCTGTTATGTGTTTGCTTCTCCACTTTCTTTTTTCCTTTTCTTTCTTTTTTTTTTAATTACCCTTTAGCAGCCACATTTAATGGACACCTCAAATTCCAAACAAATCCCAGTGAAGAGGAGACTACAGAAATGTCACCAGGTTTTAGCCTGCAGCACGGAGTCCCCCGACCGCCCCATCGTGCTTCACCACTCTCCTTGTGAGGAGAGAAAGGGAAGGCAGAGCACTGCAGCCCTGGTCTGGTGCAAACTGACAACAGATGAGGAGCAGTGACTTGTGTTTGTGCTTTGATGTTTATGGTTTTGGTCATATGCACAAAGTTTAGACCCGTCAAACAGAGGTCTGTAAGCTGAGCTGTCAGACTAACTCAAGTGAAAGGAAGTGTCTGTCTGAACGACTTTAGATCTCCAGAGAAATTCGGTGAGACTGCCTCTGCTTTGGTAACTTTGAGCACACAGGGCTGTGCCCATCTGAACATCCAGAAAAGACAGCTTGCCATTTTGACCCTGTTTATGCTATGCTCAATGACAGGTTCTCAAACATTTTCCATTCATAGAAAACAGGTTAATGAAGCTGAAAAAGAAAAATGTTGCATATTATTATACACAAATACGAGCCTTAATTCTTAAACATAGAATATATTTGTTGTCATTATAAATAACTTCATATATGTCGTATAACCTTATGGGAAAAAAGGCTTTTTTTTTTTTTTTTTTTTTTTTAAAAGAATAACAGAAAACCCAGTTTTCTCATGACTTGTTCCTAACTCACAAATGTGAGAAAGTTTGTAGATGTTCAGGAGGTAGATTATGTATTAAAAAAATAAACTGGATAATAACTAGTCTCATGAAATACTTCTATGGAGAGAATGTTTTCTCTCTTTACATATTTGCTCAGAATCTATATACTTAGACTGCATATTTTGAAAATACTCTATTTAAACAATACATCTGTAGATGAGGTATTTTCACCATTGTGCTACTCTTATAGCTACAATTTTAAATATCCTAGTTTTTCATGCAGACACAAAACAGTACCCATGGCCCAGTAATTAGAAGTGATTGCCTTTCCAGCCCTCTTTCTGGTAAGGCTGAGATCTCATGCGAAAGGCGGACAGATGCATTTCCTTACCCTGTCAAAATAAGTCTTAAGTTTTCAAGTAAAAGCAAGCAGAAGCTGGCATCTCAGTCTTCTCAGCCTAAGTGGGTCATCCTCTCAGGCAACTGTACACTGTGGTTTTCAGGGCATCTGAGGCGGGGCAATGTTGCTTTCCCACAACACAGGCGGATCCCTCTCCCCCTGCCTGAAACCGCGCAGTGCCGCAGCGCCCGGCACGCTGCTGCCACCATCGGCCGACTGAACAGGAGCGCTAAGGGCTCCATTCAGGGCGTGGTGACAGCGTAGCATCTTCTTAAAAAAACCCAAAACGCTTCTTTTGAAAGGAGACACAGAAAGCACCAGCTATGTTATCTCACACGGAATAAGATGGATCTTATGTATGACTGGCACTTTAAAAAGTATTTGTTTTCCTAATTTAGATGCATTCAGCTGTGCCTTTCCTTAAACACACAGTGTTTATGAACCAATGGTGTTTTTCTCAAAACATATTTGAGATTGGTATAGTATCTTTATCTTCATATTCAAAATCAACAATATGGAATGAAGTTTTACAGATTGTCATGAATTTTAGGAAAAAAAAAAGCCATGGGGGAGGAACAATATTCTTTGTAATATTGTGGTGGACTTTTTTAATGCTCACATCCCACCATGCCAAGCTCTTGAACTACACAAATCTTCAGATGTTGATTTACTCATATTCATCTAACTGTGCATGTGCAGGCAGGGAATACAAAGTATCTTAACTGCATGCTGTGAGATTTTATGAGGTTACTTGTGCTTATGTGCTTCTAGCACACTGATACATCTGCAGCAATTCCTGTAGGAAAATATAGTGGGAGAATTATTTTTCATATATAAATATACATAATTACCGCCCTGAGATTGGCTCAGTTGGTTAGAGCATGGTGCTAATAACGCCAAGGTCGTGGGTTTGAGCCCTGTATGAGCCATTCACTTAAGAGCTGGACTCAATGATCCTTGTGAGTCCCTTCCAACTCAGAACATTTTGTGAATCTATGTGAACCTCTATCATTCATTACATTAATTTCTTAATACAGTAGCAGTACAGTAGTTGTAACAGGTACATGAATATTTATCTGTAATTACACACACAGGGAAACCCCATGCACAAATTTAACGAGCTGTTAATGAAATGGATCTAACCTGATCCCTCTGTACAAACACTGAACAATGAGATGCTAAATGCATGCTTTCTAAAAGAAGAAATTGACATGAAAAGCCACTTGCTTAATTTCAAAGTCTAACACAGTCCAAAGATATATATATAAAACCCCAAAAGAAAAAAGTTAATTCTTCATAGTCTTACCTAAGAACGTGTTTGATATATATTCTGAGACCTGATTGCCTGACCTGCTCATTTCAGAGAGGTGGGTTAGCTCGCGGTTGAGCATTCTTTTAAACTGGAAAAGAAAACAAAAAAGTATAAAGTTAGTTACATCAAGATGTATTTTGGAAAGGACAAGAAAGTGCAGTCAATTTACAACAGGGGAAAGGACATGGCATTAAGAATATGAACTAAAGTAAGATAACTGTGAAAGCAGAAATCACATGTACCAATGATCTACCCTACCAGCTTATGCATGGGTAGGAAAGCGTCATTCTTAACCTCCTAAAATACACCACAGTGATTCAATGACTAAGGTACAATGTCCTACTAGTAATTGAAAACTTTAGGGCATATGTATATACATAAATAATAATATTGTCTTTTCAAATTTTTAATCATAATTAGGAAAGTAAATACAAATGCATTCATGTAGGACCTCTTCTCTATATATGATGAGTTTTCTCATCATATTTGTAAATTGATCTATTTTTGAATTTTTTGCAATTCACTAGGTAATATTTCAAGTTTATTTTACCTCTCATCAGTAATCTACTCAAAAGTATTTGACAGCATTGCTCAAAACAATCACAATATCTTACAGTTTTCCTCCAAGGCAATATAAATAGAAGTAGGTTTTGTTGTCTCTGACTTAAAATTATGATATTCAATCAGTCCAATGACTTGACCGTGCCACTATGTCAGAAAACTGTAAGCATCTCTGTGAAATATTGGTGGAGAAAATACCCTTCTGTGGAAACATCTTCCATAGCAATTTACTCTAGGCACTCTACAGGATAGAACGGGATATTAATATTCCACAAAATGTATAATTGATTAGGTACCCCTCACCGAGTCTTTCTTGATTCCTTCTAGACTCCAGGGTGAAATGATATCCTGTGGCATTATGTTTGACAGGTTAATTGCACAATACAGCTCTCAATGCACTTTCATTGGCTATGGCTCTGCCTTGATATTACCAACAAACAGAAGTTGGCAATACTTATTAACAATTCAAACAACTCTTGCCAATGCAAATTAGCATGCATCTGTCGCTACTGAATTTTGCCTCCTATTGTGCCATCCTTTCATTTTGTTGTTAGATTTCACAGACATCTTTTGTCTTAACAAAGTAAAGTGATTTGTGCCACTTTCAGAATTACTTTTCACCTTGTTTACTCAGTTATGACTATCTACTACATCAAGCAATAGCTATCCTTAGAATATATGCCTGTAAACATTCATCTATGTTGAAAACTGGTAATTTATAATTTATTCTTCTTCAAAGGAGACAAACCAGTGGAGTAGACATTGACCACCACATTTCTATTCCACTGGAATCATCAAAGCTATTTCTTCAAAGTGGCCTTGAATAGTGAAAGGTGTTATTTTCTTCACAATATCTTTGCAAGTCTCCAATTACTGTATTGCTCACAATGTGCTAAATAAAAATTACCTTTAATATAACATTCTAACCATTAGCCACTACATTTTCCTGCCATCTTGACATGTCACCAGTTCAGGAAGTTCCAGAGCTACAAAGACTGAATCCTACTTTAGTAACAAGCCAAAGGCTCAACTTTGATCGCAGATATAGCCATGTGCTAGCAAGTGCTCAACATATGTCTGAAAATTAGAAGCATACTGCATACAGCTACACATACTTCGAAATAGAGAGCTATACATTACAGACAAAACCAGTATGAACCTCTTCAGCAATGTCTCATGTTTGTCACCAATGTCAAATGTTGAAAAAACAAGTCAAGTTTACCAAGCAATAAAATGACTGGTCCAAAAATCCTAAAACCTTTTTAAAAAGTCTGTCTTTAAACTATTAACACATTTAAGTCATGTTTTCACACTTTTTCTTCTGCCCACAAAGGTGAGAAACTGTATTATTTAAGGCAAAAACTGAAGACCACATGGAATAGCTTGTCTCCAGATGGCATCCACAAACTGCAGTTTCAAACTAAATACAGGGTATAGGAATCTTCATAAAATGTCAGAAGTGACAAAACCACAGTAAATTCCAGGCACATAATCAGCATATCCATTAGTACTCCCATATTCTCTCTTCTTTAATTTATTTAGTTAGTTCACTGGATCCCAAATTCAATAGGTCCTCATCTGTCTAGTTGTTTCCTAGTAAACCCTTTGACATGATGCCCAACTTGGTGGTGATGTCTTTGCTGTAGAACAACACTAATTGTGTCATGTTCCACACTTAGGAAAAAAGGACTATCTAGCCACCACTGGTACGTACTCTTTAGGAACTCTCCTTAAAAGTTTTCCAGCTTTGAAGGAGGAAAAAAACAGTCTTTGTTTGCATTATGCTTTTTCTTTCAGCTACATGATACAGGAAATCAGAAGGATATTTTTTAATTCAAATAATAAATTTAATTCCAGGGAGTGGGTAGGGAGGTTTGTTATTGAATACTGAGAATCATCTTATGGAATTTATGGAGTATATGTTCCCTAAGAATTTTCAAGTAAGTGTTTATTGTATGGCTGTCCACAAATGGAAGGTACGTAACAGTCTTTTCTAAAGCTATGTTACCCACTGCTCCGATGCAGACCCTTCTCTTCCCACTTCCCATCACCCCACAAGTCAGTAGAACATAAAAGCTCAGCCATGAGCATGAGAACTGCAGAATATTCTGTGTTACTGCTGAACATGGGTGAACAGTAAAACAAGTCCCTCAGCTTCTGCAAGGTCCTCCTGCTGAGAGCAAATTCAACTGGCGAAGCCTTTGGCTTTGAAGAACTGTAGTTGCGTGATTTCCTCATACTCTTTCACATGTTGCTGACGCCACAGCAACAAGGCTTTAATTGACATTTATTTTGAAAACTTCTAGACTAAGCAGGAGTTAAGAGAACTGTTTTGATTTTCTAATTATATGACAAAGCCTTATGACCACCATTGCCATTGAATCAGATGAAGCTGAAGACCATATGCAGACAGCAGTTTCTGATGCAGAACAATAATGTTCTTTCAGAGCATTAAAAAAACCAAACATGAGAGATAAACAGTGATCAAGGTGTTCAGGTGTTTTCGTTGGTTATACCCTGTTTCAGTATATCTGTATGTACATCTTAGCCCTCTTCAGTTTGATAATTTGCCTTTTGAGGAAAGAAAAATCCTTTTTCTAAGAAAAAAAGCCCCAAAAACAAAACCAAACATAAACCCCGTACTTTTACCTGATTTTACCTATTTCTCAAAGGTTTGATTTGGTCCCAAGTGTACCCATACATATTTGCTACTTCAAAGATCCACATATTTATACAGTCCTGTACAATTACTTTATAATGAAATTCTGCCTTTCACAGACTCCCACAAGATCCTACTGCCAACCAGAGGAGTTTTTACATCTGTGAGCCAACACTGTTTCAGTCATCCAACAACACCCCTAAGTGCTTGAAACTTGGCTAGACTCCATACTCTTATAATTTGTCCTCCTGGAAATAACTCTTTGCACATAATTCAGAAAAAGTCAAACAAAACTAAAGCAGTAAATGTTAAAGATAATATTTTAAATAAGAATTTTAAAAATCTGAACGCCATATACTTTCCCAGTTGAAGAAAATTAATCATAAAGATCAAAACTTTTGTTTACTAGCAAACATTTAAACCACACAATTTAATTATGATATTTTGAGCTCAGCATGGGGTGGAAGCAGAGGTTTTTGGCTGATTTATGCATATATTGTATTCTTTCTCAGAAAGAAAGATTTTCCCACATCCCACTAGGCATTTTTAGATTGAAAAATGACACATATATCCCTTTGGAATACTGCAGTTCTTGACTATAGTCTTAGAAATTCTGCCTGGAAATGGACAGGCTATAAAATGTCTATTATACAATTCTTCACTGTTGAATACTGATGTCAGAGCAACATAAACACTTGTCTAACAAAAATTCTAAAAATACTTCCTTAAGCAGAATTTTTAACATTTTGTTTGTTTCTATTTATTTTAGTGATTTTAATTTCAGCTGGGGTTAGGGGGATGGTGGGGATAAGAAGGTGAAGAACCCTCAACACAAGTACAGGCAGTGGATTCAAATACCATTAAAAATCTTCATAAAAGTGACCAAGGCAAATGTGCACCTTTATCTCCCTTTAAAAACTTCAGAAGTCTGCTGGAGTGAAAATTGTAATACATGAGAATAAAACTGCATACATTTGTGATAATGAACTGACAATAATTTCGTAATATGTTAGAATCCCAAGATGATGTTTGTAGTTTAGGTCTTTCTGGACTGAAGCCAAATGTGTGCATATCTCTGCAAGTATGTGCTGCTGTCAACATAGGATAAACATACATGGAAGGGTTTTGCTTTTGTTGGGGTTTGTTGGGGTTTTTTTGGGGGGGAGGCTGGGGTTTTTTTGTTGTTTTGATTTGTTTTGATGTGGTTTTTTTTTTTTTAAATAAGATACTTTTCTGATGTCAGAAAAGACACGCAGAAAAACACAGACAAATTTTTGCAGTAACCATGTTCCCAGATGTTAATTAGAGCATTGATATATTTTGGGGAAGAATTTGCATGTATGTTAGAAAGAAACACCAACTTCAAGATCCAACTGGAGTTGACTCATGGCCATGAAAATGTTAGGGCTGCATGCTTAATGTGTATAGGAGTTATTGTTCAGAACATTTTACAAATATTATGTACAGTTCTTGACTCAATAACAAAAAGCTTAAGGAAAAAAGCAGCCAGCAGCTAGTTGTGTTGAGAGAGAAACACACAGAACCATTCTTGGTGTAGACTCCTGGTTCCAACAGGGCCTCTTCCATGAGTGCTTTCTGTTCCTCAACAGAAACTTTCTGCATTCCAGGGACTGTAAAGAGGCTGCCTCCACCCCAACTTTGGCACCAGTGCTGAATATGAAGCTAGGGCTAGAAGGCCCCAAAGGCCCCATCCTGCCTGTCCTTTAGTTTGAGCATTTATCAAGCTCCAAGCCCAGTGGAGGCCAGAATAAAAATGCTCAAGAGTGACTGGAGACTTTTGTGGCACTGGCTCACAAATTCACACGGCAGCAGCCCCTAGTTTCAACGTTTCTGGCTCCTTCTTTTCTAGGTAATATTTGTAAAAGCTTACATCAATAGACTGCGTCCATGGAACATTCACTCAATATTTGGAATATTCAACTTACATAACTATAATTTGTTACTGAAATATCTACCAATCTCATTTTTAAAAGATATTGTACCTCAAAAAGAATAAACTTTATTATGTTACTAGATTTGAAAAGTCTTGTATTCTACAATAAAACAAACAAGGATTTTAAAATAGGTCAGTCTTATAAACTAATAGAAGGCTTCTGTCAATATTGCTTATCAATGCAAAAATTCCTTTGGTTTTAGCAGCATTCTTAATACATAAACAACATTCTTAATAGCTAAGGGTTTGAGTTGGAAGCCCACAGGTTTAATTAATACCAAAGTCAGGCACTGGTTTTTATATTAAACTACAGAGAGGCACATATCTCTAAGGATGGCATAGTGATAGTGCTGCTCATTTTTTTCAACAAAAAATACTCAACATAAACCAGGGGTAAACACTCCCCATGACAACCATTATCCAAAATATAATTCACAGAAGTTAAAGTACAGCCTGAAGCATACAGAAATATATGTATAAGGGATATAAAAATATACAACAATCTCTGAGAATAAGACATTTCAATATTTGGAATTTCATAAATACTCTAAACATTGTTTTGAATGTCATCAAAACCAGATCATCCTTGCTTCTTCTCACATTCTTCCTCTAATTTATATACTGTGAACTCAAAAAGCACAGTACTAAGATTGTGCTCAAGCACTACTTATCTTCCTAACTAAAATCATTGTCTGTAGACAGTGTAGGGCACCCTCCATACAGAGAACATTTTTTTCCCATGTGTACTTAATTACAACTACCACACTCTCTGCTGAACTTCAATTAGCAAAATAAGTCTATCAGTTTAAAAGTCTAAACAGTAAGAGTTTTTTTTTTTTTCTAATTGGTGATTGAATTTTTCTGATTTAGCAAGGCTGAACATGACAGTATCTGCCTGGAAATGCAGGAAATACTTTCTAGTAAATTACAATAAATATGTCACTTTTAGCTGAATGCAAAGTAATTTCATTTTATTGTTTTGGCAGACAAAAAAGAAATCCACCTAGCTAGCATAATGGGATCAAATCTCATCACAGATGACTGATCAAAATCCTTGAGAATATATTGTAACAATTCAGCATTAGCTGACAATACTCACAACCGGACATAATCAGGTTTTGCAGTTCTATTTTAAAAGACATATCTATCATAAAAGTAGGCATTAATAAAAGAAAGTGTAAGAGTCACACAAATATAATGCTTGTGTTATTTTTAGTCATTTAATTCAACATACGCTCTATTTAGTTCAAGAGAAATCAGAATTTCTTTAAAGCAGTATGATTTGGTACATTTATTGTATGTCAAGCCCAGAATGATGAGGTTTTTTTAACACACTTGATAACAATTATAAAAGCATAAAAGCAGCAGCATTTTTTTAAAACACAAACATAAATTTTAGTGCTAAATCAAAGCTCAAATATAGTTTTCTATTAAGTGGATTTCAGTTCTGTGTATTGACAGGCATACTGATTAAAATTCTTGATGCAAAACTTTTCTGTAGAGAGATAAAGATTATTTAATTCCATTTTCTGTTAGTATTGCCATTTCAAACTAGTTTGAAGCTGCTCCACAAAATATTGTAGATCAGTATTAGAAGATGGCAATTTCCAATGTTATAATCAATAAGGTCACACACACAGAGGCTACCAAAAAATGCTGTTGAAACATACTGTTCATAATTTCACTTTTCTTCAGCTATTAAAACCAGTATGAGACATGCATCCACCCATTATCCTCACTTCTTTACTCATGCTCTCTTCTATTGTATGGTATCTCACTTTCGAGGTATTTGGGGTTTTATTAAACATGTTAGTGTCTAGAAATACAGTTTTGTAGCAACCTTTTTCTGAAAGAACACAAAACTCTTGTGAATTTCTTTGGCTTTAGACTCGATCTAATCATTCACTGAAGCAATATTATTTTTAAAGTCCCAGCACAGCTTCTGAGAAAAACTATACTGTGCAGTTCATTCTTCTTACTGAACAAAGGCTTGTTGTCTGATTTTTTACTTTATGTTCATAGTACTCATAATCATATAACCTAAAAATACTTATGCTATCCAGTGATCATACAATCATGCACCAAAAGTCAAGGTTCTTAAAAGGTAAAACAAAATCCTACCTTTATGTAGCCCCAAGAAACTGAGAGTAAATAGTTTGCTTCAGGCATTTTTGATCTTTTTCTATACTACCAATCTAAACTAATCAGTTCTTTGCTATCTGACACTGCAAAAGACTTCCAAGAATAAAAATTCCTTCTTTCCTCTCCTAATTCTTTTTGCTGATCTTCAGGTTCTCAGCAACTGTGTGCACAGGAGGCATACTGAAAAGAAATCCAACCGTGCGGTCTTCCGATTGTATAAATGCCATTTGTGAAACTCCAAGCATTCAGAGGCAACGTTGAAGAGACATATTGCACGAGCTGAAGAAATTTCTGAAGAGCTAGGGATATGCATATTTCCTGAACACCAGGATTTAATGAATAATGTATGTCAAGATGCTCAGCTGCTCAAAGACTTGCTCTATCAACAGCTACCAAATAAGGACCTGAAGAGGAAGTCACAGACAGTGGCAGCGATCCCTCCCATAGAGCCATTCAAGCAGCCAATAGCATGTCACCCTAAAAGATATAAATCCACAGGGCTGGTGTCATGATGAACGGTAATTTCCCATTGGCTGATGCTGGGGACTCTCCAGGGCATGGGGTATTTCTTTTTCCTTTTTTCTTTTTTTTTTTTTTTTTATAGTAAATGCCCTTTACTAATGGCATTCCCGCCTGCAGCATTCACATGCCATTCAAAAATAATTGGGCTAAGGTCTTGTCACTTCAGCAGCTTTTACCAGCTTTTAATGGATGCACCATCCAAGCAGTTTAAATTAGTATTGTGTATACATCCATGTGGATTGCCTAGTGGTTTTAATTTTTCATATGGAAGAAAAGTACTTTTTGAAGGGTTTTCTATGGGAAAAAACCAACATATATAAAACTATCTGTTTCTTGAGCAGTCTATGATGTACTGTAACAGTGAAAATCTTTTTGGCTTTTGTGCCATCTACATTAAAAAGTGATCTACCTCAGACTATTGGTCCAGGCTGCTAGTTTTTAATGTTTTTTTATTTTAAGAGATAAAAGCTGTTGTTATTATTAAGCTAAAGTGAGTCATATGTCTTACAATTCCCCATAAATATTAAGCTCTATGGAGATGTAAGAAGTGAGATAATAAACCCCCTAAAACTCTCACTGTATTTATTCAACTTTTGCTCTTTCTGCCTCAGTAGATTATTATAATCAATTACAGCTATACATCATTGAAAAAAAGAAGGGATTAATTAAAAATGGAGTGTGCCAGTGAGCTGACTCAGGCATTAAATAAAAGATCCCACCATCTGCCACTCAGAAACTAAAACTTAAAACGAGGAATACATTATGCCCATGACAAGGGGGTTAGAAGTAGATGATCTTTAAAGTCGTGTCAAACCCAAGCCATTCTATGGTTCTATGATTATCTTGCACCATTCTGTGCAAGGCATATGCGCTACTGCAGCAAATTTCTTATCCTTTATTGCATCAAAAGAAGGGAGAGTTACCTAATATGACAATGGGCAGATGCCTAAGGACAAGCTGAATGAGGTGCAGCATGCAGCTTAATCCCACACTGCTGATTCACTGGAAGGTGCTGACCAAGAATGGTCATAAGAGACGTTTTGGCTGAAGGAGTCAGCAACACTAAGTGCTTGAAAAAAGAATTGAATCTATAAAAATCAATAGGGCAAAATATGATATCAACAAATTTCTTCCTCACAGGACAGAAATCTATAGCAGTGTGACAACTGGATACAATCAACAGATAATCACCACTTAATGTATTTTCATGTGGAAAGTATACTGTTTTCCTTAAAATAGATAATCTAAAACATTTCTGACACATTTCCCTCTTAATATGCACAGTTGTACTTGGTCTGGATCTATGCAGCTAGATGTACATAAAGCAATTAAGTTTTGAAAACAGAACTGGGGCTACTAGACACTCAGAAAGATATTAAAGATGTCAAAAAGTACTTCTAGAAAATATTTCTCCTGACTCTTCCAGATCAGCTTCATAACACTGAATATAAAACTTGTCTACATCTGTGTTGCATTGTCTTCTGATCACCCACAAGAGAGCACTGCTGCCACCTCCCCAGCATCAACACAGAGTTGAAAATATGCTGCCTTTCTTCAGAAGGCAATTTCAATCGTGACTTAGAAAATGTTAAGACAACAGCCACTGAACTTTTGGCTACTCTAAGAATGAAGCTTGTGGCTATGAAAGTTTGGTTGCAACAGGAAGTGTAAGGAGACATACGAAAATGAAGTTTTAAATCTGTTCTCTTACTTTGCCACTTTAAAGGCTGTTTCCTCATGAAAGAATAACAACTGTTACCAAAAGGACAGAACTTGATTCAGATAAGAATCATTTTAAATGACTGCTGTGTAAATTATACTATCTGTTTAGCATGTATTAAAAAATCCTCAAATATTTTTATGCTCCATTAATGTATGAGATAAAGATACATCCATAAGAATTACTGGGTTATAGTTTATTGAATTTATTGAAGGATGGTATTAATCAAGCTATTAGATAGGTGATTTTGATGTAAAAACATGAAAAACATCTTCCTCCAAGGTATATATATGTTACAAAAATTCACTCTAGTCACATATTAACTATACCGATAACAGGAAATTACACCTGATACAGACTGCCTATTAATAATTTGTATTACTTTTACAAGACCCACAGTCTCAACCTCCTAAAATTATTGATTACTGTAATATAATTTAATTTTATGACTTTGCTGACTCAAAAAGCATGCCCCCTGTCTTTGGCTACATGTAGTATGGCCTTAGACATGGATAGTTGGGAAATTCACAGCAGCACCAATTTACAGGAATCATTTTGGCTGATTTTCCTAATTCCTGGGTTGCAATGAGTGAATAATTAGCTTTAAAGGAGGTTATGATGAATAGAGGAGCGCACCGCAAATAGCTGCCACAAACTAAATACATAGAGAAATTCAAGATAAGAAAAACATTGTTTTTATGCACACATACATCCAGGAAGACAAAACATGAGTGAAGAAAGGCATAAAGACATTTTCTGCAATGGTTCCAATCAAGCAAAATGTATGGAAGTGAGAAAGGTATAATTTGAAATGACAGAAAGTGAGTAATAAAGGAATTCAGGGAAAAAAAAAATTAATGAGCACTGTTGTGCATTTTGAAAGAATCAAGACAATGACTTTGAAAGGCAGAAAGATGATGAAGTCCCTTAATACCCTCAGCAAATGTTAGCTATTATTTAATCAACGATCCTGGACAACTTTCTCCAAAAAAAGTCATAAAAAGAGGTGGCAGAGATCCCAGGAGCTTTGATGTTCAGTTTTAGCACACTTTTAAAGACTTTAAAAATGTTTATTTGTGCAAATTAAAATTTGCAAGCAGGATGAATGGGTAACTTCAGGCCTCTTCACAAAACACCAGTCCCGGGTATAACAACAGAAAAGTTGAAATACACATATTCCAGGTATTTTCTTGATAAAGAACCAAAACGTTGGAGTGTAAGTAGTCCCAGTCAATATCATTTATGTATTTGAACATGTAATATTCTTGTACTGTTGTAGGGCATTTGATTAATTACTGTAAAATATTCTGCAACAACACTCCCAATGTTGAGAGAAGACACATTAAATGAGTTAAGAATCTGATTATAGACTCATTTCTAATGATCATAAACAGGCTGCCTTCATCTAGTGGGACTATTTTAAGTCAGGTTTTGCAAGACTTGAAACTATGTTATTATAATGAATTTCTTCATTGTTGATCTGAAATCAATTCACTACCATGAAAACTTCCAGTGTGAAAACTTCCAGAAAACAGAAAATATTGAGGGGTAGGGGGTGGTTCATGGAATAAACTATGAGAATGTGAAAGTCACCATCAGCAGACTCACTTGTTTAGAATGTTGACACCAGTAACGTAAACTACAGTTCAAAGAATTTAACTGCAAAGATACCAGCAATAAGGAACATGGTCTGTGACTAGGTAAACTACACTGAATAAAGCATAAACTCTGAAGAGTTTGTCAAGTCACAACAGGACCTTTCATAGTGATACTGTCACCCCCAAAATCTGTACCTTCCATGATGCTAAATAAAAAGAGAGAGACTCTAAACCTCCCCTTCTGGCCACAGCGATAACAGAAGAGTGTATACAGCCTTATTATCTATGTTTTCCTAAATTCTGTGGCTTACATTGTGTAGGAAAAAGACTTGCAAATATTATTCATCGGACAGAGAAAATGTTTTATAGTAAAAGAAAAACCTCAAGTGGTTTAACTTAAAACCCCACAGCTACTGTGGAGAATCACGGCAATGAGGAAACAGTGCACCAGACCTAGTTCTCTAGTACAAGGAAGAAACAGGCAATGAAAGGCAGCTGAAATTGCCTCAGACCAACTGAGATGAAACCAATTCATACTACAAACAAGGCATGGGGAAGGCCAATGGTATCCTGCAGTGCATTAGGAACAGCATTGCCCGCAGGTCACAGGAGGTGATCCTGCCCTACTGCTCAGCCCTGGTTAGGTCACATCTGGAGTGCTGTGTCCAGTTCTGGGCTCCTCAGGACAAGAGAGAGGTGGAGATCCTGGAGCAGCTCCAACAGCAGGCTACAAAGGTGATTAAGGGACTGGACTATCTCTTTTACAAGGAAAGGTTGCAGGAGCTGGGCCTGTTCAGCCTCAAGAAGAGATGACTGAGAGGGCACCTCATCAGTGTATACAAGTGTCTGAAGGGAGGGTGTCAGGGGGATGGAGCCAGGTTCCTCTCGGTGGTACTGAGCAATAGGACAAGAGGCAACAGGAAGAAACTCATGCACAGGAAATTCCACCCTAACATAAGGAAGAGCTTCTTTACTGTGTGGGTGACTGTACACTGGAACAGATTGATCAGAGACATTGTGGAGTCTCCTCTACTGTAGATATTCAAGAACTGTGTGGACACAATCCAGTGTCATGTGCTCTAGGATGGTCCTGCTTGAGCAGGGAGGTTGGTCGCTTCCAACCTTACCCATTCTGGGATTCTGGGATTCAGTCGCAGTACTTTTCTGAACGGTCCCATGGGAGACTTACCATATTGGTCTTTCCTTCTACAGGTAAGTGATGGGTAATATGGGAACTCCTGCAGAAATGTACTTAGCTTTGAGAGCAGAACAGTGCTCTCAACTGCAAGTTCATGGACTGACTATAAAGTTACACTAGGAAACTTTTGAGCATCAGTTCTGAGTACAAGTGTGCTAGATGTAGTGCATATTAAGCAGCAAAAAGTAAAGCAAAGAGATAGACAGCTAAACATATCACTAGTTTTAGTTTTCAAGATTGTATGCATTACAAACAAGAACAGATAGCCTGAAGAAATATCATAAGCCAAATGAAGAGACTGTCTGAAAATATTAAAAAACAATGCCTATGGCAAGGGGATACAACTAGACAACTTTTAAGGTCCCTCCCAACCCAAACCTTTCTATGTTTCTAAGATTTTCAGGCTGACTTTCACATAGCAGAGAACAGCAATAATAACCTATGTCAAATCCAACTTCTACTCATCACAAATGCAGCACTGTTTTCTCAATATTAGCCAACTCCAAATGGGATTTATGCTGACATGTACACTACCAGAAAGCTTCTCCCCAAATGGAGAGTCCATTCAGTGCTGGAAGACCACAGCATAAAAGAACAGTTGTTTCATCCAGGAAGCAAGGACACGTGGATGGACTCAACTGATCCAAAATCCAGAGCTGGTCTGGAAGAAGCAGCAGAACTGCCAAGGACAAGAAACTATGCTGAATCAACCAGACTCACCAAACTTCTCTGGGTTCCAGATAAGACTCCCTGGCTAAGAGAGAAAATGTAGGATTTAAGTTAAAACCCTCAAACATTTAGGAATTTTACAATTATGAGAAGTTGTTTCAGGTGCAGCAATCAACTGAAGTGATCACTAAGTGAGCATCAGGATTAGAGACAAAGTTGGGTCCTGTGCTGATATCAAAAAGAGATGAACTCCACTGGTGGCTGAGAACTGATACCTGTAACTGGACCAAAACCCCAATTTTTCTGAAGGAGTGTCAATTTTAAGGATGTTAACTGTAGCATGATTACTCAGTTTTAAAAAGGTTTTCTTGGAAGCCTCCTTCCTGTCAGAATTACTGACAGAATTTTTATTAAAAAATGATGAAATAGCTTATGCTGTAGCATTTTACAGATCTTTTTATTTGGAATATATAATTCTTATGCATCAAATATGAGAATTTTATGTTGCTAAACAGTCTGAGATGATGATGTTCTTCTGAATTATTTTAAGGGAAATATGTAGTAAAACTCAGGAGCTGAGGTGTTTAATTAAGGGTTAGGTTCCTCTAGTACTTTAAATAAAAAAAAAAGGTAAATACATTCTGGTAAAATACGTAATTCAGAGTTTGTGTTTACTGCCCTCTAGTGATAATAAAAACATTAGCTATGAATTTATAGGAACATTAAGCTTTTTTCAGATCGTAAATCGCACAATGCAGTTCACTAATTTTCAACCATACCAGAGCAGGGTCTTTACAGCTATTCTCTACAACTGCAATATTTTCAATAGACACTCCTGAGCAACTGAACAAGCAACAGAAATTACACCTTATTTCAACTCTTGGTTTGGGGACCACTGTCAATCCTTTAAGACACAATATATACCAATCATTTTCTTGAAAGTTTTCCACATAATGACAGAGTACATATGTGTATAATAGTCTCTAAAAACCATACTGCAGTAAATTGGGTTTCATTTCAACAAATAATATCTTTTTACAATATTCTGCTATGTATTTATTTTACCTCAAATCCAATGTTATCAAAATTATGTAAATTACAAAAAAAAAGCTACTATTAAAAGCTAATTTAGATCAGAGGAAAGTGGATTAGGGTGTGACAAATGCATTTATGACAGTAGATTTGAGGAGACAGAAAGCAGTAATGAATAGTTCATGTGGTTATTGCTCTGACAGAATATTGGCAACTGAGAGAATCAATGACCCTAAAAATGCAGAATTATATGGAAACCTTATTTCTATTTTTATGTATATATGTAACCTGCAAGTAAATACTCACCACGTAAGTATTTACCATCACATGCCCATGAAAGAAGTTTATACCCACATTATGCATTTTTGCAGAGAGCTATACCTAACACATGTGCAACGAGGTGTGATACTTCATTCAGAGAGCTGTGATAGCACACTCATCCTAAGACATACAGCTGTACCAGTATGAGCTAAGATTTACTGATATTCCTATTTCACACAGAAAGTTGTCTTGCTATGTAAAGATAAAATCCAGTTTTTTACAGGTATTGATGGATTAATCTTAGACATGGCATTCTTATTTTAATGAGGTGCTCCTACGGTAGACCTCGCCAAAGTTAAGCTTTAACACTTCATCAGAAATATTACTGAATGGTTGTCACTTCATACTAAAAGAAATGAGTCTTTCAACCATCTCTGAATAACTGTGAAAAAACCCAGTGATTCCACAGACAAAAGCAGAGATTTGCAGAATATGATGTGAGTACTAATACTGCAACAAGCTCAATACAGGGCTGATGTAAACATGCCTTAGCATATGCCCTTAAGTTACACACTGTAGATACCAACATTTTGAAAGCAGACTGCAAGTTGGTTCATGAAATTTTGTTGGTTCACGCCTCAGTTCTTAAACCATGGCTGTTGTATTTCTTATAAAAGTGCATGTGATAGCATCATTGTTCTTTCAAGGAAGGTTATTCACTAAGTCATTTCAATGTGTCCTTCATACCTTTCATTTGATTATTTATTTAGATGCTCTAAACATGCTCTACAGCTATATAGATTCACAAAATAATGAACATCTGTTCATCTGGAACAAGAGAAACAACCAGTCTCATCCATTACACCCTTGTCTCACGCATATAAGGAAACAAACAAAATTTTCAAGCTTGTTTTTTTTGTCTAAGTGAGCATTTCACCTGAATGCCTCTAGGTCAATTAAGCAAACAATCACAAAACCCAAGTGGTTTCCAGTCCCACAGTCAGGTGTACAGCGCAGCTGCGTTTACGGGCCCACATGAGAGAGATGGAGACAAGATAACAAAACCAGGGCAGAAGCAGCTCTGTAGTTTCCTAAATAGCATACTTATCACCTGTGTGATTTAAACCCCGCTTACAAGAAGTCTCAGTATTTGCATGAGGAAGCTTGTGGTATACCCATGTTTCCTTACTTCTTGTCTGTAGATACCAGTAAGTTTCCTCTCATCCTACACACCGAATCTGAGTGCCTTTTTGGGCTCTGCCTCCTCGTGTGGCGGTGACCGCGTGTGGTGTGGTCCTGCTGCATTCAGATCACGCAGACCCATTGCTCTACGCCAGTGTCCAGAGCTTGGTTCATCAGCTATGGATGACTGCACACCCAGGCAGGGTTTAGCAGGTTCAGATCAGGCCATGCAGGGAGATGTTGGCCAAGTGCCGATAAGAGCCAGTGACACACCCACTGATGGCAAACACTCCTCGCTGTCCCATGCCAACATGTCCCATGTCGTGGTTCTTGCACGAGTGTAGACGTGCAGCATCACTCTATCCTGTGAACGTTTTGCTCCCTCCTACTTCACAGTGTGGGTTGTTGTGAGATGAAGCATTAACCCAGAACAATTCTTGTGCTGCAGGGCTCACACCTCGCCAGCTCAGAGCCCATGGGCTACAGCAAGAAGCCCTCCCAAACCTGTTTTGCACAGGGTTTTATTTAAGAGATCTACAACTCACACAACTCCTACATCTATTAGTCTCCAATACAGTCATCACACCGCTTGAAACAATTTTGCAGGAGCACTCTCACCCACGTGAATTTTGCTTCTTTTTATGAAATTAATCTAACACCAAAGCAAGCACCATGACTGTTTCAAGTCACACATACTTATGAGTACAAACTTACGCATTTCTCACTAACACTGTAGAAATGGATTTCAGGTGAGAGGCAGACTTTTAGTCAACCTCCGGGGGGGGGGTTTCAACATTTTTGCATTATTCACAACAGACTACTCTAATGTGGAAAACACTTTTATGCTAAGTTTTCTAGGAGAATAAGTGTTGTTCGCAAGAAACCTCAGTTTGACAATAAATTCATATTTACAAATAAACAATTTTATAGCTAAATCAATATTTTCTTTGAAACTACTCAAATGTGGCTTGTATTTAACACTTTCCAGCATGTAGTGTAACTCCCCACATAAATACCCTTTTGCAAACACTGTTTTTAGCCGTGGTTTAAAACAAGTTAATATTTTCTACTTAACAATGGTTAAAAGTAAATTCATAATAAATTAATTAATATACTTTAGCTTTGATAATTTAGGTCATTTATGAACTTACACAGCCTTAAAGAAAGTTTCATATGAAATGTAAAACCTCTGTTTAATCAATGATAACCCATCAATGATCACTTCTTTTCTGAACAATAAACTAATGAATCTGGTCATTCATACAAAATTTGAAATGAAAGGTAGATTAAAACCATGAAAGTAACATTGCATACTGCAAATTGATTAGGTTCCACTAACTGAAGTACATCATTAGATTGTGTTACATTCTCTGATGAACTTGCAAAATGGATACAAAATACATAGACATTATTCAAGTAAAAGATTATCTATTAACCTTTCATTATTACTAGGTGTTTTATCAAGATACAAAGCATTTTTCATATTTCAGCCTTCTAAAATAGATACTTTAACATATCTATAAAAATCATCCCTAATTTGAAAAATATCTGAAAAACAAGTAAAACCAATAAGATCTAAGTAGATATGGCATCATAATCTTTGGCTCACATTTTCATTAATTGAAAAAAGTAAAACTTGGAAAATTTGGCTGCTTTTAGCCCATTTACATACAATATTTGGAGCAGCTCAAAAAGCTCAGAGGAGTACATGAAATACTGGTAAGACATCAGCAGATGCGGAAAGAATCAGCCTATCCATTTACACGGGCACACACGCACAAACCTACTTTTGCCATGACAAGGACAGAAATGTTAAAAAGACTTACAGTCTGCAACTAATTAAACTTTCTCCAATCTTTGGAAAAGCTCCTGTTTAACAGCTGATTCTATCAACTCTTTATCAAAGAGACAACAATGACAAATAAATCAGCTTTGGGCTCCATCCACAGCATGATGAAATAAATTTAAAGACTCTCACTAGCTTCAGCTAGTTGACTTTGCACAAACTGTTGAAATGTCCCAGGCAACAGGAGCAATGCCCTAGTACCACCTTCCAGCCCTGCCCACCCCTGTCCAATGTCATCTTTTGTTCAATCTCCAAACCAAAAGAGAAAATAACTGAATGGGTATAAAAAGTGCAGTTCACCAGTACAGGACGGTATCACTAACTAGGGAGTTTATGTCTTGTCTAAGAGAAATTCCATTCAAAATGAGATGTAACATTTGATAACTTCAGTGAATATTTAAGTTAATTTTCATACTCACTTCATGAGATTGACATGACTATTCTGTTGATTACTGCTTCATTTACTGCTACGTGTGTAAAAAACATAATCCTGGCTTTTAAAAACCAAACATGCTCTCATTTTCAGAATGTTTTCTCCGTGTGCATTAGGGGATGAAAATTCCCAATATTGCCCAGTCCAGTGTAAGCACAACACATACTTTTAATAACTAGAATGAGCATTTGCCTTGGCTATTGTCTACTGTACAAGTATATCAGTCACCTCATATTAAAATATTAATATAAATACATAAAGTCCCAGGTCTTGATTAGAAAATTTCCTGAGAGGAAAAGGACTATGAAGCAAAGCAGAGCTATTTGTCCAAGACTACAAACAAACTCCTTGAAGGTCACTGGTAGTCAAAAAGTACAAGTCAAAATAGATCTTATCACTTTCAGAGCTGCTACCTACACGTCTGTTGGCAAGCACTTGGCAGACACAGCATAGCTCAGTGTGACTTTCACCATTCAGGAAAATAATATGCATCATCAAAGGTAAGGCACCCCTAATGGGCAGGACGTGGGGAAACACACACTGGAGAACAGAAAGATTTGTGTAGAGCATGTTATTTCACAATAGCCAAGACACTGTACCAGGAAATGAAGAAAGAAAACAAAAACAAACCCCATATAACTCTTCCCTCTACAGCAGTTAAGGCACAATTTCATACTTAGGCACACTATTCAAATGAAAGGGTGTAAAAAGATTTAAGACCCAATGTCTGTCCTCTCATCCTGCCTCTGATCAGCCAGGCAGGTTTAGTTTTCTACAACCAGGACATTTTTTAAGCTCTGATAAGAATTCCAAGAACAAACCAAAACTGCCTATGTGCATCAGCATGCTTTTATTTATACCACATCTATACAATCTAAAAGACACATGAGCAGGGGAATATCTACCAGAGAAGACAAAACACTTAACACAACATAGTTATCAAACTCTTTTTCTTCCTGCTGTTTTACTTTATCCCAACCACACAGTTTTATTTTGTATTATCATTCCAATAACCTATCTATCTTCCACAGGCCTGTGAAACAAAGATCAGATTACAGATGTACATTCCTGGCCACCAAAACAAAAAAATTTGTTTTAGCCCCCAAGTGTCAAGATTTGTTTCTGCACAAGTTTTTCAGAGCACTTTATCATCTTGTATTTAAAATTTCGCTGTTGCGTTTTAAAAATAGAGGTATGAAACAGAAGTACTGAAAGCTGTGATAGAAATGCCAAGCTCTGATTACATATCAAAAATTGCATCATTCTGGAACCTTTTCAGCAACAACCAAAAAGAGCTGCAGATTATGTATCCCAGATAGAAAATGTGTATATTTTTTTCTACTCATAATAAAAAAGGGGGAAAAATAACTACCAAATTTTGAAATGCAATCTTACCTGGGTCTACTATCCAGACAAACAAAACTTTGTCCATGTTTCAGAGTACAGGAAAAATACAGCCATTTTACTGAGAAAGCTCAGTGTTGGGCTTTAAAGTTTATGCAGCCAAAGACATATTCTGTGATTTGTCAGATAATTAATCACATTAACATTTCTCAGGACTAAACATGCTTATAAGATATCCAGATAAATTTTTCATTTCAATTGAAAAAGAATTCATTTAAAGACACTCTTACATACTTAATTTCATATTCGGGGTTTTTTAAGCTGTTTTCTTGCAAGCAGTGTATGACAGAAAGCCTCTGACATGGACACACAGAATAGCTTTTTAAAAGCAGCAAGGATACTTTCTGGCTTCTTGTTGAGCTACAACAGCCTACATTTACTCCAAAATGGCACCCTCATCTCTGCTTGTTGCTTTGGCCACAACACAGGGCAGGTTTGCACTTTTTTCCCCCCGGACCTGTTTGTTTAGGACAGGCCTTGGAGCTTCCTATTATGGTGCCTGGATCAGCAGGGCGAACATTCACAGCAGCAGCAGCAGCGGGAGCCGGCACCCTCTGCCGAGGAGATCAGCAAGCAGCAGAGGGCAGAGATGCAGAGGAATCCGAGCACGCTCCCTGCAACACCAAACACAAGGGCTGCTTCGACACACGTTACATGTCATGCAAAAAGTGCACCCGGATTTGGCTGCAGACGTACTTTTAGCTCTAGTTCTCTGTGTCAGGAAAAGCTGAACAGGGGTGAGCTAAAGCTAAGAAGGAAGAATATCAGGTTTATATCCTCACTTAGTAGAAATTACCCTTCATTTGCACCCCTTGAAGCACCAAAGGGGGGCTGATACATTATGAAAAGCCATTGTTTCTACAGAAAATAATCCTTCCGGATGAGGTATACTTCAGTTTGTATTTTACAATACTCAGTATAAAACACCACCTTGAGAAAGCATAGGAAAGAACACCTTAATATGACACCTTCACATCTAGTTCCTGCAACTAAAATAATTTTTTCAGTAGCAACTGGTGCTGTGGTGCCTTCCGGAGTCTAGTGACAAGTATCAGCATAGACCAAGACAACCGTATTTTATTATAGAATTCTACCTACTTACCCACTTCAGAGTCCTCTTCTTAGGAGCTGATTTATGGTAATTAAAGTATCATTATTGTTATTCATTTTTCTCTTGGTCATTGGAAAAAGACATCTCTGTTACAACTGCTAATTCTGAATCACAAAAATCAAGTTTATAGAAATAGTAGTAGCTCAGCTAGCAGTGTGAGGTTGTATGTAATCCTGAGTAAAATTATTGCATTAAGGCTGTACAGTCAATCTTGACCACAAGATCAGATAGCCTGGTTCAAATACCTGCTTTTACAGATCCTTTAAATCATGTAAACTAATTCAATTAAAAACCACACATCATTATATCCATCAAACAATGGTGCTGGACTTATGCATATGGGGAATATGACTGATGTATAGGAAGGGTTAGGAGATTGTAGTTAACAATATACACTTCCTGTTAAGACTTGGCAGTTTATTCCAGAATAAAATGTACATTGACTTTGTTTCAAATGCTTTATATGACTTTGAAAAACCTGCTTGTAAACTTCTTTGAAAAGACAAACCAGGTAAAAAGACAATAGCACCGGTTAGCCTATGGTGCTAATGAACATAGGCAAGCAAATCCATTAACACACATCAAACTAGTGATGGAGGAGCTTGAAAACCAGCCTGGACTAGTGCACACGAAAGTAATTGTTGCCTCATTAAAATTCTGCCAGTGTCTGGCGTTGATGAGAGTCAACTGCATTCTGAAGTCCATGAAACCTACTGCTGATCTTCCTAGGTGAAAAACACAACTTAGACGTGAATGCATACAGCAGGGGGTGCAGGGAGCCCTGTCGCTGGGCTGTGCCGTGCAGACACTAACTGGACAGCACAGCTGAACATGTGAAAGCAACAGCAAGATCCTCTGAAGCAGTCCAGACTCGGACTGTCACAAACACATCTTAACCACTCTCCCTCAGTTCCCCAACTTGCATAACAGAAATACATTTGATCTGTGTATCAAGTGACATGAATGTCAGTGTGCATCACTGTGGCAGAGTGGAGACATTTTAAAGTTTTTTTTTTTTTTTAAACATAACTTGTAGTACAAATAGATGAAAAAAGGGCCTTAGAGATCTGTGTTATTCCACAGGTGTAAAGCTAACTCAGATATTGGTGCTTTATACTCTGGACTATTTTACATAGGTTCATAAGCTGCTTCCATACTTTTTGTACAAATTAGAAACTACGTTTGACCAGGAAAGATGAATCATTACTAACCAAAAGTACGTACATATATTATTTACAAGTATTTACTGGTATTTATTACTATAAAAAGAAAGAAAAATCAATCAAATTTAACTGGAAGGTCTGCTTCCAGTTTAACTTTCCTTTGTCCTCTTGCTTTTCTTCCTCAAATAAAACCAATAGCAAAAATTGATAAACCAGCAGGCTTTCTCATAGTAATTATGAGTGGAGGTTTTAGTTGACAGTATGGTCTTGCTGTGGGATCTTATGTAAGTATTCAGCCAGCTTAATTTAATTAGCTGATCATATATAAGTGGGCTACAAATTAATTTTAAAAAGTAGCAAACTCTTTAAATTTTATTTCTAGAGAATCTTGTAAAAGAGGTCCTTCACATTAGCTTGATTCACTGTTGCTACACTGTTGGTGATTGGAGACGTTCCTATTGTCTGTGTAGCTCCATTTCAACACCTGCAGCAGGCAAAGAGAGCCAACAACAAGCAGAACTTGCCCTATCAAAGCAGTGTCTCCCTTGGCTATAGATCCAGATGAAGCAGTAGCCCCCCACTGCAGCACATCACACCCACCACGCACAGAGGAGGGCAGTCACAGGAAAACTGACTGCTCAGAGGTGAACACAGCTCAGGAGGCAGGTGCTGTTCACTGCCCTGCACACATATTTTCAAGGTAGGATGAGTAGCCTCAGATTGCTGAGATTCAGTTTTGCAGCTTACTGGTGGACTGGTTGTGAGCTAACCAGGACTGGGATCAATTTCTATTGAGATATGCATTACTAAAAAAACCAAAAAAACAAACAAACAAAGAGAAAAACACAGACCAGGAAACATCCATCCACAATATACTTAATTCTGTAGTGAGTCTCCTAAACATGGAAAGTTTTAGCAGCTGATACGAAAACCCCTACTAACGTAACTGAAACAGGAGAGCAGTTTCTTAGTGCAGTTTCCTTATGAGACAAAGTCTGAAATGACATTTCAACAAATACCACATTTGTTGCACCAAAACTTCATTTAATAGTACAAACTGCCTCTTATTGGAAGCACAGTATTTATTTTAAAAAAGAAAAAAAGAATGACTACTGCTTTCCTAAATGGTTCCTATCTTACAGTCTAATCTTGGCTAAAGCAGCACCCTACCATGAATGTAATGCCAGAGTTCTTGGCTCTAAATACTGTCACAAGGAGCCACAAGCATTTAGATACTTCTCATACCTTTCAGTTCTCATGAATACCATGAATACTTACTTATTACTAAGTAAGAAGTTATTAAACAGTCATACCCATGAAGAACCTTTCCAGAGTTTTGAAAAAAAATACATTTGGTAAATGCCACAAAAAGGCACAATGATGTCTGCATTCTAACTAAATAATTCAACTTCTGAAAAAATTTCATAATGTTAAAATCCTTTATTATGGTAGTTGAAAATAATGTTATTTTCCCACACCAAACCCTAGTTATTTACTCTGTAACATTTTGTCTGTATTTTTCTGTCCCATTATGCTAAAGAAAAGAATCTTTCATACTGTGTCATTTCCTATAATTAAAGAGGCTACAAAAAAAGAGCTGTTTATATGTTGGCATGGACCATTTGCTTATAGTTATGGAAAAAATTATCAACTTATTAGGGACTGGAAAGCTCTGCAATCTTATAAGCAGCTAAAAAGCTGACAAGTGTTAAATAATGGCAACCCTCAGAGAGGAATAGTGCTTTTTACACATCTCCTACATCCAGGACCTTTCAAAAAGCAATGAATGAAAGATGCAGAAATCTATTTTTTTTTTCCTAAGATTTAAAATACAGGCTGAATCTGTGAGATTAAGATCCTACCTTGTTTTTGAGCCTTGAAATTCTAGTGTACTTTGTCAATTGTTATGTCTATGAGCTCTAGGCTCCATTCTGCTGGTGCAGAACTGTATAGCCTGTGCTGGATACTTCTGTTTGAGAAGAGTCCCAAGAAAAGTGGAAGAGGCTGACCTTACCACATTTAAGATGCTTTGAAATCACAAATGCCTGCTTGTCATGGCCTGAGGAGACCAATGTTTGCCGTCATGTACCCACAGAAGGAGTAAGGGCTGCTCATAGCTCAGTTACCTTGAGGCTCACCCACCACATTCCCTTCTTTCTCAATTAGAGACCTACAGCTCTATCATACCACCAAAGTCCCTATTTCACTATCTTAGCAAGAAAATTATGTTTCATCATTTTTCTCATTTGCCTGCAACCCAACAACCCCTATAGATGCAGCAGGATTTGCACAGGAGAGGTTCAGCCATAGCTGCAGTGACACCTCCACTCCATCCCCTTGTTTTTGAGAAGATGGAAGTGCTCATAAATGACAAGGAGGGGCTGGTGCAAGACATCTGCATGAAAGCAAATTTCATTTTTTATCTTACTGCAGCACATCCTTGTGCAATACAGCAAGCAAAGTGCTATCTCCTTTTGTATATAGATATACGTATGTACACATACATACATATATATACATATATATATACACCTCATTCATCACTGCAGTTTCCTCGCGGCAAGTCTGCTGCTCTCCAGCAGCAGGAGTTGTCTTACAACAGAGCCAGTAATATTGTATACAGGGAACTGAACTCCAGCCCAGAAGTCTTAAAATCCTTTCAGGCTGGCTTCAGTGAATGGAAGAGAAGGAATGTTCCTAGAAAACCAGTCCATCCTTACCTTCACAATACTCTCGTTCCTTTTCTCTTGTTAAAAAGCACAACACAATTGAGGAAGCCACACAAATGTGCATTAATTAAAATTCAAGCTTACCACCTTTATCAGCAACCCTTTACTATGTCACTGTAGAGACGGAAATCCTAGATAAATAAAAAATTTCCTAATAGTGCACTCAACAAGCAATTTCTTGCTAACAGCTGCCCCTTAATCATAATCTTTATCACAAGCAGCACTCTAAAGTGCTAACCAAATCTTCAGAGTTTCTTAGAGAGGTCTGAGAACATAATACACAATTAAATTATCATGTCAGCCAACCAAGCACAATGGCATTGCCAGACATTATATATGAGGACTGTCACATAACAAACCCCATATTTACTCATGACAACGGAAAATTTCTTTCCTACTCTTGTGTTTCCAGCACCTATTTTTCATGTGCAGTAGCTGAAACCCAAGAAAATGACCGATGTTTAAATCCTCTTAAGTGGATATGACATATTATCTTGTCCCTTAACTGGAAACACGTCAATCTAACCAGTGGCTGTGACAGAGCATAAAATTTTACTCTGGCTGAGCTTTCACATATGGAAAAAACATTGCAAAAAAATTATGTTCTTACAAAAGGTGATATCTGAAGACAAGCTGTTTACTGTGCCATGAACCTCTCTCCAAAGCTGGCAGCAAGAATACAAAAGAGACAACACTAAAAACCAGCTCATTAACAAAAGACTGAGTCATTTTCATTAGTTCTAGACACAGCCTATCTAGGACCATACAAAAGTACTGTCCACCACAGCACTTAAGCTTTTTCACAGAATAAGACAAAGATAAAACAGATGGATTGACTAAATCAGGAGTCAGAGCCTGTCATCAGCTCCATTTATTCTGGGTCTGGGTAAACTCGGAGAGCTGCTGTCAGCCTGGGGTAACACAATAACACTTCTCCATCTAGTGGGGGCTTTTGTGAAGAGCTGCCAAGAGGCTGGAGATGTTTTCTGGCCCTGCTTTTTTCACGAGAGTGAGGGTTACGCTGGAATGCAGGCAGTAGGGCTCTCCTGGGTAAACACAGTGAAGGTAACACAGCACCTCTGTTTGAAGCATTTTAGGGTTTACACATGGTCCATTATTTAACCTACGTCATAAATTTAGCCTCACTCTTTCCCCACATATTACATTAGTCAGCTCCCCATTGCCTATGTGAGCTTTTTAGTGCTAAAAAGATGAAAGGAAAAATACTTTTTAGCAGCAAGGAAATGTGATTACAAACCAGCTCAAAGTGGCAGGGGACTTCAGGAGGGAATGTAAAAAAGAAATAGTAACTGAACAGATTGCAAGTTGTCTTTTTTTCATTCAAGTATCATTTTGGTTTACGTTAAATATTTACAGATAGGTAATTTTAAAAAATAAAGTATCAGTAAGATTATTGTTTGAATGTACAGAGTGGGTGAGAAGTACAGGACTATAAACTTAAGCCAAAATCTCACTAATGTTTGTGCCACGTCTTACCTTAGAGTAGTCTTTGAACATTAGCTGGTTGATAATATTGATGCTTTGGGTAACTACAAAGCACTCAAAAAAATAAAAAAATTTTAAAAAAAATTTTAAAAGCACACACTGCTAGTAACTGCCTGTAAACAGACTACTACTCCAATCTGTAAGCATTTGCACATACTGGTATACAGGCTGGACAGTTATAAGACAGTCTATGCTTAAAAAGTATATTTGTAGTTAACATGGTCCAACTAAATCAAATCAAAATCTTCTCAGCTTTGATACCTAAAAAAGATTCCTGGAGAAAAGGTATTCATTTTAGCTTGTAGTGGGAAATAAGCACCCCATGAATCACATTTCCTAAACTCTTGCTCATTACCAGTTATTAACAAATCCAGCAAAAGTCCTTGTCTGCAGAAGAGTTAAAATGGAAACAAGAGACACAGTTTGAAACTTTTCCGTGTGTTAGTTCAGATGCTCAGACACACAAAAGCAACAAACTACAGATGTTTGCAAAATCATGATTACAGAAGTGAAAATATGCTTTTCTGTACAAGTTTCTTTATACATACTCCTCCACATTTTACTAGTCTACAAATAACACTGTCTAACAAAAAGCAGTTGCTACAGCCTTATTACTGGAATCTTTAATTTGTTAGGTGTTTTTCACAGAATAACTCTCAGATCCAGAATCAGGACCTTAAGTTAGGTAGTGCCAAACTGCATACTGGAAGAGGATAGTTCTTCTCCCAGAAAACTTAAAATCTATTAAGTTTTGCTTTGATCTTATTTGGCAGAAAAAAAAAGAACAGGGTGCTATTCAGTAAAGATCAAAAAAAAAAAAAAAGAAGAAAAAGAAAGCTTTTGAAAAGGAAAAAAAACCAAAATAACATCACTCTGCAACCTGGAAATTTTAAAAATATGCCTGTATATGTGTATCAATGTGTAGCTGTACCTAAAGTTAGAAATCACAATCAACAATCTATTAGCCTAAAAGCTGTATTTTTCAGGAGACATTACTTATTCAGTTTAGCAGAAACGGATATGGGTTAGCATCTCTGGAAATCAAAACAGTTAAATAGAGACATCTAATTATGCCTTGGGATCCTATCTTTAATGACCCAGATTTGTAAACTATTTCCTAAAATTAATTTATATCTATTCAAGAAAGCATCACTCAGAACAACACAACAACATAACTACAGTCCACTGACATTAGGCAATATTAACAGTACCTGATACAGAAAATCTGAAATAGTTCTCCAAAAATGAAAGACATTTTAGTCAACATTCCAGATTTAAGGTGTTATATGTTTTCTTGCCTTGGAGTCTTTCAAGATTTTAAAGAGTTTCTAGAGGAGTACAAAGATGACAAACTTACCATGCTTTTAAAAAGCTGGTTTTCTGTTGCTTGTACCCAATTTCAGAAGCCAGCAATTTAAGTAAACACCAAGTATTGTAAGATTCATACCAACCCAATGACAACTGACAACTACATACTGTGTCCTTTCGAAATCACATTTATTTACAAACTATGCCTATAGGTGCATCACAGATCTATCCATCAGTTACTTCATGTGCAATGCCTGCAGGCATTTGGAAATCTCCTTATCACAGGGATGGCTGGGAAATGGGACATCATCTGGATAGTACAGTCATACTGAAGTAATGTAGGCAGAAAAGCATCATAGCCAGCTTCCTACAGGACTAACCTACAGCATGTTTTCAAAGTTTTGGGGGCGACACTTAGTCCCACATCATGTCAGGGCTCATCCAGAGGTTGTGGATAGCACCCTGTGACTACAGCTTTAATCAATTTTAAGCAGGGAGAAGAAGGATCTTCTTATGCATCTGCGTCATTCCACTTTCTATCATCCAAAGCTGTGAGCTGGCACGTCATAGACTACTGCTAATTGAACATGAGGGGCATCTAAACAAAATAAATACCCCTGGATTGGGATATGCTAATGCTAGTCCTACGCAAGCATTAAGACAGTAGAGGGATTCCAAACAGACGCAACCAAAAGTTCAGGCTGTAAACTCACTACACAGAGAGGGACTGGAGATTAAACTCACTTTCCTGCCTACTTCACGCATTCAGGACACAAATTACTCATTCCACCCTGTTTTCTTTACCTCTGCTGTGGCAGCCGTTCCACAATGGGCAAAAGTTCTTACCTAGTGCAGAATTCAAATATTATGCCACCTCTTATGTCTTGCAGGTGTTCACAAAAACAGAGAAATCTAACACTGATGAAAATGCTGCCACATACAAAATAAGAGAAAGAGAAATACATAACTGAGGTAGCTGAGAGTCCAGGGGGGAGAAAATCCCACACCAACAATCAGTCTTGTGGATTTGTTCTTTGAGAAACCCGGAGAAAAGGAGAAAGATAAACACAGTGAAAAACCATGTTCTCTACTAGCATTATTTATTTTCCTAATTTTCTCATCTGATTTTACAGGACCTACTCTTCAGATGGAGAACCCGTACCCTTGCATGTTCATTTCTGTACTGTACTATCCTCAGCCTTGAGCAAAGTTTTTCTATTTCAGTTTCTTAATAAACTACAGTAGTATAATTTACATATATGCCTCACTGAGAGGTCACAGTTTGCAGTTGTATTACAGAATAAGGTACTATATAAATGCTGGATATGTTGCAGTAATCAGGAGCAAAATGATTCTTTAGAACAACCTGCTATACACATGAAATTAAAATCCTCCTGCACTAATTTTTCTCACAGTTATATGGGCTTGCTGGTCTGTATTCACATGTGAAGATTGTTCACATGATGGTTAGTGGCTCGGATTTATTCTTTTTTGTTTTTGTTAAAGTTCTTAACAAACAAAACAAAAAAACCCCAAAAGAACACCGAAAGATGACAAAAATTTGTACACAAGGGGGACAAGTTTCAAAAAAAAGTGAAAATGCTTACTAAGTCAAACAAATATAAACAAAACATAGTATTACATGTAGCACCTCTGTATATGCTTATAGATGCCAAGCTATGTCCTCTTTCTCTAAAAATCTGAATATACTTGGCAAAACTTAGAACACATTGATTTGCAATTAGTTTTAGCTTTGAAAAAAACCCAGCATGTCCTCATTATTAATCAAATGTACTGCACATCTTATGTATTAGAGGGAGGTAAAAAAATAAATACTTGAAGAAAATGCAGCATTTTGTAAAAGAGTGATTATACAGACAACAGAAGTCAGAAAACCTACAGGTGTTCAAACTTGTTAGCATGGAAAAACCAATTTGCATGTGTGGGTCTGATCTCCCTCCCTTTGAAAACAAAGTCTCTAGATTCACATAGTGAACTCTTCACTTTGTAACTTGCTGGTACATACACAACATGCACTAAGTAACAAGATCTTCATCTGGCAATAAAAACTGAAAATGCAGTTCTGAGAACAGCACAGTGCCAGGCAGATAACTCTTAAAACAGAGATTGAATTGGTGCTAAGAGTCTCTGAAGCCAAGGAAAGCACAGGGGATATTACATTGTGGGACTAAACTGCACAAGTGCAATAACACTTCACATCTGACATGCAGGCACAGTTGAACAGGGACTTAAAAGCAGTCAATAACAAACAGCAGATACTTGGTAAGATCAGTCAAAGCAAGAGAGTAGAATATAAAGAAGGCATAAGCTGAATCAAAACAACTATTTCCCAACTTAAAAAAAATTAATTGCAACTGAAAATGTTAAAAGGTGCTAAAATATCATCAGCTTCTTTTGCAGACATAAGAGATGGAAAACTAGTCTGTTTAATTAAAGCTTTCTTCTTGTTTTTAATTGTACATATTAATTAGGTTTCAAAAAATTAACTCCAGAAATTAACCACATATCCTTTGCAAACCAAAATCATGAAAGAAAGTTTACTTATGAATGGAGGATGTGAAAACTCGATTTCAAATTGCAAAACTAAAGCACATACAGACCACAGCAGATCCCGGCACAGTTCCCAGATAATGTGAATCCTCAGCTTCCAGGATGCGAAGGAAGTGCGCACTCTGTCGCAGAAACACACTTCTGGATGTAGGTGTCTATTGTGATGGCACCTTTGTTGCAAGCGTGTTCTTTCATAACAAATAGCGTTATGAGAGCTGTCAGCATCATTGTTTACAAATAGAATCCACCACTCAGCTCCTCTGTGCTCAAGAACTATCTTTATCACCTTTCCTGCTACTTTCTACACCATTTCTAGGAAAGATCTCTAGTTCTGTATGGGATGCTGTGAAAAGAAAGAGCAACCGAAGAGATTATACCCAGCAGCCCTGAACAATCTCTTTTTGTTTTTAAACTGAGACACACAGGGAAACAGTGCAGCTTTCCAAGACCTGCATCACTTTCACAACTTGCTCTGAAATTCAAGAGCAGTGCATGAAACCAAAACAGAAGCTGCTCCCGCACCCAAACCTGCGTGTGGAGATGCTTGCCCACTACAAGTTTCTCTGCCCGGGGCCGCTCCAGACACCTGGCCCCTGCGGTCGCCCTCGGGCCCTTTGTCGCCCCGGCTGCCGCGACCCCCAGCCCCTGCGCAGGGGGCTGCGGGGTGGCGGGGCCGAGCCCGCGGGGTCCTACCTTGTTCGAGGCCATTTCGCTGACGGAGTGCCTGGTCTGCAGGGTCTCCAGCTGGTCCAAGCACCAGTCCAGCTCCTCCATAGTCTCGCTAGCCAGTTTCTGGTAGGCCTCCTCTGTGAAGAGATAGGGAAAGGCACGCTCAGTTCGCAAGCGTTTCACAGGGCTCACGGCGAGCGCCAGCGCGCCCATCCTCCGCTGCCCGGTGCCCGGACATGAGCGCTGCTCCCTCATTCTGCCGGCGCGGGCAGCGGCTCTAACCCTTCGCAGGGCCGCGCTGTCGGCGGAGCCACCGGGGCGGCGAGCGGCAGTGCGGGCAAGAAACTTTGGTCCTTTGCCCTTTGCTTCGGCTCCGCCGCCCGCCCCGGGACAGCGGCCGCCCGCAGCGCCGCCCCCTCGAGGGAGGCGTCCGGCCCGGCACCTCGGCGGGGGCACGAACAGAGAGGGGCACGAACAGCGCGGGGCACGAACAGCGCGGGGCACGGCTGCCGCAGGGCGCCCACATCCACCCTCACCCCGCCGGCAGCCGCGCCGCGCCGTCCTCCCCGTCTTCTCTTACCCATCCACCGCGGCACCATCAGAAATCAACTGGTTAATGTTTACAGATGCGTGGGGAGAGGTGTAAGAGCACATGTAAGTGCTCCGAACAACGGCGGCCGGCCGAAGCACCAGCTGTGACAGGAGTGCTCAAATAACTGCAGTTATGTTTGCTCTAGCCCAAAGCCTATGTGTGTGTGTGTGTGTGTGTGCTGGAGCATGCACAAAGTACCTCATATTGGCTATATGTAAAAGCAGGACTGATGAAAAATCTTGGAGCTGCACCCAGCAACGCAATATGGAAATAGACCCGATAACAGCAGGGAAAGCCATGGTTTAACCAGCATTGCTAAACGTTCCATTGGAACTGTCTCACAGAAGTTTTGGTTACAGACAGCAGGACATTCCCTTCTTCAATAACTCCCCAACAACAAGAAATCTGTCGGTATGCAAATAATTTCAGAAAAATAATCCTACAGGTAGAGTGCTAGCCTCACCTACAAAGCCTGACTACCTTTTTCAGTAATGTAGATCTGAAGGCAAGAATGCTTGTCCACACTGAACTCAGAGCTGAGTGAGTTTTAGCCCAGGCATGCTGTCCTGCAAGCTATGTATCTGAAATATTAAGTTTTGAAACTGATGGCATGGACACATCTGGATCATCTACATGCAAACAGGACTTCGAGGTAGAGAAATGTTTCTTTGGTGAGTTTGTTATTGCCATTTATAACATCTCCCTTAACTTGTTTCACATCAAATTAACCTTATTTTTAAAATGTCAGACAGAAAAAATCAGTCAAACAAATTAACTAAAACTCCTTTTCAAATAGAACACCCAATCATGGACTGCTGTCAAATAGCTCAATGCATCACTGTACAACATCTTGGATGCTAGACTGATATCTTTTTATGTTTCTGAGTACATGTTCAGAAACTTCAGGTTCCTTCACAGCTGTTAAATTTCACATAGTTGTGGGTATTGCAAAAATACCCCACAATGTTGAATAATGTTCATTTACCTCTGGAGAAAGGTAATGCAAGAAGAAGTTTGAATTGAGATTAATTGACAGAATCATTTAAAGACAATTTTGCAGTGCTTGCCACTTTAGTAAACACATTAACCAACACTAAACAAAAAGTATCTCCATTAAATTGTAAACACTGTCTTTGAGATGCATACTTACTATAAATTCTAGGTCATCCAAAGGAATTCCCTGGCAAATAAAGTCAGGATTTTCCAGCCTGTTTAACTATCAAAAGAGAATCCATAACATTCTGCAATACAATAGACATCACAGTTCTCTAGTTCTTGAACACTGTAAAACAAGTTTGTATGATGTTATTTTGCTGCTAGCCTGCAGTCTGCCCATCAGCAATTCTTGAAAATCAGATACTAGGAACCACGTTTTTCTTAACAAAATCATCCCATCTAATATTTAAGAGAGTATGCAGAGTAAGAGAGTAAGAGAGAATACTACTTTTCCAAGAAGTAAGAAAACAATAAAATAAGCTGATGAGATACAATATTTAGGTGAAAGTAATAAAATCCTGTTTGTCATTTATTTAGCAATATATATTGCCAACAGCACCTTACATTCAGGCATCTTTATCTACTCTTCACCTTTCCACTATACCTCAAAGTCCACCAAAAAGCAGAATCCATCACTCACAAGGCAGTTCCTCGCCTTTAGGATGCTTCTCACGATCTCCCACTTCAGACTGCCACACTTCAAGAGTCTGTGACTGCTGTGGGGACCTGACTGACCACTCAGACTAAATAAAATTCTGATGGCCAATGCTAGGCTAAAGACTTGGTGGACTTGGCACCTCCTGACAATTCTCAGAACTCAGAGCTGTCAGACCATTCCTGATATCTTAAATGGAAATAAAAGGTTTTTTAAACGATGGCAAAGTACCCATCAAACAAGCACACCTGCAGTTCTGAAGGGCAGAACAACCGTAGGAAAGCTTTTTTCTGAACAGTACCAAAGCTCTAAATTTGGCCCACACTTTTGTTGTTATACAATGTGGTGGAAAATGTTGAGGTTAACAGCTTTTCAAGTATAACACTCCGGTGCCACTAAGCTAAGAATAAAAGAATAATTATCAGCTGTGCAGCTTTGAGAGCCTCACAACACTGTTTCTGACTTCTGTGTTACTTCTAAGATAGCACCCTGCAATTATTCCCATCCAGGACTGATCTACTACTCAGTTTTTTTGTTTCAGACACACGATCAATCTTCTCCACCCAGATGATGAAGTCCTAAAACAGATTAACTTCTGTAAATGAGAGACATCTTGAAATGTCAAAGGTTCTTTTTATGACTAATTAGGCTTTAATATGAGGAAGAGAGGTACAGTTTAACACCAGCTGTTTAAGAATTTGCATGTTATTCTGTATATGCTTTTAGAAAAAAGGAAGTGACAGAAAGTGTTTTCTTTTCAGTTTACAGATTACAAGCAATTCTACTATATGTAGCCTTCAGTATGGCACATAGAAAAAAAAAACCAAATAAAAGGCTAACAGAAATAAAAAGCTCTGCTATAATCATTTGGCACCACACAGCTATTTTATTAAAGAGTGTTCTACTGTCTGTGTTTATAAAAGTCTTGATTCTCAGCACAGCTCCTAACACAACACCATAGATGGCTGCACTTTAATTCACATTGTTATTTGGGAATAATTGCTGTTCAAAAATTTTGAGGGAAAAAATTACTGCATGGAAATACTTATGTAGAGTGTCCACTTTACCTAATGGTTGGTCATGATTTTCATATATGTGGTTCTAGTATTCCTGGAGAACAAAAAGCAATACTAGACTTTTCTACTAGCACTCAAGTGTATTTGTACTAATATTTGCAGTATTTTAACGAATTTCAGAACAGCAGAAGAAAAAGATAAGTGCAGATTCTTCATTAACTGATTGGTTGAGATCATCTAGGTGATGTAAAGAGACGGGAGAAGAGTTGACTCAGCAAGCACACAGTGAAGGGCTTTGACCACTGTGTTGCCTTAAAATGGGAGTGTCTTGGAGGCAAGACAAGGACACTGCTGAGCAGTGATGTGATCCAGATAGTCTTGGCCTGTGTATTGTCTTTTGGAGCTGCAGGCAGCTGGAAGAAGCTATGAAAACCCCCAGGCTATTCTAAATGAAGACGAGCTGAAGATCTAGCCAGAAAAGGAAGGTCAAAGAAGATGTACACCTCCCCATAAACAATGCTAAAAATAAACTGGTAACAGCAGATGAAGAGAAAGCTGAGGTACTCAACAACTTTTTAGCCACAATCTCCACTTCTCTCTCTCCACACCTCTTGTGAGGATGGGCAGAAGGATGGGGGCTGTGGTAGAAAAGTCCCTCCCATTGTGGAGGGATCAGGTTTGTGACCACCAAAAGAACCTTAACATAGATAAGTCAATGGGATACATCCCAGAGTCCTGAGGGAATTGGCTGATGTAGTTGCCAAGACACTCTCCATGATATCTGAAAAGTCATGGCAGTCAGGGCAAGTCCCAGGTGACTCGAAAAGGGGAAATACGGTACCCATCTTTATAAAGGGTAGAAAGGAAGACCCTGGGAACTATTGACCTGTCAATTTCACCTCTGTACCTGGGAAGATCATGAAACAGATCCTCCCTATGCTAAGGCACATGGAAGACAGGGAGGTGATACAAGACAGCCAGCATGGCTTCACCAAGAGGAAGTCCTGACTGACCAACCCAGTGGCCTTCTATGACAGAATGGCCAAATCAATGGACAAGGGAAGGGTTACAGATGCCCTTTATCTGGACTTCTATAAAGCCTTTGACACACTCCCCTGCAACCTCCTTCTCTCCAAATTGAAGAGGGATGGATGTGAGAAGTGGACTATCAAATGGACAAGAAATTAGTTGGATGGTCACATCCAGCGGGTAGTGATCAATAGTTCAGGGTTCCAGTGGACATCAGGGACAAGTGATGGCCTAAGGGGTCTGTAGTGGGACCAGTGTTATTTAATTTCTTCATCAATTACATAAATAAAGGGATCAAATGCACCCTCAGCAGATTTGCAAATGACACCAGGCTGAGTGGTGCTGTTGACACACTTGAAGGATGGGATGCCATCCAGAGGGACCTGGACAAGCTGCAGAAGTGGCCCATGGGAGCCTTCTGAGGTTTAACAAGACCAAGTGCTGGTGCTGCACCTGAGTTGGGGTAGCCCTGGTATCAACACAGGCTGGGGATGAACAGATCAGAGCAGCCCTGGGGAGAAGGACTTGGGGGTGCTGCTGGATGAGAGGCTGGACATGCCCCAGCCATGTGCACCCACAGCCCAGAGAGCCAAACGTGTCCTGGGCTGCATCCAAAGCAGCGCGGCCAGCAGGGTGAGGGAGGGGATCCTGCCCCTCTGCTCTGCCCTGGTGAGACCCCACCTGCAGTGCTGCATCCAGATCCAGGGTCCTCAGCACAGGAAGGACATGGATCTGCTGGAGCAAGTCCAGAGGAGGGGCACAAGGATGATCAGAGGGATGGAACACCTCGTCTGTGAGGAAAGAGTGAGAGAGTTGGGATAGTTTGTCTGGAAAAGAGAAGGCTTTGGGGTGACCTAATTGTGGCCTTCCAGAACCTGAAGGGAACTGACAAGGCAGATGGAGAGATACTTTTTACAAGTGCATGTAGTGACAGGATAAGAAGGAATGGCTTCATACTGAAGGAAAGTAGCTTTGGATTAGATATTGGGAGGAGGTCTTTGTTGTCAGAGTGGTGAGGCACAGGAACAAGTTGCTCAGAGGGTTTGTGGTTGCCCCATCCTTGCAAGTGTTCAAGGCCAGATTGGATGGACATCTGAGCAACTTAATCTGGTAAAATGTGTCCCTGCCCATGCAGGTGAGTTGGAACTACATGATCTTCCAACCCAAAACATTTTGTGATTTTATGATCTACTGTGAGATTCAGACCCTGGACATAATCCCTGAATTTTCTGACCATATTTTGCTCTTCAGCCTACCATAAGCTTGAAATTTGGAGAAAGAGAATTGCAGGACCAAGCTTTTCAGTTTCTATTTCAAAAAAGTCCTCAGAGGTTCAAATTAAGATTTTTTTTCTGTAAATGAAGATTTTCATACTTAGAGCCTTAACTGATGGCCTAAAATTGAAGTGATGGATATATTTAGTCAGTATTGGCACTTTCTATTAAATACAGCCATGTTAGCACTTGTTCAGCATAGAAATAGCAGCAATTTTCTCACAAGTTAAAAAATTAATTTTTTCTTTTAATGTTTTACTGAGAAAAGCACATATATTGTGACTTAAAAGGCTAACATTGTGGAGTGGTCACAGGTCCTACTGTTGGTAAAATGTAATATATACAGATATTTTTGTTTTACATCTAGAAATTTGAGGACATCTCTCCACAATTAAAAGTAAAACAAAATATTCTTGATCAGATTTTAGAAGGAGCATCTGAGAAAGCTACTCAGCTGCAGCAGGTTTCTCAGAAAATGTTTTTATGGTCTCACTCAGAATACTAATTTTTTCCATGCCAGGAACCTCTCCAAGTTTCTACTGTAGTAAATAAAAAATCCTTGTACCTGTTAGTAGCCTTATGCTTAGAGAGATTGTGTCCAAATGACAAGGACATACTGCTTTATACAAGTAGAACTAGCCTTAGTCTGTGGAAATGGAATAATTGCAGTTATGCACAACTTGTCAAAATACTTGATTATAGTTATGTAATCAAAAAGGAGAACATAAAGAGATGTACAAACAAAACATGCATCAAATGAGAATCTGGGAAAAAAAGTGGGTTTTTTCCTGAAACAGTTTTTATTTCTCTCATGGTCTTAGAACAAGCCACATATCTCATGCAGCAATATCGCTATGTACTAAGACTCTATGTCAAGGGCAAAACTATGAAGAATGTGTGTTTATACTGTTATGAAACCAGGTAACAGGAACACTGCGGATATCTAGGAAGAAGTTATTGGGCTCTTGGAACAGGCCTATTACAGTTAGTCTAGAGTAAATAAAACACTTTTGATTTTTATAAATAAAGAACTCTATCATTAGGCTCTCACTATGTGGTTCAGTTTCTCTGTGTGGGACTGCTAACTTGTGCTGGCTTTTTTTTTTTTGTAATCATTTTATGTATTTCTTGGAAAAAAGCTTTGGAACAAAGTTACTCATACTGATATAATTTGCTCCAAAGTCTAGAAGAATTTCTGTATTAAGTATTTGCAAATTCATCCAAACAAACAGTCTTGAGATGCCATAGTAAGGCAGAATATGAGAAAAGTATCTTCAATTGAAGCTAACAGGAAAATATGCATTCAGTACAGACAGCATATTTAAACAATTTACTACCTTAATGACAGAGGACATCAAAATTTTGCAGTGTGAATATTTAAATCCACTCTTTGTTATTATCAAATATACAACAAGGCTAAATAAATGTTCTGCTGTTACCTCACATCCCTACCCACTGCTCCCTTCCCCTCTGACCAACTTGGCAGGGTACTAATACATTCCTTATGCCACTGCCTGAAAGAATTTTCCAGAAGGACCACTGTCACTCACTCACTGGTGAAAAGAAGTAAACCCTTCCATTGAGCAATCAGCCTAGCCCAAAATGAAGAAAAAGAGAGAAGCTCTTGATTTTCAAGTAGCACAATGTCATTTTTATGTATTTTTATTGCTTTCTTTTAATGAACAAACTACATTTTGAGAAAAAGTCTATTTCTTTTTTACAACAATAATGACAGAATTGTGTCAGTTCTGTTCTCTGAGGCTTGTGGACAAGGAGTTCAATACAGATTCATTACTGAAGTTGCTTTCTTATCCTATTTTTTGTTTCACATAAAAAATATTTCTTCTAGTTGAGAGGATGTGTCCTCAAGATCAGTTCACCCTGTAGCTGTGAAACAGTTTCTTTCTGAGAAGGATACTGCTGCTAATTCAACATAATGAGAGAAGTGAGAGATTTTCAAAGTATAACAAAATTAGAGGCAACAGGCACAAACTAAACTACAGGACGTTCTCTCTGAACATTGGGAAACACTTTTTTACTTGAGGGTGACTGAGCACTGGCACAGGGTGTTCTGTGGAGTCTCTAAGCCTGTAAATCTTCAAAAGCCATCAGGACATGATCTGAGCAACCTGCTCTAGCTGGCACTGCCTGAGCAGGGGGATTGAACTATGTGTCCTGCAGAAGTTCATTCCAGCTACAACCATTCTGTGATTCTGTGATTAAACCAGCAACTGAAAAAATAAAAGCAATCTTTGCAAAAAATGGCCATGCTCTCATGTTTGCAGTGCTGCAAGAGTCTTTGACCCTACTAGAAGGGATCAAAGGACATTATACTCTCCCCAGCACGATTTTGCTGAAGAGCTCATTTCATATGTATTATTATGGATGTTGTGATGAAAACAGGAAGCACAAATCACTAAATGTAAATGTGTAAATCTTCTCTGTTAACAAGACCAACTAACAGTTTTGCTTTCTTACTGTCTTAGGACATATGATCAGAACACAAAGGAATAGCTTAAGTTTTTGTCAAAAATTGCCCTTTAGAAATCATCAACTTCACTTTCAAGCATATTACTACTGGTTTTGCCTGAGATGTCCATAGCTCCAACTGGAACTTGCTTAGATCAAGCTGAAATGTGAAAATTGGGAGTCCCATCTGGAAAAGAATTTTATGATCCCTGTTTGGTTTTGAGAGTTCTTCAGAAACTTTACAAATGCATGTTCAGATATCGCTTCAGAATAAAAGGAAAATAAAGGTCTCTGTAAGTACCCAAGCAAATAAAATCTTCTTCCTTTAGCTTTTGTGTCTTTGTTTGGTTGACTCAACTGCTGAACTTCACAACATCCAATGGTGCAGACTGATACCACACTATATTGAAAAATTATAAATGCCAAAGTTTAAAAAAAGGCTTCATCTGTCTTTGCCAAAAGAACCTCAGTAAAATTCCTGGTGTCTGATAAAGTGGGAAAGCTGAATGAAAGTTTTTCAAAAGTTGAGGCATTTGTGTTGGCTGTTCTCCATCTAAATCCTCTGGTGTCTAATAAGAAATGTGCTTGAACAGCAAGTTGTGGGGTTTTTTGTTTGTTTGTTTCTTTATTTGTTTGTTTAAAGACAGTGTTAATAGGCTGCTCTATAAAGTTAACCATTTTTGCATAGTTTATACTCAATAAATTTAATAAATCTGTACCTTGCTATCAGATTTAACTTGCAGTGGTCAATGATTTCAAAAGTTAATAGGTGTCTGTTGGTAATACACACCTATTTCCTAAGGACAGGCATTCTAAAATGAGTGACTGATTTTGGTTGTAATTCTAATTTGAAGTAGAGTTGCATGATATTGATAAGATAAACTAAGTTAACTGATGACAAGAGTGAGCAGATAGAGACAGGCTTTGTTTCAGAACCTCAGAGATGGCAGGAGAGAGGAAAGGTTCTCAGTCTTGCCCCAGCTGTGTAGCAGAAAGCCTGTTCTCTTTCCAACAAGGCTAAAGGAGAAATACAAGAACACACAACATCAATAATCTTCTTTTCTGAAAGCAGCAGAAAGGGCAGTAGCATGAATTAAGTTTCCTTCTTTCCTTTTGTGAAACTGTTCTTTCCTTCACACAGTTAGCTGGGTTGTATTTCCACAGCACTGATGGGTTACACTTTGCACTCTTCCCTAAACTAAGAACAGAGGTTACCAGTAAATATTTTTTTTTGCTTCAATATTTATTTAGCTTTTCATGCTTTGTTCTCAGGTCAAGTGATGTCTGATTTCACTTTTGGGTTAACAGCAAACTCCTTATCACTGGACTCTCATGCCCTACTAATGATAATGGAAAAATGTGAAATTCTTATCTGAATGGATATTCTTGATGGATTATTCCCAGTCCTTATGTGCTGAATCAGACTCTTACTCTACAAAATGTACAGATCATCTCCTCCATCTCTTGTAAAATTCCATACTTATCTGTGACATTGCTGAAGAAGTGAATAATTCTTTTCCTACAAGTTTTAAGACTAAGACAGTAGATAAACTGTTTGGCTTTAGTCAGGTAATTCTTACAACACTTTTGCTATTAACATAAATATTTTTATAATCTCCTTTGTTTTAGTGTAACTGCTTATTAATGTATTCAGAATATTCTAGTAGTACTCAAGAGATTTATTCAGGATTAGATGGTACAAATACATCAAAACTGGATCTTCTCCCCTTGTTTTCTAAGCACAAACTCATCTATTTGTGCTAGGTTTAAGATAATGTTGTTACCACTAGTTTGATTTTTGGCTTTTGCAGCAGTGCACAAACATTCCTTTAGCAGTCAGATACACCTCCGTATTATTGGATTTATGTCATAGATAAGAAACCCACAGTTTAAACTGAATGAACTGTGTTAGTCATACAATTGCTTCACACTGGACGAGAAGTCAGTCATTATTTACGTTGCACTTCTGTGTCATAATGCCTCAGAAAATTATCCTGGAGGTACTAACCATCAAGCTGTTATCAGTCACTGTTTCTGTGGTGTAAAAAGGCCAGAATGGAAGATGGTTTAGTTTGAATATTAGGTAGGAAATGGGTAAACATCATCAAGCATAACCACAAGACAGCTCAACCTGCTCCTCCACACATCAAGGAGAAAACTCAACAAACATGGTGTCAGTCTTTTTCTAACCACAAATTTCAGCTCTTTCACAATATTCATTAACAGTTAATTTCCCTGAAACCCACAGTCAGAATTTATTCCCCTGTATTTTCTTTTAGAAGCCTCACACCAAACACTTAGCATTGATTTATGTGGTGCCACACTCTCCATATTAACTGATGATTTGCCCCAATCAAAAGTACTGTAAGAACAAAAAGGTTTGCATTCAAAATTCTGTACTAGTTTTCCACATCCTGTGAGCTTTCTGAATGCAATAATTGACTGGTTTTGAGGTAGGTCTCTTGGTTTATATTTATTTTTGCTCAGGTTCTTCTGGTATGGATAAATAATAAAAAAGAAGTTTCCCCACTTTTAGGCCTGCAAATGAACAGTGTAAATTTTTGCTCATTTTGTTTTTTGTCAAAGCTCAGGACAATAAAAAACACAAGGAACATAATAAGTAAGAACCAACACAGAAATGGAAAAAAACAACACCAATAATATGATTCAAAATATAAAAACACAAAATTGAACTATAGAAGTAATCCAATACTATTTTTTTTAGTAGAAGGTAAAAAAATGAGCAATGAGTTTTAGTCATGGGAACAAAATTCATGGGTGGATTTCTTTTCTCCTGCAAGAACTAGAGCATCAGCAGCTAATTGGAGCAGAGCTCCTCTACATGTTACTGGTGAAATCAGTCCACCCAAGGAAAATATAAGTCTTTCAAATTTTTTCAGGGAAGAACAGGCATTTTAAATGTCATCAGACATCAGTTAAAATGCAGATATTGGAAAATAAGATACATACAATTTTTATACTAAAACACATAATAACACGTGTTTTATGTTTTACGGACTTCAGGTAATCTTTAAACTTGTGCAAAAAATGCAGTGCTTCCAATTGGTTTTTGAGGGAAGAGAGAAGGAATGTAGAAGAGGAAAGTGGTAGCTTGAAATCAACTATTTCATAAACTAAGAAATAGTTTATAAGAGGAGTTATAAAGACGGTGAAAGAACCAATTAAAAAGATGTGCAATGGGATGGGTGAGTGACAATCTTCTGGAAAGAGGCAAATATAAATAACTTCCAGTGAGAGCAACACAAGCTCATGGCATCCTTTTAATTGCAAAGGAAAGTTATTCAGTTCATGAAGGAAAGATAAATCAGCAAGGTATGCCCAAAAGTAAGAGGAAGTAGAAGTTCCAAGGAAAATGTACTGAAATCTTCATTTCGACCTGCTTAATCTCTACTGAGCACCTGTACAATAAAGATTTATGCTAAAGGTCCTTAAAAGATGTGCCTTTTGGGTTTGAATGTCCAGGTTTTGGTAGTGGGTGGAGTACAAGGTTGGCTTCTCTGAGAAGCTGCCAGAAGCTTCCTCCATGTCAGACAGATCCAATACCCAGTGGCCCCAGGACTGACCCAGCCCTGGCCAAGACCGAGTCTGTCAGTGACAGGGCAAAGCCTCTGGGATAACGTATTGGATAGGAAAAAAAAGGTTACCATGCAGAAGCAAACTGCGGCCAGACAAGAGAGGTGTGTGAATGTGTAACAGCGCTGCAGACACCCGGGTCAGTGGAGAAGGAGGGACAGGACGTGCCCCAGGCACCAGAGATGAGACTCCCCTGCAGACCATGGTGCAGCCCATTGTGAGGGAGCTGTGCCCCTACAGCACATGGAGGAGACCCACACTGGAGCAGGGGGATGCCTGAGAGGAGGCTGTGACTTCATGGGAGGCCCATGCTGGAGCAGGCTCCTGGTAGGGACCTGCAGGCCCACGGAGAGAGGAGCCCACACTGGAGCTGGTTTTCTGGTAGGACTTGTGACCTCATGGGGGACCCACACTGGAGCAGAACTGCATCCTGTGGAAGAGACCCACACTGGAACAGTTTGTGAGCATCTGCTGTCAGTGGGAAGGGCTTACATTGGAGACATTCACAGAGAACTGTCTCCTGTGGAAAAGAGTCCATGATGGAGCAGGGGAAGGGGTCCTCTCTTGAGGAGGAAGCAGTGACAGAAACAATGTGTGATGAACTAACCATAAACTCCACTTTCATTCCCCCTGCAATGCTGGAGGGAGAAGGCAGAGAAAACTGAGGAAAAAGTTAAGCCCAGGAAGCAGGGGACAAGGGCTGAAGGTCATTTTAAGATTTTAAGATTTGGGGTTTAATTCTCATTATCCCACTTAGATTTGATTGTTAATAAACTAAACTAATTTTCCCAAGGCAAGTCTGTTTTGCCTTTGATGGTAGTGGGCAAGTGATCTCTTCCTGACCTTATCTCAACCCTGAGCCTTTTGTAATTTTTTTCTCCCCTGTCCATTTTGAAGACTGATAGAGCAGGTTTGGCGGGCACTGGCATGCAGCAGCATACACATCAAGCTTATTATGTGTGCTGGAGGCAAGCCCTCCATGTGAGGAGCTAAAAAATGCCAAATATAGTTGTGATGAACATTTTCTCTGATTGTTTTGGAAGTCATTGTGGTAGATAATGAAACTCAATAAAGAATATAGGAGTGGATTGTAAAAGAATAAGATTAGCTAAACAAGAGATACTCAACTTGGCCAGACTCCAGAATGAGACAATGAATTTTCCAAAAGGGAAAATGTTATAAACTGGAAAATAATCATTAGATCATAAAACCAACAGGAAAAGAACAGCCGTTAAAGCCCCACCTCCAATGAATTCTTGTGCAAATGTACCACTGTCTGCAAAAAAACAGAATTTCACTGAAAAGCCACTCCACAGAGTCGTCAGGAGTCATAGCAGGAGGGATGAAAAGAGGTTGTAAATGACAGTGGTAGTAGTGCTTTTTTTAAATTTTCTCGAGGTGTGGCCTCGCTAGTGCTGAGAACAGGAGGACAATCACTGCCCTGCTGGCCACACTGTTGCTGACCCAAGCCAGGATGCCCTTGGCCTTTTTGGCCACCTGGGCACACACTGACTCATGTTCAGCTGCTGTCACCAGCACCCCCAGCTCCTTTTCCACTGGACACATTTCCAGCCACTCTGTCCCAGCCTATGGCACTGCCAGGGGTTGTGGTGACCCAAAGGCAGGACCTGGCACTGGGCCTTGTTGAATCTCATACTGTTGGTCTCAGCCCAACTATCTCACCTCTCCAAATGTCTCTGTAAAGCCTTTCTACAATCCAGAAGATCAACACTCCCACCCAACTTGGTGTGGTCCAAGAACTTACTGAGGGTATACTGGATCCCCTCATTCAGATCATCAGTAAAGTTATTGAACAGGATTAGACCCATTTCCAAGTCCTGAGGAACACCACTAGTAACCAGAATCAATTAAAATTTGATTATTTTAGAAGAAATGTTCTCATTTGGAACAAACTCATAGCAAGATAGTACAAGTAGCTGAATCTTCTGCCATAAGAAGCACTAAACTAGACTTGATTATTAGGTAAGCTCTCTTAACCTCTGTGACACTACTGTAGAACTCTAAATTGCACCTTTATATTAATGGGGTTTTTAACCTCTTTAAACCTTAAATACAGAAGAGTGTTCTGATTCAAATTCCATTTGGTCCAGTATAAAGGTCATCATTTCTTTTAAGGCAAGGAGTGTGGTTTGTGCTCAGTGATATAGTTTTAACATCTTATCCTCTAAAACACTGTATATTTCTGCAAAGGAAAGCATAGAAAAATAGAGGCCTACATCTTAGCCAACAGGGAGACATCAGATTTTAGTAGCAGCACACTGATTTACTATAGGTGAGGATGTGGCTCATATCTCACATTTGTTTACACAAATGAATTCAAACTCATGAGTAAGAAGATAAACCCATAAAGTTAGTGAAGCAAGCAGGATGAGCCTTGTGTTCCTGCGAGATTAGACAAGTGGTCAACGTAATAAAATGTGAAAGGCAAAAATGAGTGTTTCACATAACCTACAAAGTTATCTCGTAGGAACACAGATATTAAAACAGTTCATTGACAGCACGGACACAAAGAAAAATGACAGAACTCCTGTGCCTGGTTGAGTGCTCATGGCCGTGCTTGCCAGGCGAAGTAAAGTGTTGAACTGCAGCTTGGACTGCCCTGGTGTGTCTAACACATGTAGCCACAGGAGGAGAGCGTGGTGGTGTACTGTGTGCTGCAGAGCTCACGGCAGGAAGGTATGTGCTGTGTACAAAATCAGACAACCTGATTTCCTCATCTGGTCTGGTTCAGTGAAATCAGACCACGTGCACATTTCAGACATCAGAATTGTGCATTTGTTACCTCCTGCCAGAGATGCTTCATAGATTCATGGATCATGGAGTAGTTTTAGTTGGAAGGGACCTTTTAAAGGTCATAAACCCCCTGCAAAGTACAAAGACAGCTTCAACTACATTAGGTTGATCAGAGCCTCATCAATTCTGAATTCTGTAGTGTAAAACTGAGCACTACTCTTAATGTCTTCTGATATTCAGATATCTTTGTTGTGATTGTGGATATGTAAAGGCATAAGTAGTTCAAAGTTTTTGAGCTTTTTCTTGAGGACGAGGAGTAACACACCCTCAATCTCTCCCATACCTTCAAGTTGAAGGAGAAAAAAATATTAAAGCATAGTCTAAAAGAAGATGTATAGATTAAGAGTGGGAGAAGCACTCTTGCTGGAGACAAGAAAACAAGACAGATTCAACTGACCAAAGAACTCTAATGTGTCTGCATGCTACGAATGACAAACCTGAACTGACACGAGCCTGATTTTGAGAACATTGTTGAAGTTTAATAAACAACATATATATCAGGATCTAGAAATTCTATTATCAGTCTACACAGAGCTCCACAATTACTCTTACCATCAACCTCCATGTGCCAGCAAAGAGGTTTTAAGATTTAATGGTAAGCCACAAGAATGATTGGCAGAATATGACAGTCATTAGAAAAAAAAAAACAGAAAGACTTAGATTAATTTCTATCTATTCCAAAGAGAACCCTATCTACAGCTGGAAATGTTGATTCATTTCTCAAGTGCTGCATGTAGCTTGCTCAATAAATACGTAAGGAGACAGCCCAGAGGAAGCTCAGCCTGCTGCTACAGACTAATGAAATGCTTAGAACTGTGGGCAATACACACACCCAAGTTTCATACTGTAATACAATATTTGAGCTGCTCCACACTGTAAAAGCCAATTATTCTTGGCAAGCATCCTCATCATGCCTTCCAGCTCCCCATCCTTCATATGTGGAGTAGTGTCACATGACAAGAACCCAGCCAAAAATTCTATAATTCCTTACAGATGTAGACTAAGTGGAAAAAATACTCAGTCTTTTGGAGTAAGATTTCAAAGAAGAGTTGCATACATCTGCTCACAGGTGTTATTAGTATAACTCTTTGCAAGAAAGAATAATAGCTAAAAATTCAGTTTAGATAAACTTATGGTGCTTATCACTCTAAAGACTTTTTGTTATACTATAGAGAAATAAAGTGAGGCAATGGGAAATATGAATTACCTTACATGAAAAAATCAAATAAACTTAATTCTTTTTATGGACTTGCTGATTTCTATGGAAGTTTGGTCACTAGTTGGTTTAAGTTGGATTAATTATATATACTTTAGTAATGTTAAAGAAATTAAAAACTGAACTTCAAATCTCTAGTGATGCTTACTGCAGAACATTGTATTAGGAGACAGTCCCTGACCTAAAGTATCTGTATTCCAAAGGAGAGGCACAGAGGGGGAAAATAAGCTAGCAAGTCTATACCATATACTTTCCTCGTCTGTAACTGTGACCAGAAGGCAGATCTCTGAAATTTAGCTCTGGATTTCACCTAGGAATCACACTTATCCAGAAGTAATGTGATTAAAAATAGTTCACCGCTACTCTGTTACTTTCAAGATCTTCTATTTTTTCTTCATAAAACATGAATCATTTTGAGGTACAATTTGACTTGCATCACCAGTTAAATGAGAATCATTTTGGGTAAAAAGATGGCTTGCAGCTCAAGTGAATGTAGTGATGACAAGCTCTCAGAGAAAACAAAAGACATATCTAACTCAAGTGTTCCATAACATTGCACCACCAAGGACTGTGTTACTTGAATGACAGTGCTCAGTGTACCCAAAAAAGCAAAATATTATGCTTGGGAAGGGAGCAAGTGTTCCATTTATATCTACTGCAATAAATAAGAATATGGGAACCTTCCAGTTGAGTCTGCTAGAGAATCAAATTTAAAAAAAATAAGATCTGCTTACTTATGATAAGAAAAATTTTACTGTTAGCAAAAGAGTTAAGTCAAAGGACGAATTCATGAAGGAAGAGAATGTGAGAAGAAATGTAATCTCCATAGCATTCAGGCAGGATATGATATACTTGTAGGTGGCTATGTGTTAAAAAAGGTCACAGTTTGTTGGTACAAGTACAATTAGTGGCTTACAATGCAGTCATCAGCCATCAGTCTTGTGTCAGGTCTGAAAAAAAAGCAAAGTTTGGGCAAAGAAAAGAAACATGTATTTGTCACGTTGTTTAACATGCTAATGGGGGCTGTGCAATTAGTTCTGTCAAAAATGAAACTTATTCTAGGAAAGAAAGGGTATCAAATTGTAAGTTTTTAATTAATACCGTCAACACAATGAAAGCCCTCAGATACTGGGGCTATGTAGCTGAATTGTGACAGATGAGGAGTATGCTGAAGGAAGTGTGTTGCTAAAGGAAGTTTGTTCACTGTTGCTCCATGAAGAAATTTGGAATGCAAGAAAACAGTCAATTTTCTCAGTTCTGTAACAGTTTTTTAAAATTCTACATTATCATTCCATGAGTAATAGATTAAATGGTTTTCTGCAAAATTCCTAGTGTTTGGTACATTTTGTTTTATATTTAAACGTAAAACGATATTTTATAATATGTGACTTAAGCAGGTATGGACTAATGAGTGGGAGTAAGAGCACACTGTACTCAACAGTGAAGGATGAGGCCAAAACAAAAGTGTTTCTTGGAATCAGGTATTGTGTTCACCACAAATGAAGCTCCTACCTACTGAAACTGGTGCTAAGTTAAGTTACTGGAGATGGAAATTTTTATCATCCTACAACTAACACCCAAGTGTTTCAGTCCTAACACACAGCAGGGAACAGCTAAAGCACATTCCATGGGATTAGTAGTCCATATTTTAAATGGGTTTGAAAATTTACAGACAACTGATACCCAAAAGGAAAGGATTGTCATGGTGATCTCAGTACCACAGTATTTAGCATAATTACTCACACAGATGAGTGCAGCAGTGGGGTTTGTCCTTAGATCCTTACACTTGGTGATGACCAGTAAAGCACTAAGGTTAATTTTCCCTCCACTCATATTTTCTCTCCTACTTTAATATAAGTGAGAGCAGTTTTGGCTTATTCATGATTCAAAATAATTTGTATTACTTCTGTTTACTATTTCAGATGTAAATAATTCAGCTAGTATCTTTAACAGCTCTAAGTTGCTCCCAAAAATCAGCAGTGAGTTTAGAATTTTCCTACTTTGTTTTCTTCTGCTCTTTACATAGACATTGGTTTATCCTCCCTACATATAAACTACAAAGGGTTTCACTGCCCTGCTTTACAAATCCCCATTGAGAAGCACTTCACAATCTACCCAGATCGGCATTTTTAATCACTAGATATACACTGGCACAATGTCACTCTACTAAAGCCACTAATATGCATAAACATTCAGAATCACTCACTCAAATTCATCATATCTGCAGCAACAAAGTGAATGAAGCCAGTCAGTGGTGGGATGTTAAGAAGCACCAAACCTGTGCTCCATGCTATCATTTAAAGATTTGAGATCAGAAAGGTTTTTATCACTGTGCACCTGCATGCATAAATTCAAATCTGCCCTGTCATGTCTTTCTAACTCAGAATCATGGGATAGGCTCCTGGCCCTGCACAGAACCACCCCCGAGTCACACCACGTGCCTGAGAGTGTTGTCTATATCAGCCTCCTTTACTTAAACACCTAATTACCAATCTCCATGAACAGCCATGAATAGTTTAACATAGTTGAGTTTAACATAAATTTTCCCTTTGCCTCAATTATGAATATATTTTTAAAAGGATTTAACTTCCATTATTTAACCTATTTTTTTAAATGAAAGACTGAAATACAAATTCTCTTCAAAGAATACGAACTATTATTCAAGTTCCTGCACTTCAGCCATGTGATACTCAAATTAAGGTTTTCACAGAACTTTATTTCTGCTTTTTTTTTAGTCAGACTATAATTAAAAAAACATAAAATATAGAACAAATATACTTTTCTGATTCCATGTGGTACCTCTTTCATCATGTGAAAGATTCCTAACAGAGCAATGCATACTGCAATGTAATTAAAATTTAAAATCCCACAACAACAATTACAACAGTAATGAGGTAAATAATAATGTCAGCCAACATCCTCTGGTAAGAAGGTTGAAAGAGTAAAGGATAATATATGTCAATGGACTTCAAAGAGAATGAGAAGTTCAAATGTAAACAAATGTAAAGCACTAGTAATAAAATTTAAATTAGTGTTTTGCAGTGATGTTATCTTACAGTCTGATGTCAGACCTGAAGAAAACAAGGTACAGGCAGCAAAGGGAGGCACATTTGTCTGAAGTCCACAAAAAAGGACTTTGTTATCCCAATAAAATAAAATAAAATAAAATAAAATAAAAAGCAGTACCCAGGGCAGGATACTTATTATTTTTTTTTAAGCTATTACTCTCTAAGTGGCAGAGTATTCATTTTTTCTCTTCTTCTTTGTCTGTTGGAACTTGCTGACACAAAAGGAATATTTTTGGTGCAGTTAATGTAGTTCCAGGCACATAATGTCAACTAAACAAAAAGATGTTATTGATTTTATGGTTTCTTTCCTGTTATGTTTTTGATGTTCAGATAAAGCACCTAGGAAAAGTAGTTTATTCTTTTATCACTAAGTTAAACGCAAGTGTGACCTTTAAAAAGCTCTCTATAACAATCTTCTTAGATGCTTAATGGTTTTTTATTGTTGAACATTTTCTGAGCTATTTCATTATTTCACCGAATATACTTACAAAACCTGTATACTTCTCTTTTATTTCATACCATGTTTTGCTGTTATTTCTCTTACTGGAAATTATGAAACACCCGTAATGATTTACAAGGAATTCCTGTATTCTTTCCCTATCAAAAGTCACAAATAAACATTAAACATGCAGTTTTATTCTTACAATTTCCTTGAATTCAGCATCAGAACCATTTAATAACAGCACAGCCCTATTTATTACTGTCTTTAAATGAAGTCACCAAAGAACTTTAAATTGTACACCTGGCTAACAATGAGGCATGGCCTTTCTAATTTTTCTCAAAATATTGCCAAAAAGACCCTAGATTTTATTGTTTATATCGACTAAGCGTAACTTTATGCTTTAAAACCTATTGCTTTTGCTTCTCATGTTGTTAGCATTGATTTGCAGAACCTAATAGTTCAGGCTTGCACAGGCAAATCTAGAAAATAAATAGCTCCTGTTATGAGCTATTACATGTGTTAACCTGATCAGTAGGAGAGCTGTAAACATCGGTGCAATTCCAGTAAAAGTAACAAAAGCATCATTAAGGTACAAGGAAACATATTTATTAGACGCTTCTTAGAAGCAATTTCAGAGCTCAAGAAAGAATATACCCAGCAGGTGCTTCATGGCAGCAGGATCTGGCAATTGGCACGACCCAAGCCATAACTTCCACCAAGACATTAGATAACACAATAGTTTTAAAACTCTGTAAAAGTATGAATACAGACCTGATCTCCATAACTTGTTCAGTTTTTTTATGTTCACATTATTCATGACACCTCTCTTATGGCTACTTCTTTTCCTGTGTGCCAAAAATTAGCTATTTGTATTACGGTCTAAGTACTTTATAAGCTGTCTTCTGATCTCATTCCTGACTCAGCCCTGAGACATTATTTTACCTCACTGATCCAGTCCCTATGCCTTTAAACTGCAGTATTTGGAGTTCTTCTATTGTGCTTTCACATATGCAGGATCTTGTCTATATGTTAGCAAAGTAGTCCCATTCTTGTTGAAATTATGTCCATACATTCCCAGTTCTGTAATGCCTCTAAAACTTTGCTTAAAATGAAGAGAGCATCTATGTTGGGTCCATTGTTTCTCATGCCAAATAACGTTGTCAAAAATTTTTTTCCCCTTATAATCCATGACATCATTTTTTCTTTGGTATCTACCCATCTATAGCCCTCTGCCTTTGCATATAATAATAATAATAATAATAATAATAATAATAATAATAATAATAAACAACTCCTTTGAGACACAGACCAGCAGTTACAGCTTATCAGCACAAGCCCTAGCTCAGGCCTGGGGGTCCTTACTGATACAATGGTACTGACAAAAGAAAATGAGTCTTCTTTTTCTTGTATTAAATCAGTGATGACAACAGTCAAGAATATCAGAATGTAGACTCAAACATCTTCAGAAATAGTGACAAATCCCATTTTAAAAAGTTTATTAAGCTGCAACTAGTAAATTCTTCCAATACTAAAATATTCGCTGTTTTTCAGGCCTTAGCCATCATGAGTTAGTCCTTACCCAGCTCAGGTGACAAAAATATTACAGCCTAACATCTTTGGTATTTTGACAAGTTCACACAGAAAATCCACCTATCCTCATTTCCTCCAAGACTGCCTTCCTACCTATGATTGTATAGCAGAGGATAAATATTCAACATCCAGATTTAAATCTTCTAGAACACTTATATCAAGTATTAACCATGTTGCATGAGACAGAACTCGTGGAGGGGACAATGTGTAGCAATTATGCACGTGCTCATTATTTGGCAAAGGTGACTATACCAACAATATTCTTTCACAGGATTTCTTTTTTAAAAAGTAAATCTTTAAGAGTTAATCCTTTAAGAAAGACCAATAGTGTTTTTCTAAGTGTCTGATTCTGAAAGGTCTCAAAAAACCGTTATGTTGTTGTCTTTCAAAAACAGCACTGACACCAGAGATGTTGCAGCACAAGATATCCAGGATGCTTGCAAGGGGCAGCCGTTGCAAGAAGGCTCCTGTGCAAACCTCCCTGCAGGTGATCGTGCTGTAGGCGCCCTGCAGAACTGCAACCACTGCAGGCGGCAGCTCAGGCTGGAGCCGGCCGACTGACAGAGACCATGAGAAAGGGCTGATATTTTGTAACCTTGATCAATGCTGGCTGACTAGTCCTGGAAAACACAGTCAGAACGCTGCTTTTGTGACTCACGCCTGTATTACCGCATGTATTTTCTTGTTAAATTGGTAAGGCTGCACTGCACATACTACTTGTGTATTAATAATGTAAATTTTATTACATGAAGTGATGCAAACACAACCACTTCCATTCCTGGTAGTTCTTATACATTTATAATATTAATAAAAATATACTCCTGCATTATGATTCTTTGAGCAAATTTACCAGAAATATGAAAGATAAAAACTATTAATGAATATTTATAATAATAACTAATAGATAAGGAAACTAATGATACCTTAGCTATCTAATTCTATAATTCACATGGTAAATATTACAATTCAAGGTAGAGTCACTTGACTTATTTCAAAGATATTGAAAGATATTCAGTTCAATTGCAATAAAGCTACTGTAACAATTAATGTACATTGAAATAGTTCTGATACAGTCTAAGGATTTTATATGGTAAATGAAATCAAGTCACGCACCAAATAAAGGTCTACTGGTAATACCACTTGCCTTGTCCTTAGCCGAGTTATTTCATGGAGCAGAGTATCTATATGCAGGAAATTTATCATTAAAGGGATTTGGCAAATCCCGTTGGAGAAATACAGAAAGTATCAGTGTACATTCTCTCTCTGCTCCCCCACAACCCCTCACCCTTTCTTAATGCATAACTGTCTTCCAAGAGATTTTATGGATTACCGAGCAAATAGGTGTGATATTCATACACGGTATCAGACACATGATGTATAGGGTTAGGCTGAAGAAAACTATGCAAGTAACTAGGAAAATTAAACAGGAGCTAAGCAAACTGAGAGTGTTTTACAATGGTTGATGTGTACTTAGCAAACAGGGACATTCTCATTTCAGGGCAAGCACTGCTCTCTGGGAAATTAGTTTAAAAGTGTTTCATTTAAGTGAATTCACATCAAACTCCATAAGGCTATGAAAACTTAGCCAATTTAAGCAGCATTCAGTTACAATCCAGTTATAGAGTGTCACAGTTAGAGAGACACAAATTGTTTCTTTTAGCTACATTTTCTAGACTATCTCATAAAGTATCTGCTTTTAAATCTGAAAATGGCAACTGTTTCACATTGCTAACAGGGGAGTTTTCAGAGATCACAGTGACACGTCCAAAGTCAACAGAGAGAAAGGCACACAGAGTTAAAAGATTCTCTAAGCAGATTGCTGACTCCTAGATGTAGGAGGAAAGCAGTTTTTTTGATCACATGTTAGTGTTCTAGAAAAGGGAAATTTGCCTCTTTCCCGACACTATTGCTGTAAAACACCCTAATTAATAGCGCTCCGGTGAACTTGAACAGAACTCTCACTTGTTACATAGTCTCCCGAGATCTTTAGAAATGTACGACGCCTATCCCCACATATGCCTTATGTACTGTATATAACCATAGCCTGCACTAGACAAAGTGTCATCCTCCTGATGCCATCTCATTTGAAGTCTACTTTTGGCATGTATTAAGGGGTAGGGACATTACAATTGTCTAACATCAGAAAAGGAATAAAGATATAAACAAGATTAAATAAAACAGCTACAAATTTGATGGGGTTGACTCAGAGATGCTGAGATTTACTTGCAGATTGAAAAGCACATCTGATTTTGATTTGTCACTTTATACAGAAATCGCTGATGACTCTTATGACTTTATAGGGATGCTGAGGAGTTAGAGAAGATTCAACAGTAAAGATTCAAGTAATTGCAAAATTATTTCTACATTGTATGAAAGTGCATCAGTTATTACCACAGAATATTTTTAAGGTGACTCCAGTTAACAGACTTTGCTTTCTTCCCCACCAGAAACACAAACTTATAGGAGCATCTATATTAAGATGCTCTATAGGAGATCCAATTAACTATGAAAAGCTAAGATAATTTGGATTACTCAGCCTGGAGAAGAGTAGGCTTCAGAGAGACCTTTTTGTGGCTTTTGTGTACATAAAGGCAGCTTACAAGACAGCTGGAAAGAGGCATTTTATATGGGCAGTGTGGCTTTAAACAGAAAGGAGAGAGTTTTGGATTAGATGTCAGAATGAAATTCTTTGTTGTGAAGGTTGTGAGACACTGGAACAGGTTGCCCAGAGAAGTTGTGGATACCTCACTCCTGGAAATGTTCAAGGCTAGGACTGGATGAGGCTGTAAGCAGCCTGGTCTAATGGAAGGCGTTCCTGCCTATGGCGGGGTGGTTGGAACGAGATGAGCTTTAAGGTTGCAAACACTAAGAACTCGCTCCTACCGCGGGCAGTGCGGTGACACAGCTCAGGCCGTGTGAGCCCTGTCTGGAATGTCACCAGGCACCACCTGCGTCAGGAGCGGCGGAGAAGCGGGACGGGCGCTCCGAGAGCCCCCTTCCCGCGCCGCAGCCCCCGCGCTCGCTCCCGCTGGCGTCAGTGCCATCGCTTATCGCGCCGCCGGCCGCCGCAGCCCCCGGGAGCCGCGGCGGAACGCAGCGTGGGGACCGCGCTTCCCGTCCCGGGACGTGCCTTCCCGCCTGCCTCTCCCCGTCCAGCCCTGTCCCAGGCCCCCGGCAGTACCCGGCCGCAGGAACAGCCGCGTTTCCGTCACGCGTGTACCCCGCGCTCAGCGGAGCGAGTGCCGGCGGAGCACGGGGCTGAGGAGGCGGCGATACCTCCCGGCAGCCAGCACCACGGGGAGCTCAGTCTAGGGCCAGGCAAATGTCGTTTGCCTAAAGGCTCTGAAGGCTTGAAAAACGCGGCTTTAGCCGAAGTGTCTAAAACATTCACCACGAGGGATCGAGTCTTTCCCCTTCTTTGGCTGTCACACCTAGCATCTCTATTTTCCATGATATCCCACCTAACTACAGCAGCAGGAGAATGAGAAGCCCCTGGCACCGTATGGTTATTTTGGCACTGCAGGTGATGAGATCTGAGAACTGACATTCCTTCAGAAGTGTTTTAGCTGTATGGACCCAATACTTGAATGTCCAGTGTGATGCTGGGAAAGCCGTGTGGAAGGAACAGGTATTCGAAGTGCATGTGGCAGCCAGGAGGCCAAGGCCACTGATATGCAGGCAGGTTATTGCATCAAACTGCAGACGCTGTGTTGTAGAAAACAAAATAGACAAACACTTTCTGAGAATTTGTGAGATAAAACACATTCCAAGCCTGAGATGGTGGGAAAAATGTGGGAGTGGAGGACAGTGATTAGTTTGTCGGACTGGTTTGATGATGTCAAGTCTTATGGAATTTACACTGAAATCTGCAGAATCTGTATGGTTTGTCAGTCTGGTTTACACCTCATAACATGTGGCTCAGCTGATTGCCAGATATCCTTATCAGCTATTACTATAAATGCCCCAAAATATCTGTTCTTACAAGCCTTCCTTTCCTGTCCGAACCTCTACTATATATTCATACCTTTATGTGTTGTCTATAAACCCCCCCAACATATTCTATACACAAGCATATGTACAAAATCCAACAAATTCTGTTTTACAAAATTACTGCAGTTTATGTCCTCGTCTCTAAAGCAAATTTCCCCTTTGAATGAAATGCATTAGAATAATTTAAGCCCCATGGTTTTTACATAGCAATACCAATTCCTGGTTTCTTTCTGCTTTTACAGTTAGATACCTTCTAACACAGAGTTTGCAACCGATGTACTGTTTCTGTGAATATAATGACTCATTAGCACTCCCGCACACCCAAGAAGTGAGAGCCAGATCACATTCAGTCCTAGAAAAAACACTTGAAACTCCATTACTTTTCAAAATAATTACAGCTGTTGGTCCTGTGTATGACTTCAGCCCTCAAAATGCGAAGTGGCACTTTGATGGACTTGTCGAGGCAAAGCATGACAGACATGAGAGCTGCAGATGCACCTTCTGCTGCTCAGGTTTTTGCATTGTTTCATTGCAATATCTACACTAAACAAATATTGTTGCTACTTTTGTTTTACAAATCTTATCTTCAAATTTATGGTTATGCATGGATAATGAGATAGAAAAATAATACAGAAACTATAGATGCTCCTTTTCTGCTCAGTAAGGACATCACTCATTTCAGATGCATTTTTTTTTCAGTTACAGGAAGTGAGTAATTTCCACAGAAGCCAATAGGACTCAAACAGGTTGAATTACAAGAGAAATTAGTAGAAAACTAGGAGCATTTTTTTAAAATCCGATAATCATATATTATTCTTGGTTATAGTGGTAGCTGTCTCTTGCAAGAATGAAGAAAATGTAAGGGAGGAAATAGAAAACAAGAGTCTATCTTGCATCTGTGTTATTCAAAATAGATGATTCTTCTTCAGAAGGTCACAAGTGTTATAAACACGTCCTGCTGCATCAACAGGATTAAGTTACAGTTGGCCTTTGCTTAAAAATTACGGAAAAAACTGTCAAAAATGGTTTGAGGCAACCAGGCTTAATCCGTTTAGAGACAGCTCCCTAAAGCCATGACTAAATTCCTTAATTTTTAAAATTGGCCTACTGTTGTCGTCACTCTTCCAGACACAGCAATAAAGGTGCAAATACAGACAAGCCACCAGCTTTTTCCATGAAAACAACTGCTTTAGCACCAAGTGGCATGTTGTGACAGGACTGCTATCATTCATGCCAGCTATGTAGTGAGGTGAAAATCCAGAGAAATGAAAACTGAGAAATTAAGTCAAATCTTGGCCAGGCTCAAAAAAACTTAATCAAATTCTGTTCACTGATGTAGTTACTTCAATCTCAGACTGGACATTCAAACCAAGAACTGTAACTGAGATGTGAGTTAAATGAAACCCAGCTTTCTACTCCTTAAAAAATACTTTTAAAAAATGTTTTGGCTTCATGCATAATGGCTGATGACAGACTCTTGGGAAACAGGTTTGCCTGAATTCTGTTTATATTGAGTGCTGTAATTTTCAGATCCAGTGGAACTCAGTTTTGAATGTGGAGGCTATGGCAGAAGTCCATTGCTACAGCCTATGATGAACTCAGCATCTCTGACTCTGGGAAAGTGATGTATTTGTCATTGTGTATAGATATTGAATGAAATTCAAAAGTTATTGGGAGGTTCCTGAGCCTAAGCTTACAAAAACCAATTCTGATTTTGTGACTCTTTCAAATAAGACTTGTCTTTGTCTAGGATGTAGAATTCATTTCAGATGATCAATATAGCAACAAAGCCTATCAGAAAATAGTTCCTACATGACCTAAAGTGCTTTGTTGTGCACTTACAAGAGCAAATAAAATTATAAAATTTACCCTTCTTATTAGTGTATTTTAAAAAACAGACTTATAATGGTTTTGAGTCTAATATGAAAATAGTAGAACACTGAACTGGCAGATAACTATCTATATGAAGAAACTTTGTACATTGTTTCAGGATGGGATAGCAATAAAATAAAAATAAAAATGTAAACAATTTTAAAATTAGAAGCCAGTTTATATTTTCTTCCCCAGACTTAGTAGCCAGAGGATATTTATTTCCTCAAAAGTAATTTTTAGCTGGATATTTCTGATAGATGAATCTAACAGACTCATGCACAATGACAACCACTGATCCATGTTCTCTGCCTTAGGAGTAGCCTAGAAATTCCATTCCCATTTACAGCTGTAATGGGCTACAGTCTGTTGTGCTAGCATTTCGACTTCATAGGAGAGCCTGACATTTATTCTCAGCTACACATTTCCAACGTATTAGCAACACTGAAGCCAGGTTTTTGCATTGCAGGAGTTTCTGTAAGGGCAAGTGGAAATTCCAGTCTTGAAATATGACCAGAACTAGTGGCCATGTTAGTGTCATGAATAACATTTGCTTCATGGATAAAGTCTTTACAGAAAAATACAGCAAGCAAAGCCCCTTCCCCCCTCCCCCTGCCCCTTTAAAGAACAATTTCTGTTCCCAGCCTTAGCTAACAGAACAAACTGTATGAAGAGAACAAACTCGAGAACACTGTCTTCTGAGTCCTCCTCTGCTAAACAACTTCACAATTAAACAACTGATTATATGTGGGGAACTATCTTTTCTATGAAACAGATCATGCTTTAGTTTACTTTGCCAGTTACATAGACTAAATACTATTTTAATGACCCTTACTGGCATCTGGTAACAGTCCATCCTCCAGCAACACGACCCGCAACACAACACATAGCCAAGTTTGAGAACTGCTAGGAGCAATCTTGTGTAAAAGGAAAGTGGCTAGCTTGGACTTTACAAATGTGATAACTTTTATTTAAAACCATGTCGTTACCGATGCCAGGGATTGGATCATAGCTAAACCAGTTTTAACCTGGTAGCCATGAAGCTGTGAGACCGTGGGCTTTAGCCTGGGGATTTACTACCACTGAGCATTTATTCTGGTGGATGATAGCCACGCCTTACTCCTTCATTTCTGTCGGTGCCTCCTCACTAAACTTAATGAGCTGAGGGGTATTTATATGAGTTGCAGTCCTCCTCATTTGCAAGGCTGCCTGAGAATGCACCAGGGAAGCTCTTTCCCTGCACTGAAACACTAACACTAGCTTCCAAATAACCTTGTCTAAGCACTGCCAGATGAGGAGATAATCAATAACTCAGACAGGAAAAAAGTAATACGCCTTTTCCACGAACTTGCTGAGTAAATGTAAAAAAATTACATTAATTAGATTCTCTTAGGAGAAAGATGGATTTTTTTTGTTTTGTATTTTTGGCTGATGGAGATGTTACTTTCAGTCAAAGAACTATAATTAAGAAAAAATTTATTGTATTTTGATTTTATTCTGTGCATTTTTAGTCTTTAGAACACTGTTGTAAACTTTTTTATTTTGCAAAGGAAGAGTAGCTGTAGTAGAGGTTTTATAAATCAGCTCTGCAGGATTGAGATGTGCTTGGAAGTAATGCTTATAGTACCGGCCTCTCACAGAACCATCAAAGCATTTCAAAAACAGTTTCCAAAAATAAATGCATATGAGTAAACGTAGATATATTATGAAGTAGAAATACCTATTTATTTTAACAACCAATCTTCAAGAAGATTACTGGAAAATATATGCGGTTTTTAAAGCCTGTATCTTATAGAGCAGACTAACATGATTTCTGGAGAAAAGAGATTTCAAAGTAGAACTGGCAAGAATTATAGCACACCAAGTCTTACCACAAATATATTATTTGTTGAAGCAACATTTATTTCTTTGAGCATGAACTCTGTATCTCAGTGGGTATGTTTAGACAACAGCATTTGTGGAACAGAATTGTGCTGTTCTTTTTTGAAATGTGTACTGAGGCTACAAGGACCCTTTTTCTTCCTAGTGTCTGGCCAGACTATGGCTTTTCACTGCATCATATCATACAGCCACCTCTGCCTCCTAAAGAAGAAATAAGCCGAACATAGAAGGTGATGATACACAGAATTCAAGGGAGTATATATCTGCAAGGAGAGTAGAACTACACTAGACCAAACAAAAGTGTTGTAAAAGATTAATTGGTGCTGTAGTTTCAGATTTTACTCTTCAAAGCAAAAACTTGCAGACCTCGTCGGGACAATCAGCAGAAGAAAGGAAATCAGATGCTAGTTTCACAATATCATGCAGTGACTATCTGTGGCTGATAGGTAACATGTCTACAAACATTTCCAAGTAGCAGAAGCATGCTAGAACTAAGTGGTCTAACCACCTGACTATTGCTTTCCTGTATGAAAGGCATATGAATAGTATTTATGTCAGCTGCTTCCTCTTTCTGTGAAAATACTAACTGGAACTGCAAAAACATAAATTGTTGTAGGAGTAACCCTTCTATGCCCAACTCCTTTATGTGATCATTTTTCAAAATTGAAGATTGAATGAGGAATGACAATATTCAAACAGCATCTTTATATTACATCTTATATGCCAAAAATGTTTTGAGATTCAAGCCCAAACCTGCAAAAAAAAAAAAAAAAAAAAGGATGCCACTGGAGAAGAAATGTATTTCTGCAGCTGTAATGCTGAAATAGATCATACAGATCCCTTTTTGTTTAGGAAACACAAAGGGCAGAATACAGCTTGGGGGGCAGAATTCATTTGCCTTTTCATTTGCTTCTATTTGCTGAATTCCAGTTAAAAAGTAAACCTTCCTAAAGTTCTGATTTTGACTGGCAATTTTCTGCTTGCATTTTAATGTAAATATTTGAGAATAATTTTTAATATTTAGTAACAACTAAAACTTTATGCATGTGGCCACAGCTACATCATTAATTCAGAATATCATCATAATGGGAAGAAAATCAAGACATTCCTAGTACAAAGAAGTTTGCCTCTACTCAAGATAGAGATGAATCGTCTGAACTGTGAGCTGATTAAGGACTATGATAAAAATGCATAAATTCCATTAACAGAAAGAAAGAGTCATAAAACTATGAAAACATGTCTGAGTACTAGGATTTGTGTTTGATTAGGAAACTTTAAAGTTATACCCCAACATTTTTAGCATTTCAAGAGAAAGCTCTCCAGTAAGGACCACTGGTTCTTTCAGTGCCTCCCGTCAGTCCTCCAATAGTCCCAAAGGCAAATTTGGTAAAATTTTTGCTTCAGCTCCTCCCTGACAAGTTTCTGCTAGAGAATACTTTAGAATATTGGGGACTGTGTTAGGCTGCCCACTGCTGGAGTCTCTCGTGGACAGCAACACTAAAGAAATGTCTATTGGATGACTCCAGATTTTGCCTAGGCAATGTGGGGGTTTAGGGTTCCTGCAGAGCACGTGGATTGTCTGAGACACCTGCTTGCCTCCCCTGACTATAAAGGATGCCTGTGGTTGTTCAGAGGGATTTGAGAGCAAGACAAGCAGCTGGAAGAATGAAGCACGGGGGCATGTCTGAATACACGACTCTGTGCCAATAAGTTGTTTCCATGCTGACCAGTTACTTCTATGTTTCCCAGTTCCCCCTACCAAATATTTTCTGAGTTGAGTTACATAACATTGGAAAAAAATGTTTTTTTGCATGACTGTGTTCTAACTTCTGGCCTGAGAGCTGAAGACTGAATTTTAGGCATTGTTTATTTCTGAGAAAGTGCAGTAGGAACAACTTGATGTTCCTACCACCAGACCTGAAATTACACCTTTCAGCCAAAGATGAATCATTTTGCAGAACGCAATGCAAAATACATGAGGTCAGAGAGAGAAAACACTGAAAAAGGAGGCTTTGTTGTAGCTTGTCTCCAGGGTTGCCTGACCATGGCTTCTGGCCACTCTGATTCACTGCAGTGTTCAGCCTCCTTACTCGGGAACCTGAACATAACAAAAGCAGAACTTACGCACTTTACCGGGTGATCTCAATGTAGCCCTTAATTTTTAAATGGATACTCAGGAAGGTGAATAGTCTTGAATAGGCCAGTTTCTCAGAAATCTATTAAAAGAAAAGAGATCTACTTTCAAATATATCTTTTAAATTGGACAGAAGATAATATGTCCCTGATCAGAAATGTCAGAAGCTGGAAGAAGTGTGGAATCAAGGTGCACTCAGACTGCATTCAACAGTTATACCCAAAGCCACATCTGCTTCAGTTTTATTTTCTAGATTCATCAAAGGACAGCATTTATAACACGAATGAGAAAAATGACAAGAGTCCTGTTTTTCTTTCTGGCTCTTCTCAGCTCGGACCTACAAACCAAACTATGTTTACTCTTTTCAGTTGTTCTGCTGTTGTTATCAATACAATAAATATAACCTGGTGTCATATACAGTTCTCAACTCCCAGTGCCTATAAGTGACACAGGGTGAAAGGAGAAGAAGCACATGAAGCTTGTCACCCAGTCTCTCTTTCCAGTGAAATGGACTGTTTGGGTGAACTGATGATCTAAGGACTTTTAGTGATGCAGCAAAATATGAGACCAATTTAAAGGTAGGAAGAAAAGCTTTATGTCAAGTTGCATATCAGATTATTGATGTGGCGATTGACAATGCTTCTCATGTTTTCTTTTTAAATGGATCCCTATTCTAACTCCAAAATATGTGAGTCTGTGACAAAATCAAGAAAAAGTCTCAAGAAAAAGTAACCTGAAATGCTGAATGAAGATAACAAGCAGATGTCAGCTCTATAATGCATTGTCAGCCCTCTGTGCACTTTAATAAGCATCACATATTTCTACCAAAACAAACTGCTGAAAAATTAAAAGTCATACATAAGGGCCAAATGTTGTTGTCTATACACTGCAAAACAGCTATTGCTATTTTCTAATTTTTGATTTGGGTGGTTAGTTTTAATTACATGGACATCCTCGCCACTAATATTGTAAACTATGACTTATATTTTTCTGTTTAACTTTCTACTTTATGAAAGCTTACAAATTTGCCTCTCTGGTATCAGTGTTGAAGGGTGCTATTTATATATAGAGAGTATTCTAATTTGTACCCTGGTTTTATTCACTTCCCAGAATGTGGGATGATATGTGAACAGCTTATGTGGTTCAAAACCACATCAGTCCTCTTTCTGCTGTTCTGCCTCAAGAAAGTTAATAACTGTTTTACAAATCAACTGACCCTAAAGGAGCCCTACATATATATTTCTTTTGAAGTATTTAAGTTAGAAAAGTTTTGCAACCTTAATTAAAACTCTACAAATCAAGATGGAGAAAGTATTCAATAAGCCTTCACAGCTGTATCCTGTTAATAACAAACTCTTCCCTGAACTCATTGGGCTGAACTGGAGGCAAAAATACTGCTTCCTTTAAAAAGGTAAAGCAGTTTAATAAATGACCCATTTAAAACTTTTTTTCATTATTGCATATGAAATTGCTGCACCAGTTGTGATGCAATGAATTTTTTTCTGAATGCAAGAAAATATGGCTTCCATTTATTAATATCAAATGCTAACAAAACTTTGCATGTGCAAGGAATAAAGCTGTAAATTCATCCCAAAAGATAACAAAGTGACTGTGAGGGACAGGGTGGGGAGCAGACTCTTGCCTGTTCGACTCCTCACCTTTTAGCTGCGTATCTTGCTTCCTATGCATCAGGGGATGTATGAATGAATTTCAGTCTGAATGTAATTTGAGCCCCATATCTCACAAAGCAATATGATTTTCTTTTTATTGTGGCTAACAAGGTTGTAAGTGAGATAACTCTCTGTTTAGTTATCATGACTTAGATAAGGCCTTTTAATGATTAACGGAAAAGAGTAGTTGATGTGAATATGGCTGCTTTCCAAATCTGTTTTATTTATGCAAAACATTATTGTTTAAGAAAACAATATACAGGTCACTTTAATGCGCTTTGTACAGTAATAATGAGGAATTGGTTCAACTCCACTAGAGTTGTTCAACTCCACTAAAGTTGATGATTATCAATCCTTTATTCAAAACACTTATCGGAAAATTGTGGGCTTGTTTTGCAAAAATGAAAGAGCTGAAACTATCTGAAAAATAAGACATCTGCCTTGCTACTTGGTTGCTGACCTTCATGGACCAGATGGACAGATTTCAATGGAAGTTAAATCTAAATATGCTCTGGACTGCAAATTATAAATCTGTTTCTTTTTATCTACTATTAGAATTCATAGAATCATAAAATAGTTTGCACTGGAAGATCATCTAGTTCCAACACCTTCAACTAGACAAGGTTGCTCAAAGCATCTGCTAAAACACTTCCAGGGGTGGGACATCAACAATTTCTCTGGGCAACCTGTTCCAGTGCCTCACCACCCTCAGAATTTCTTCTTAATATCTAATGTAAACCTGCCCTCTTTCGTTTTAAAGACATTCTCCCTTGCCCTGTCACTATGTAAATATTCCCCCTTCAGCTTTCCTGTAGGCCCTTATATGTACTGGGAGCCTGCACTTCAGACACCACAAACCCAACTCTATCAGCCTGTCTTCACAGGAGAGGTGCTCCAGCCCTCTCTGATCATCTTCATGGCCTCCTCTGGCCTGGCTCAAGAAGGTACAAGTCTGTCTTATGCTGAGGTCCCAGATCTAGACACAGTGCTCCAATCTCATGCAATGACTTCAGCAAGGTCTTCAACACTGTCTCTCATAGGCAAACTCAGGAAGTGTGTGCTGGATGAGTGGACAGACCTGTAGCATAAAACTGACAAGCTCGATCCTTGAGTCACAGATACTTTCATATTTTGAAGGCAAAACATTTGTATTTCACTAGTTGTGTTAAGAGAATAACTGTCAATTTGAAATGAAACACCACTCATATCACCGCTCAGAAAATACGATTCATAGTGAGAGGAACCTCTCTTCTGGTAGAAGTACAGAAGACCAAGCATGGAAGCACTGTGCAGCAAACTGAGTTATCCCAGGCCAGTCTCAGTCATGAGAGAGAGACGGCATTTCCAGGGAATTCATCTCCCTTTGAAGAAGACTTCTAACAGAAGTGAGATTTCATGTCTGCTTATTCATGCTGACTATAGATAAAACAGATATTTACATCCTAGAGTCTAAAGCAAGTGTGAAAAGTGCCATCTGAAAAGTCTGTTGTTACACGAGAAACTCCCATCTCCTACTCCCAAATTTGTCCACAAAAGGAACACTCAGCACGCTGTAGCGTACTTTGTTGATACTGAACTTCAAGTATGTCATTGATATTCATTAGCTTCTTTCAACACAGTTTCCAAAAGGGATTCACTTAGATGTATTGAATAGAAAAGGTTTTATTTTGATCACCATCTTCTACATATTTATGCTGAGAAATCACTGTAAATTTTTAGGCCACCATGGTTGCTCTTGCTTCTAAGAATTTGAACATATGATTCCCGTGCTGCTTCACTTCTCAGTGTCACAGGTTCTTACCCTTTTGCTAAGGTATATTGTCACAGGTTTATGCCTCATGGTGAATTCTTAAACGAGTAAATGAGAGAATTGTGCTCTTGCTAATTTGGTCACTTGGCTTTGCCAAATTCCTTCTCATCTTTCTCTTGTTCATTTCCCCATATCTTCTGCAGTATTTCCCTTCTGTGATTATCCCTTTCCTCAGATAGAATCTTCCCAAAGACAAGTCTTCCCGGAAGCTTAGCAGCATAAACTCTCCCTCTTAAGTGTCTCTTTTCTGGTTTATCCTTAGCATAGTTTGGTGACACTGTGCCCTCCAGTTACCTAGTTTGTTACACTCCCAATCCGTTCTCTCTGAGATTGCAAGCTGAGCCATTTGGATGACATGATAAGGCTCTACCTGTCTGGCATATTGTTCTGGATTCTCCGTGACACAAATTCTGAAAACACCATAACTGGGAGGATCTCTCAGCAGGAAGGATCTACACAAGTTACATTTTGAACATTGCCCAGAAGAATTCAAAAAGCTTACTAGCATCTGTAAGGGTTTTCAATTATTCTGTGAAGAGCAGGAGAAGTGTTTTAATATATCTTCCTTCTTAACATAGTGCTGTAGTGCAGCATGTTTTATTAGGGTTTTATATGCCCCAAGAACACATCTATATATATTTCTGCATCTATGCCATGAAATTTTTTGTCATGGGAATATCAAAATCAGATTATAACTAAGAATGGGCAAACCCTTTCATGCAAAATAGTATCCAGCCTCAATCTCCATTCAAAACAAATTGTAGCCATTTTCATGTTTTATGGTGGCTTAATATTTTTGCTATATCATTAAAATCTTGCAATCACTTTTATCCAATGCACACAGGCCCCAGCTCATCCAGTTCAACACATAATTTGGGCACAGCAATTCCAGTAGCATCTCTGAGAAATCAGATTAAACTAAATAAGATTAAATTATCCTTATTATTCTCTGCCTCTTCTTACTTCCTTTGAATTTATCAGCAAAGAAGAATTTTCTAGATTAATTGTAGTGCTGACTGTACCACCTTCCTTCTAAACTTTAAAATTCAGATGATTTATGGCTGACACATAGAGTACACTCTGAGGATAAACTGAATGGGAACCTTCAGATCAGGGAGAATTTAAAAAGAGCAACAGCACCTTCCAACAGAGAATGTCTTGGATCCTGCTGTCTGAGTAGCTTCTCTTGCTGGAGAAAAGAAGCTGACCTCAGGCAAATAGCTGTGGGAGACCATGTAAGGTAAGTTCACTCTGTGTTCACATGCATGCTCATCTTCTCTTCTGGATATTGTATTTTCTTTTACTGTCACAAATTTTACTGTGTTATAGGCTTTTGAAAGTTAGTCCCCTGGAGTTAAAGGGGGACTTCTTTATTTTTGAGTATCTCTACCTCCAGTTAAAATAACATACTTCAGGCTTACTCCCTATGAGAAAAATCCCAATATTAAAAATAGGTATAAAATCAATAATTGAAATGGCTTATGGAGATCAATTTGAAATCAATGCCCAAAATGACCTCTTCAGGGAATATATTAACAAAAGATCATGTCCATAATTGATCTACATATATATCCATATCTTATTTTTATTTATTTAATTAACATGAATTTAAGTATGAGTGCAGAACATTCTTAACCAAGGATGCCTTTCTCTTTATAGAACAGATTTAAAGCCTTAACCTTCTGTTCCCTGATGAACCCTACATACAAATGCTCATATTGCATGTTGATTTCCTAGAAGAATAAAACTGTACAGAACAGTCAACACAGGGTTCTTTAAAGATAAATATAGATATTGTGAGAGATTAGCTGAAAAAACCTATAAATTTTAACACATTCCAGTGCCTGAAGACAGAAAATATTGAAAATTGCAAAGCCACACTTCTCATCAAAATTGCTGGAGTACCACTTCTTCCTAGAGATACAAATCTGTCATACAATTAAAAAGAGAAGAGGCATTTTGAAAATTATGGAAAATTACATTTCTGGTTTTGGTTTAAAATACAATTTGTCTGTTTAGTAAGTGTCTGTATGCTTTCATCAGGAAACAAAGCAAATGCTCTTTCATTGTGTCAGAACATGATAGAGAAAGTAACTACCTAGAAGATTACACATTGTAAGAACCTGTGAATTAACATGATGTAAAAAATATGGGGTCAGATAAAGTGTATTCCCATAAAGACTTCCAAGACCAAGTTGCCATAAAAATAACCAAAAGTACTGTGGGGTAAAATTTTCCAAAATATTCACATAATTTACAGTGCCAACCTGGTTTTCAAGTTAATGTTTCTGTAGAAATAACACTACTTTTTAAAAGGAAATTATTTGCTTTCTTCATACTCACATACAAATGTTATAGAAATAGAACTTACCATTCTAAGCCAGAAAAGTCAGTTTTGAAAATTTCTCCTCCTTGCCTAAGCACTTGTAATGTGAAGACTTTGCCTCTCTATGGCTACTGAACTCCATGTCCCAAAAAGAAAGATAGATGGATTCCTCATACCAGTTTTTTCTACTACATTTCCCTGCAAATAGTTACTAATTAATGTAATCATGACACAGTCACACACTGGCATATAAGGAAAAAAAATTGAGAAAGAACTTAAATTAAAACTGGGATAATAAAATTGAAATCAGAAGTTACAATGATAGAACATTAAAAGGCATCAATTTGAGTTACTACGTGGCTCAAAACCTCTTTAATAAAACAGGTATAAAAATATGAATCAATATAAGTTTATTAGTACAAAATGCAATTTTCAGTGATAGGATTTTATAGATAAATTCTTCTTACCTGTTATAGTTGCTTTGTTAATAGACGGTTGGCTACACATTGGTGATCGTCTATTAAAAAGGAAATAAAAAAAAGTCTAAGCCTGATGAACTCAGAGGTGACTGAATCCTTGGACAATATAACAGAAAATACATTACGTTGGGAAACTATTTGGGAATGGACTACTCTGTCATTGCCAAAGTTGATTTAGAACAGATATTTCTTTCCAGTGTAGAAGGGAATTCAAAACTGACCTCTCTGAAACCCCTCTGCAAATTTGGAACTTCAAGACAGGAATATTTTAGGAACTTACAGGATCGTTAAAAGCCTGCCTAATCATACCTAGGTCTTATACCTAATTTGAAATTTGATTTATAAACATATACAAAGACATTCCTTTCTTTGGAACAGTAATTACTTCTAAGCTCTAGAAATGCATATTTTGTGTGAGGAAAATGACTTCTCTACAAAATTTGCTGCTGTAACTAACATTAATGTTAACTGTGATGCTGTAACATGACTGGAGAAAGACAATATTTATAATGCCTCCTTTATAATTATGAACTACTGTGGGTAAGTGGGGTGTCCTTATCTTGAATAAGTTAGGCAGAGTTCTAGGCTCAGATCATGCAAGCAGCTCTCCGTGAGTGCAGCTGTGTGCTCACTCTGGTTCATTTGCAAGACTCAGACTGTGCCTGAATGATCATCTTTGAATGATCTTAGACAAGTGACTAAATTACTGAAAATCATATAAGTTTCACAAACCTACTTAAAGTTTATACAAGGACAGAAGGCAAGGGCGTTGTTGTCTCAGCTACTAAGTATAACACCTTCAGGGGATTAATAAACTTGTTACTCATCAATGTTTCATGCAGGTTTGGTGGCACTGAAATCTGTAACATCCAATTTCCTTCTTAGTTTACATTTTTAAAGTATCACTGAAAATGTTCAGTGGCAAAAAAATGACACTCACTTGCTCGGTGCCCGATCTTGTAAATTGGTTAATGCTGCAAAGTTGTTCCGGACAGTACGCAGGCTGGCCAGAACCTGGAACAAAAAAAGTGTTTTCAGTAAAAATTTCTCCACAAGTGAGACTGATCTATCTATGCTCCACTGTGCTGAAAGAAAAGGGAAAGGACGTTGCAAAACAACTGTAAAAGTTTTCCCGGGCTGGTTAGTCTGGAGCCTTTGACTATTATTTGACAATAGCATGTCTGTAATACAAAGGCAATAGTTTCTTTCTTTTTTTTTTTTTGTTCCCCTCATGAAAAACTCTGTATTTGTTTAAAGGCAGGCTTGTTTGAAGAAGAGGAAAATTTTTTACAGAATACTACTTATTTCTTTAAAATGATCATAAAAGCATTTCAGTTTGGAAGATACTATCCCATTCAAGACTAATACTTCATGAAAAAGAAATAATTACAGAATCTTCCATTTGCAGTTCAGTCCTCACAAACTCCAAAAGGCAAAGGGAGTGAGATTGTCTAGACTGCCAGGAAATGTAAAAATATCTCCTTTAAAAAGCAGAGTTGATTTGGTGACTTGGTGCAGAAGAGAAAGTGGAAGATATCACCTGGGAAGACGGGAAATATCTGCAGGCTCTTGCAAGATTTACACATTGGGAAAGACAACACAGATGAACTACTTCCTGTCTGGACAATTTCATGCAAGACAGCAGATAATGGATGCAGTGGAGGAGTGTCTTGTTGTAATTGGCATAGGCACTCTCTTCTGAAGGAAGTTGGATAACACTCAAGGAATTTTTTGCCATATAAGGATAATATGACCCTCTCTGACAAGGGAGGGGTAGTTCAGGTGGTGTCAGAGAGGAACCATAAGTTGATTGGAACTAGTCTGTAAATGAGAGAAAACAGCAATACTAATCATGGACATGCCTTTGAAGATGTTGCCCATTTTTGTTTCTGAGCCCAGACTAGGCTGGTTTCCTGATGAACCCCTCTGAGGAATACCAAGAGCAGGAATGGGAATTTGGGTTTCAGAGTTCTTAGCTGTGGAGTATGCAACCCTCTTTCATAGCACCTTAAGTTTATACAGGAAGTGGGAGGTGAGTAGGAGACTGAAGAGAAAGTAATAAATTAATGAAAATTCATAACAGAAAATATCCAAGAACTAATAATGACTAACAGTGTTCAAGCTATTGTAGGTAATTTCAAAATAAGTTAAGATAACAAAAATAAATTTGTCTAAGTAAACAGTATTAATTTCCTTATGTTTTTCTTTGCAAAACTCAGGAAGCAAATGTACATATTTTTCATTCAGCATGGATTAAAAATAAATATATATGTCATCAAATTTGCATGGTCAGGATAGAGTGGTGATTTCAAAGTACTTTTATAAAAGAAACTTGTTTAATCTTTTCTCTGCTAATAAAAGATGATGAGTTTTTTCATTTTAAGAACTTGATCAGAGCCTTATGAACACTGCATCTGTTTACAACGTAATTAAATGTATAAAAAACTATTAAATAAATATTCCTTTAATAGCTTATTACTCGACCAAAGCAACCTCCATTGTGTGACTGAAGCTGTACACTTTATTCTTATTTGAGATTGCTGTGTGACTCAACCTTTCTCTTTCCATTCATCTTCAATCACATATGACTTAGTAATTACAGTGATTTGATTATCATTCATATCTATTTCACAGCAAAACCCATCATCATGAATTCAAGGAATAGCAGTGTTAACTTTTCAGACTTTATAAGGCAGCTCTATTGTGAAAAATTGTGTCATTTGGGTCTGAAATGTAAAGGCTTTGGAGCTGATATTCCATAAACCAGATTCTGAGTAGAAAAAAACAAACATGGCTTTGCAAAGGAACATAAGTGTTCCAGGTAAAATTTACCTCATGTCTAAAAATCATATTGTATTTAATTCTTAAAAAATGTTAAAATGGAGAAATTGTAATTAGAAGAATAAGAGAATAACAGAAAGCAGAGGTTTATCTTGCACATGGCTCTGCTACAGTAGTTGGAGAGAGATCAAAGGTGTTTATCATGTTGTTGCACTTTAACTTTTCAGATAATCAAAAAGCGTTAAGAAAGAGAGGCATAGATAACAGACTGGGAGGTTTATGACTTTCTGTTTAGACACTTTGATTTGTTTCAGGCAAACGTATATAATATCAACAACGGAAATCAACCGGTTTGGCCATTTAGTCTTTAAATTACAAGATTATGTGGGAAATATGGCAAAGTTGTGCCTACCTGAGCAAATGGTGTCACAATCAAATCATCTCCATGTCTGAAAAAAATGAGCAGAGTTGTAGGTTAGGTATCACCAAAAACTTGCTGTTTTGACAGAAAGAAAATCATGATTTACAATGCACTATAGGTAACTTCAGTTTTATTCTTCTGCAGTTACATATTATTACTGCTTTACAAATTCTTTGAAAAGCACATACCAACTATGTTATTGGCCAACTGTCTGGCCATCTATGGGATGGTTGCCAGATCAGCCAGTTTATGTGTTGTGGGTTGGGCAGGTGACTGACTACCCAGGACTAATCTTCAGAGATTTCCTCCCAAAGGATGGAGGTGACAGCTCCAAAAGTGACCCCATCAAGGGTTGCCAGCAGACTGGTGAGGATGGCAGATGTCTGGGCAGCACATTGCAGGTGAATAAAAACCTAGTGAAACTTCCAAGCTGGCTGAGAGCTCTGTAGCTCTGGGGTGTGTGAGCAAGGGTCTGCTGTTGCTGTGGCAACCACACCCACACCGGGGGTGATGTATGGACAAGGTGCCAGGATGACACAGTGCAGGGGAAAAGAGAGGAAGAGAAAGTGGGGTTCCTTCTCCTCAGCACTGAAAACTGCCACTTGAACAGTTTCCAGAATCTATGGTCCTGTATATACAGGTAGACTGAAGGGCTTAAGAGCAGGATCTGCAATATTGAGGAGAGAATTAAAACATGAGGACAGGGAAAATTTGGCATTTTCAGTTATTCTATCCAGTATATGGCAGCAAACAAGGTGAAAGGAAATTTTCTTTTCCTGTCCAAAGACAAAAAACCAATACGACTCCTTTTTAAAATTTTTCTTTTCTTTCCTGCAGTGAATTTATTATGATGAGTTACAAATTGCAGCTTCTAGTAGAAACTACCACTGATTTAGTGCAATTTAAATATCATTTAAGTTTAAGCATAAAATATGAGTATTTAATATTGGATTTCAAGTCCATGATAATCTAATTAACAAAAGGCTGATAAATGGAGAAATATGATTTGGGTTTGACTTGCTACAACATTATTCTTATAATTTATATACTGTCCACAAAACAACAATGGTTTGCAGATATTGCAAAAACCTAATAAAAAAGCAGTATGTGCAATCTGTACCACTGTACAATCAGTCTGTAAGGATGAAACAAAACTCCCCAATATTAAAAATTATCAGAATCTGTGTAACCATTATTATTGCCATCTCTTTTATTCCTATTGTAATAGTAGAATGAATTTTTAAAGACCCTGAAGAAGTCTACACTTTGGACACAGTCTTTGGAAGAGTGGTTGGAATAGGGTGTTGCTTCAGGTGAAACCCCAATCCCAGACAGTCTGGAAAGCAAATAAACCTGACTCTCAGAGCAAACCAAAAGAAACATGTCATCCATGGGAGGAACTCAGAGATTTAAATTGCTCAATAGAACCAAATCCGATCGGGCATAATAGCAACATGAATCAGCCCAGGTCATTAACAGGGGAGTTAATGACCGGCTGGGTTTAGTACCTCTATATGTTTTCATGAAAACATCAGCAAATGCCCTAGACTATATTTTTGGGTAAGGACCGTTTAATGATTTACACAAAGGCTTTATCAGAAGATAAGCCAATTTCCTCTTTTTCTTTTCTATTCTGTTCTACACTGAAACAGCCAGAGTGTGATCATGCTAGCTCACTTCCAGGAAAATTATACTCTTTGTCTTCAAATTCTGTGAAATGGCATTATCTAATATGTGACAGCTGGCTTACATGTTTCTCAGTAGGCTCTTGACTTCTTGTCTTTTAAAAAGAATATTTTTATTATTTGCATAGAGCTACTCCATTTTTTCTTCTATTTTAATACTTATAGAAGGCCCAGCTCAAAACACAAACCCATTTGTGTTAGACAGATGAGGTCTAATTCCCAGAGTTGGAAATTATGAAGGGGCAGAATCCTGAACATGAAAATGTTTACAGGTAGCAGCAGCACTGGACAAAGAACAAAAATATTAAATGGTTTCTACCTCTAAATAAGACATAGGAGATGTGGAGATAATTCTTTCTAGCTTCTGTCAGAGGCAAACACTCTGAATGCCCAATATATGACAAAAATGCACCAAATATTCATCAGTGCTTCAAAGTCCCAGGCAACTGCTGAAACTCAGTTATTAAATATCAAGTGTAGATTGGCAAAAAATATGAAAATAAGATTGTCTCCCTTCTCAAAATCTCTTGTGGACTTCCTTATTTTAGGTGGTACTTCCTTGCTCTTCCCATTCATTGGCCCTAATTGCCACCCCCAGAATGCTGAGGCACTTATAAAAGGCAACAGCTACATATGTGTTCCTGGGCATTCTGCCCTGGAGGATTTTTTTCTTTTATATTAATTAACATGATCCCACTCTTCTTGTTTTAAAACTTCATTCTACTTGAGCTGTTTTTGGACTGCATTTCATTTAAGAACACTGATATAATACTGTAGCTTGTTATCCCTTAGAAGAGGCATTATTAAGTAGGAATTTAATGTACTGTAATCAAGCCAGGACTTAATTTCCACTTTTCAAATGCTTCTTGTGTCTGCAGCAAAAATTCCAGAAATTGTCATTATTTTGTTAAGTCTGATACTGAAAGTAGAGGTATCCACAGCTTTCGCGAAATAGCTTAGCACTCACCAGACCCTCTTGAACTGCAAAGCAATTGTGTAAAGTGGTGAGCAATCTTTGATCCACATTGGGTCAGAAAATCTGGACAGAGTGAGATTGTTCAAAAATGGAGCAGACATATCTAAAGAAGCTGTGTTCATTTTTGTACAGAAGAGCAAGGATGTATGATTCAAAATGCCATTGATCCACAGGTGTACTGCAGTGCAATAAGCTCTACAGTGTATGAGTGTCCTCCTGTTTTTAGATTACATGGAAGCTGATAAGTGATTCTTCCTGGATTTTGGACAGGATAGTGCCACAAATCTGTATGTAGAAGCAGCAAGAGTGAGTGTAAATCCTGCAATATGTCAGAAGTTTCTAAATACAGACAGGGATGTTAGCCCTTATATTTAAAAGAAATTGTTCACATCAGTGTTAGATTCTGTTAACTAGAATGACTGGCATACTTGTTCACATCATCATTTTTCAAAGGAAGTACAACTTTGAAAGCAGAATAATTTTCACAGAACCCCAACATTTATGATCAGTGCCCCACCATCAAAGAACACTGCTAATGTATGCAACAGTCCACCTGAGATGAATCACTGTTACATAAAGAACAGGCCAAATTTTCATGAGCAAACCAAAGATTGTATACTACATTGCAAGCTATTTGCCACAGTAAAGTGATGAAGCCTAGCCTTCTGCAAATTTTCTGTCTTTTGCTTCCTAACATTTCCTATATGACACACTTGAACTTGCATTAAATAACCTATGCTGATCCCCACCCTGGAGAAGAGATGAAAGTGCTATATTAAGTCAGAAGTTAGTTGAAAATGTTCAGTACAAAGGTTTGGCTTCCTTTCCTCAAGACTGGCATCAATTTGTCTCTTCTATCCCAATTACAGAGCAGTAATCAACTTTTCTCCTATTAATAAGGAACTTGGAGGTGCATGGACAGACAGAGAATCAGGAAAGATTAACACAAAGATAGTCATGGTGACTGCATTATCTTTTTTCATAATTAAACTGTCATAATTTAATATAACATCTAATAAGAGGAGCAACTAGAGAGGTATTCTGCAGACCTCTCAAGATACAGTTAAGAAAGAGTGGGTGTTTTTTTACAGTGCTCAGAAAAAACTCGAGATATCCATTAAAGAGAAGAAAGTCCCAGACTTGAGAGACCACTTGGAGTGAGAGTCTGTGCTTGCTACAATGGAGCTTCACAGGGAAGGTCCCCAGGGTTGGTCTTTGTAAAGCCATAGTAAACACAGATTAAGACTTTTGAGATCTGAGTGATCTTGAGGACATATATTGAAGTTGTGTGATGTAAGCAGGATAAATAGGAGCTGTCTTTTATTTAAATAGAGGAGAGAAAAATTGCAATACATATTTACATCAGTTTGACACATCTTCTCGTGGAAAAGATACAGTCACAATAAAATTCATAGTCACTCTTGATACAATTTTTATAGCATAAATTATAAGACTAGTATAAAGAATCTTGATGCTTTGTATCAGTTTAAAGCATGATCTTACTAGTTTGACACACTCCTCCATTTGAATAAAAAGCTCACTTATATCCCCAGGATAAGTACTGTCTGAGAAGATCAGTCAGACTTTAAATCCAACAGGCATAGTCTGTGTTGGATTCCCTGGCTACAAACCTTGGAGACAGCCCATTTGAAGGAATAAAGCTTCCAACTGAGTTGTAAAGCTCAAGGGGACAGTGGCTGTTTGGAATCCCTGAATGATACTCCACAGTAAGAACTAAGGTTTTAATCACATGGTCGCATGTATTTACTCAATTTTTAAAGAATTGTATTTTAATTTTAATTTAATTTTTTTTTTTACAATAAGAACATAGCAAGCATAAAAGTATGAGAAAATCCGTGATGTATATATACATATAAAATGTAAAAAATTAGAAATAAGATGAACATGAAAGTAGTCTCCTGTTTATATCAGAAAATATATTGCATCCTCCTTTTTCAGTGTAAACATCTAAATTTGGATGCAATGTAACATCCACTAATTTCTGTATAAAAGGCTGATTCAGACGTACTGTGCAATAGCATGCTAGAAATACAGCTCAGATGAGACATTTGTGTTTTGTTTGCATATATGTGGGAACACAAATATACCATATGCTAAAACAGAAATGAAGGACAGAGGGTAAGCTGATAATGTACCCTAACTCCTAGGATTTTTTTTTTAATGTCCCAATCACATTTTGTAAGTGAAGCCAAATATACACACAAAACATATGAATTAGGTATGCTGAAGTATTCACAAAGGTCAGATTCAGATTAAAGATTAAAGATAATTCTATGTTGAACCCTGACGGAGCAATGGAAAGAAACATCATGTAGGGGTACTAGTCATCCAAAGCAGGGGTGGTTGCTCCATGCAGCTTGAGCTTTATCATCATCTGCATTTGGAGAATCCAAATGGACTTGTTTGCAATAATGATTTTGTGGAGTCAGAAGTCACAGAGGTCCAAGTCAGATAATTCTGCAGTAATAGTGCTAAGTCATGTAATCTCAATTTTTAAAGACTTTGAGAACAATTTTCTGGTCCTGATAGGAGATACCTTAGGCCTCGCTTGAAAAGCTGAGGCTGAAAGAGAGTAAATGGGCTCTCAAGGTTTTGCCTACATTATGAGGTGTGACAGAAACTGGGTCACAGCTTTTCCTAGACAGCCAGTGGGTTATTAGTGATGCACATCTCTTTGAATGGGTAAGCATAATTTAGGGGATAAGCAGGCATCTAAGGTAGGGGCTGGAAATATGAGAGGGTGGGCAGGCTGGGATTTAGGGCTGAGAGAGCAAGCAATTAAAATTGATGTTGGAGCCATGAGCTATAGAGGAAGGGGTTGTATTTTCCGGAGCATTTCTTTATTTCTCTGAACAAGTACCTTAAAGGATTGTTAAAAAGAGCTACTTGAAACCACAGAAATTAGACCCTGAATGAAGCAGACTCTCATCCACTATTGTCTGTTTCAGAGCAACACAACTTTCTATAACGCTGTGCGGTTATGTCCTCTTGATACTTCTGTCTAATTCAGCAACACAGCTTGCCCTAATTAGCAAAAAAGTATTGCTGGAATGTTAGGAGTTCAATATAGTTAATTTAATTGAGCTTAACCAGATGAAGGGGGATTGGCTCAGAAAAGCCATAGCACCTAAGAAGTTTAAAAGAAAGTCAAAAGAAAGGCTGGTTATAGTAATTCACCTTGGACTGTTTAGCTAAGCAAGTTAGACCTAAAAAGACACACCAAAGGGAGAAAACATTTCTCCAGAGTGAATCTCACTAGCAAGAACTTCAGATATATTTCCAAAGACCCCAATTAACTTCATAGGGAGCACAAATCAAGTTACTCCACTATGACATGTTGATGAGGAAAACAATACTTGGCTGCCTTATGATCAGAGATCCAAAAGACAGCTCAAAACAAATATGGATTATTACATTTGGCTAATACACATATACAGATATGTTATGTACTAAAATATCTGGATATTTCTTCATACAATTAATATTTTATACAAGAAAGTATTTTAATTTTTCATGTCACCTTTTTAGCATTTCATTTCCTGAAGATACACTTTAATAGGTTTGAAAGAAGCCTTTGAAGCCTTTGGATTTGCACTGTTGCAGTCATCAGTGTTAGGTTACCCAAATTACAATCTTACTTCAAGTTGCATTAGCACCCAAAATGAAAAGCTCTCTCAAGACTTGGAAAGAAAAAAGGATCATGTCCCTTACAGACTAAAGAATTGTGAAGGAACAGAAACCAATTCTAAATCAGCATTTTGAGGTTTAAACCAGTGACTACCAGGCAGTATTTCCTGGCTGCCTGTGCACCATACTGTGCATCAATAGCATCCTTTCACAGTGACTGAGCTTTTGAGGAAACTACAACAGAAGCTTTTGCTGGGTGACAAGGGCAATTAACTAGGTCTCAGAGATGGTGATCTGAACCAAGACCCAGACAGAAGCTTCATAGAGAATTGCTGGATGAGCTAGAATCAGAATGAGCTGACTAACTCAAAGAACAGACTACTTTTTGCCTGTTCTGTATAGTATGTTGTAGCAAAACTACCAGGCTTCTTTCATCTCCCATGAAAGTACCCTAGCACCTTTGGAAGAGTTTGAGGGCCACCAGGATCTTTTCTGTCAGACCCAGCAACTTCTTTGCTCAGAAAGCTTAAACCTTTTCCAAAGAGACTGCACTCACACATCTGACTTGTGTAATCTGCCCGAGCAAATCATGTGGCTAGTGATACAGTGGGCCATCACAGCAGGATGCCAGCACAATATGTAAGATACAAAAACACAGACAACTCAAGAAATCATCTGTGTTATACCAATCCACCAAGCTTCAATGCTTTAATCCTATCATAATATAGCAGACCATTTAAATTACAGGAGAATGGAGGGCAACTGAGCAACTAGTCTCTACTAAGTCTGAGAGAATTTCTCAATCCCGAGAAGAAACAGAGCATTGGCTTGCCAGAGTGTTTAACTGTTGTAGGTGGTTTTCCTTCTAAATTCAGAAGGTAGTCTGCCTGGGAGTCACTGAGGCAATGGCAAGAGAAAAGAAGTTACTGCAGTGTGCGGCTCTGGTTTGTGTGTTGAATGAGGGACTGGATTAAGCAAGAGGATACAGGACTTTGAAATGGAAAAATGCTGAACTCAATCAGAGAAGTTCAGACTAACTTAGCAGTGCCACTGTTGGACTGTTCATGCAATCAAAATCATCATTTAGCTATATCAGAGCTGGAAAACCGACACAGAGCAATGACTTCAGAGGAGTTTTGATTCCTGCTCAGGTTAGAGAAAATTAGTGAGTGGGTGTGCATACATGACTGGAAGTTATCAAGTTAGTGTTGCTTAATGAGCTATTATTAATGAGTTTTGGTTGCATTAGCTGACACATATAAACTCTTAGCTTGTAGCAAATGAAAATAAAATATGTTGCCTTGAACTACTTTTAAGTATCAGGCATTTGGTTATTTGCTTGTCCCTGTCCCACGCAGGTAAGTTTTTAAAACAGACATGAACCTGTTACTTCTGAAGAGTAAGACTACATGACTTTCCATGTGAACCTCCTATTGATGCAGGCTGAAAGATTCTCTCTCTAAAAGAAATGAAAGCAGAGCTCCTGAGAACAGCACCTCTGTAAGGCAACTTCCCAGCCTGACTGAGCTTGCCACCAGCCAGCCACAGATAGTCTCAGTTTCTAGGCTTAGAATAAAATGGTCCGTTAACTAAATTCAAAGCTCCCTAAATGGATGTATATAAGAAGAAACAGGACGAATTCAAGAAAAACAAGAAAAATCAATCAGAATTACAGACTATACATTTTCAGTGAATGATCTCTACAGCTAAGAGTGTTAGTGCCATTAGGAGAATACAGAGCATCCAGTCTGTACCCTGAGAGGTGAAGTGACATGTTCTTCTGGGTTGTAAAATAAATTTGACCTGTGCATGCAGGTGATCTCTGAGCTGGAAAAACACTCTAAGAGGATCCTGCCAAAACATTCAAGTCCCTTTTCACAAAGTTCCCTTTCTTCACACTGCTCCCAACCTCCAGTATTGCAGGCACAAAAATGCACACATCCACCCTCCCCTCCGCTGCAAATCAGTGTAGTGGTGATGTGATGCACCTGAAATCCCAGCTAAGAATTGGTTTTGGTACCATGTTTTTAAGAATATGCCATCTTTGACTGGAGAGATGTAGGAATTCTGTTTGCTTCGGTTAGCACAGGAGCAGTAACTTGTCATTTTCCTTTCCAGAGGAGGGAAGAAAAAAAGCCTAACACATTGAAAGTGTTTAAAGGGGAAGTAATGTGTTTAACAACTGCAAGCTACGTTTTGAAAGTTATAAGATTTAAGCAATAGGACATAAAACTAATAGTGATTCTATATAGAGTGAAAGTAAATAAAATAAATTTGCATTTAATCAATAAAAATCATCTTCTGAGTTAAAAGCAGATGAAAAGAAGCCTTCTCAATGCAAAAATACTTTCTTGATGTTTTACAGCATAATTGATTTCCTGATCAACAAATGAAGTTAACACAAATTAATTATTCAACTTCAAGCAAGTTGCATTCTAAGTTAAGTTTTTTGTTTTGGATTTCACCTGCAAAATGTGCCAAGCAACTGGAAAAATACAGCCACCTTTTTTTTTTTTCCAAATAGTTTTTGCTTATAATATTGTAAGTGACTTAAAAATTATTTAGATTAATGTAAGATGTAACCTGGAACTTAATTTAAGGACCTTAAGAATGAAAAATAGAAAATGCATCTTAAAAGATTTTTTTAGAGCAGGCCGGATTTTAAATTTTAACTGTCTCTTTTCAGCCAGAAATACACATCGTATAGTAATATCAGAGATTCCTAGAAAATAATATTAGTCATCATAAGGAATTTCAACTGCAATTTCTCTGGAAAAAAGACAATAATTTCTAATTTGTTAAGCTGAGCTGCAATTACCCAACTCAATAACTGCATGTTTTGTCTGCTGTCCTAGAGTCTTGCCCAGCATCGTTCAGGAAATAGGCGTTTTTTCCTCCCTAACTTCAGGTTCATACTCACAATATTTTATTTATAGAATCAGGCCTTCTTGTCTCAAAACCAGAAGAATAAGCTGTATTTCTTGTACTTTGCCTTTCTCTTCTGGATGAGAAAATGTATCCTCTGTAACTGTAGTTATAGGTAAAATGTCTTGGAGCAAACTGCATCCTACTGATATTTCTTTTATCACGGACAGCAGCAGAAGGATGCTGCTGTCTACAGAAGTTACTGACAGAACAGCAGTATGTTCACTTCAGGGAATGGGTGTATGATGGCCTTTTAGCAGGTTACCAGCCCAACAACCCTGCAGTTCTCCACAGTCAGTGTTCATGGTCTGGGTTCTGCTCCTTTAAAAGATGGAAGCAAATTTTAAAATAAATCAACACATTTTGTATAATAGTACTAGTTAGAGCTTATAGTGATAAGTTGAAGAAGTAAACAGTGTTGAGCTTCTCTAAAAAAAGCTGTAAATCTGCCCACACCAATTGCTTTTTTACTGAGTGAGGTTCAGTTGGCCAAGTCCTGAGAAGAACAGGATGTTGTGACTGAGCTGTGTTCTGTGAGCTAGTGGAAATGTGAGGAGAATAGACTTCAGTGAGATACACTCAGAACATAGTGGAGCTTGGACAGACTGGTCTACGGAGAGAGTCTTCTTCCTCTGATCTAGTCTAGTACCTTCTGGTCTGCGTCTTCAGAATCACAGGGGGGTTATGCATGTTTTCTGCCTTCTGAGTGGTGTAAAGCACAGGCTGTGATGCAGCAGTGGACTGCTTATTGGGATTTTTTTTTTCTAGGAACCTAATTTTTAACCTGATTAGAGACCTGGGTTTTGCTAAAACAGAAATTCTCTACTAATCTGATCTCTTGCTCCATTAACCAGGGCAGTGATCCCTTGACAAGAAGGGCATAAAAAATGTTACCACTTTTACTTCTTCCTGTATTTACAAGTTCTGGGCATTTGCAAGTTCTGGGCAGTCACAGCAGTTCAAACAGGTTAGCATTAAGTAATTAGGCTACCTCAGCAAGACATCCACAAAACTCCCTGCTTCACTAATTTGTTCAAATACAGGCCTGACAAGTCTTCTACTGATGATTTTCCTCATCTTTCAGCTAGGTCCTGTTCTCTGTTTCCTATGTTGCAGCAGTGCAGTTGGGAATGTTTTTGGGATTTTTTTTTGTTTTGCATTCTTTATTCTCCTTCCCTTTAAACTTGTTTTTCTGTCTTTCGTCACAGATCCTGTCCTATCCTATAATTCCTCAGTACCCCTCACTTCCTTGCTCAGTTACTTCTTTTTCTCTTGCACATCCTCATCTCTCTGCTGGAAATCCCATAGAGAGGCTTCACGACACATCTGTGCTCATCTGCCTTGGACCTTGCAACTTCCTGTCTAAACCAGCCGGCTCTCCAGTTCACAACTTGAACAGCTTTTTCTAATCTCCTCATATCATCTCCATGTCCTGCTTTTACTATTCTCAAAGAACATGTAATTTCTTTCAAGGGATAATTGAAACAATATGTTACTGACTCCCACTCCCTTTTACTTATTTCTTTTCTTTCCTTTCATTCATCTGCTTTTTCTGCCTCTCTAACTATACCCACACTTGTCCCACTAACCTTCTCTCATCAAAGCAGTCTTACACTCATCCTGTCTTTTATTCTTTTCCATAACTAATTCATCAAAATATACTTTAGATTGTCTGATTTAAAAAAAAACTTTCCACCTCTCCCTTCTCTGCCTTTGTTTCTTTACTTTCCATCTCAACTCCCTGAACTCCCTTTGCTTTCTCTGTGAGGTTTATACTTTGGTCATAGTGACTCTCATTGTACCTTCTCCAGGGGATAGTATTTGACTGTATTAGTCTCTTGGTTATAATCTTTGAATTTATAAGTTGTTTGTAGCAGAACCCATCTTTTCATTTTGGGTTTGCAAACAACTGAGCACAACTTGTTCCCTTCCTTGGCTGGAACTGCATACATAATAAATAATGGCAAGATGAATTCAGCACTTTAGCACTGCCATCCACTGGCTGTCTTATCATGACATTTAATTTTTGACTAAAATCTTGTTTAGTTTTTGTTGCTGCTGACTGGAATATATAGTTTTAAGCTCAGTATCTGGGAGTGATGAAAATGCCAGAATTCTTTATAATCTATTTCTTTAAAATATAAGATGCATGCCTTTTGCTTTATCTTTTTCTTTACAAAGTGAAATATCGAGATTGTTAGCTCAAGTACTGAAGAATGAGGGGATCTACACTAAACTGTTTTGTACAATTAATCCACTTACATTACCTGAATGATGTGTATATTTTGTAATATATTTTGCTTATGTTTAAGAAACAAACAATATTTAAGCCTGTATATAGATGTAAAAGAGAAATAGGATAACTTGGAAGTAACCTAAAATTTGTATACTTCCCCTGTCAGTCCTTCCTTCTTCCACCTCATTTAACAATGTCCTGAAAGTTGTTTCTTTATTTTAATAATCTTCAGTGAGTTTCCTTTCCATTAGCACATTGAGTTTACTGTTGAATACATTTATAAGGATCTTTGTTATTTTTAATTTTTTTCTCACTATTTTATCTTTCTAAACTTTCCCATCTTTCTTAGAATTTTTTTCACTTCATTTCTGTGATACAACCACGCTTATTATAACTAAGCTTATTGATATATAATTAATATGCCATGGTTAGAACAACTTGCCTTTTACATTTCCTAATGTGTTCCCATCCTAAACAGTGGCAGGAATATTTACCTTTTTGGTACAATAGTTCATCTGTGACAGAAGACTCTGAGCATTTATCAAGATGTGAGGTCAAATAAATTTTATATGTAAATGTGTTTCCAGAAAATTTTGAAAGGAAGAATAGGTAGGAAAAAAAGGAAAAAGTGTGTGCTGTTTCAGTAATTATATTGTTTATCCAATTTACTGCCATGTGCTGAAATATTACCCAAAATTCTAGGAAATGAAGTGGATTATGAGTTCAAGGATGGAGCACTAATTGAATTCTTCACTGAAATGACTCATCTAAGCAACACAGCCAGCTGCATTGCCCTCCTGAATGTAAAAATCTTTACAAATGGTATCCTGGCACAGGTGCCATACTAAAAGCTTGACTCTTCTCCATATAAAAGAAAGGATATCTGTCAGAGGAAGATTTGCTGGAAGCAGGGCACTATTTCCAAGAAAAATGCATTTTTCCTTATAACAAAGCAAGATGAATTGGTCTTGTTCTAACCCATTTTGTCTCAACAAAAATTGGATACACTTGGCACAAAGCTTACTGAGTACTTCAATCTACAGAGCTTAACTGAGTCATGGACCTTACACTAACCCTCTCTAAAGGCAGGATTTTTTCTTACCTTGACACTCTACACAGATAAAGAGCTATAATTAAGTGAAACAATAACAGCCCTAAAGATTATAAGTAAGCTGAAAATAATAGGAGTGTTCATTTATGACTGCAAGTTAAATATCAGTTCTAATTTCACTCATTATTATGAAAACCTTTATTCTTTGTTTGTGCCTACTCTTATTTTTTTAAAATAGAATATTGATTGATTTTTGCCTCATTAAGAAACAGCATTCACTGAGGGATTCTTAGAACCCTAATCCTTTTTTTTATATATATATATTGGAACCATAAACACCAATTTGGCCATGAAATTTGCAGCATATAAGGCAAAAAAAAAGCACCAACAAAAAAGAGTTATTAATTTCTCCTACTTAGAAGTGATGAGAAGATAGGACATTTAAAATTTTTAGTGTCTTACAAATAAACAGAGATGTGTATCTGACTTCTAATACATATGCAGCCTGGGCTCTACAGAGACTTGAAAAGTATGACTCACTAGCACACTTCACAGAATAGTGAGAGAGAACAGAATAACTTTACAAAGGTCTTTTGTTAGAATTTTGTTTTTTAGTTAAAAGGGTATTTGAAATAAATTTTGCATTTCTCGAATATATTATTTTCTGCCAGCTGGTAAATCTTTTCTCTAGAAACCTAAAAAGTACCTGGTGCAAATAACTTAAATCTATTTCTTAAAAACATGAAGAAGCATAAATTGAGTTTGTATTGTTTCTCTTGAAAATAACTTAAGAGTCAGAAAAGGGTTGTCAGTGTTTTAGTACGCCTGTATTGACTGTCATTATTATTCTGTCAAACCTAATAGAGTGCATAAACATGTCAAGTACACCCTCACTATACCCTTCATAAATCTACAGGAACAAGTATAATCATCATTAAAGAAATAAGCATAAAATTTTCCATTACTTCAGTAGCATAAGTTATGACTCTCTTTGATTTTTCAAAAAAAGAAATTCTTGTGGCTACAAAAATCTTGTCTTTGGACAAATTATAGACTGGAAGTGCGTTATCAGGTACTTACATATCACTTGCAATGGATGAATTCCTGGACATGGATTTTGGAGACAGGTCATAATCACTGTCCGACCGGTAAAGAAAAGACTCCCTACGTTGACTGTGGACAAAATTTGCCTGTAGAATTAGCCCGGATCCAGGACTTGTCATGGGATCCAAGGGACTTCGTCCTGAAGATGTACCATTGTCTACATCGAAACTGTAAAAAGAAGAGAAACATGTTTATGCTACTTGCCTAAGAATTTTGAAGTTAATAAACACCCTTCTGACAAGATTCCCGTAGCTAATTTCTTCTTGATAGTAATGGGGAAATAAAGACCCAGTCATGTCCATGGCTAAGCAAAAACACAAGGCACACAAGAGATACTTTAATATTACTGATAAACAAAAAGAATCTGAAGGAAAAGAAATTTGTCAGAGGAAAAGAAATACACGCTATTTGGAACACAGGAAGCTTAATAGTTCTCTGCATGTAGAGCATCCATGAGCTCTATACCAGAGGAAACTTGATGTTTCGCTGTTTTTTTCTTCATGTCCCATCTTTCCTGAGCAGGACCCTTATTGTCCTGTCTCCCACTGTTATGGCAGTTGAGGGCTTTTTTGTTATTGAGTACCCAATCTTAATATTTATTACTGACAAAATATTTCAAGAATAGATTTTGTCTTATCCCAATAAACAAAGCATTGGGGTAGCATTAAGGCATGTGTGTGTGCTTGGGCACACCTGACTGCATTAGGGTTGCTATTTTACAACCAGATTAAAGCAATGAGTCCTTTGTTCATGGCCAAGCAGCAGAAATTCTGTAGCCATTTGTGTCTTTGAACTACACAATTTAGGTCCAGCACTTTTGGCAGCTGTATTTGGTATGAAGAGTGGTAAAGGGGCTTAGCATTCCCAGGGAATGCTATTCTCATGAGAGGCTGAAGGGCAAGGGAACAGAAAGAAAGAGAAGGAGAGAGTAGATGCAGTTTCACATAGACTGTAACGTTTCCACAAAGGGCTTTGAAACTCGGTACAAAGACCTTGAATGGGCATTTACAAACAATTAGACACTGGCACAGGGTGGGTGGTGCTGAGACGATGTGCTCACGGCAACCTGTGTTGCTTGGCAGCCCAACAGTTGCATTTGGTACCGTATGGAGACTTTTTTGCAGCAGGTGGCTTCATTTTTAGGCTTAATGTCTTGTGGAATGCTGTCTCAGAAGTTACAAATGTGTGGATTAGCAAGACTAGGTTTCTAGGCTCATTTGCCATACTAATGAGAACTTAATACTGCTAAAACACTTAAGAATGAGGGATGAATAGAGGATCTTTCACACGGTTTTTTAAACATGGATAAGCGTTAGCACTTTAACGTGTATTTGTACAGAACACATATAAAATATTAATTTTGAAAATGGGGTTCCTGTGAAGGACCCCCCCCGGTTTTCAGTTACAGCGGATGACAGCAGAAGAGATGCAATGCAAGTCAGTTGTTGGTTAGACTCTGGCCTAGCACAGGTGTCACAGCAGGTACATGCTACTCTGTACTGGCTTGTTTTATCTAGCCTGACCTGAAGTTTCAACTGCAACTTGAGGTTGCCACTTCAATGCTTTACTGAAGTGACCGCATTCCCACAACCATTTTTTCCTTTGCTAAATGAACTAATCAAAGAAACATATACTGCCTGTTTTGACAGAGATGCACATTGTCTGGCAGAGAATGGATTTTTCTTTCATGATTTCTGGAACTGCAAGTTTACTGCCCCTTCCAGATTTTTGTTGTATTCACTTCTGACTGTTTTAATGTAGAAAAGCTAATGTGGTTGGTTTGTTTGTTTCTCTTTTATTTACAGAAAATAGTATTAAAAAACTTCAAGAGAACATTGTAATTTAATTATCTTTTTACTGTAGTTTTCAGGACAATTAACTGCCAGTAAATCCAAACACATCCACTTCTTCCCAGATTTGATTTAATTTGATTATGCCTGTATACCTTTTTTGTGTCCTCAAATGTGTGACTGCTGTATCAATCTCAAATTAATAAAGTTTAAACCATGAGACATCAAATGAGAGTTCTGCCTCCAACCTGTGAGTTGAGCTTGGACAGCACAAAGATCCTCTCTGTCTTTCATTTCCCTGTGTGCTGCATCCTTGCGATCACTGTGATAGCTCCTCACAAAAAATAATTGAGAATGTACTGGAAAGGTCAAGATACCGTGAATGCTACAGTAAAATGTGTTCTGCAGCTTGCAGGGTCATGAGTTCATAACTGTATTACCATTGTTACTAGCATGACTACTATTATTTATTATCAATTAATATCTTTTTAGTTTGATTTCCTAAATATTGCAGGAGTACAAATAATCACAATACTAATGAAGGGTTTAGATCATCATATCCAAATTTTCTAACATATATATTTAATTATCTGAATTTTTTTTTTCCCCTTTAAAACACTGAAAGAAAACACAGACTCCTGACCAATATACAGTCTGTTTTCCTATTTGGGTTTTACCATTGAGGGCAAGCAGGCGGGTCATTCCTGTAATTTTAGGTAATATAGAAGACAATTGTTTACTCCTGTGCTCAATTAGACTAATTTCTGCAATGGCAGTATCATTTCACATACATATATATTAACCTGTCCGAGAGCTTTAAAGCAAAAGTTGAAAGTTGTACATAAATAAATGAAGATAAATATCTCTCTCACAGGAGGAAAATTTTAAATAAAGAGTGAATACTTCAGTGGACTTAGATATTCAACTGATTCAAAAGCGTTTAATTAGATTAAAGGAATAAGCTTTTCTTTGCAGATTTTTTCATTTTCTTCACCCACCTTCTGTGGATATCATATGAATATTATATTACCAGTCATATTTCTTTAAGTCAGAAACTAAGGCAGGCTTCTACGAATGATTTCACTGTCAAATAGTGACATTCACAGTGAATTTTTTAAATCTAAAAGTCTACTAGCTAGAACTGCAGTTTCACCAGCTGGAAGAGGCCGTGTAGTTTGTACCACCGGTAAACAAAAGTTTGTGCAGGCTATTGCTGTGGTGAGAGGAATTGTATCCTGTTGTACTGCATGGTGACCACTAGATGGGTGTCAAAAGTAATAAACAGGATCCAAACACGTCAGCAGGATTTGCCTCGTGCCGTTCCAAGAAAATGTCTTTTATGAAAATATGCGTCAAGAAAAGCATATTCAGTTCTACGGTCAAAGGGGAATGTGAGTAAAGCAGTGTTTTTTTAGATATATATGTTTATTTTTAAAAGTTTCTAAAATGTTACAGCAGATGTCTTTAGCTCTTTCTGAGACATTGCCCACAGGTACAGATACAAGAGCTTGTAGAACTCTAAACCAAAACAAGTGTTATTACAGTGAAAATCGTAGAAATTTTTTTCTTTGTCTGAATCACAAGTCATATTTACAAGAAATTGTGCTGCTGACAACACTGCATCAAAAAAAAGAGAATCAGAATGGGGAATGGAACATTTTCACAGCAGTTCTTTTCTCCTTCTTGCTGCATACACTGAAAAAATTAAAAGTTTAAGATACAAAATAGGATAGACTCTTTAATTTGCCTGGGCAGAAATTGCAGAAAGTCAGCTGTATTTTCTTCATAGTTATCTTTCCACTCCTGTTGAGTTTTAACCCACAGCAAGAATAGAGGTGTGAATTGGAAAACAGAGAAACAGAATGTCTTCATGGAAGTTGTTACTAAAGAGCACAGGAACAGTTTTTCTTTCATTTCACAGGCAGAATGTGGCCATTTGAAGACAGAATTTCACATCATTGCTCTGCACCCAGCTTTGGAAACTTTGCATAATGTATGCAAACTGAAGCTCCCTTTGGTGAAAGTAGCATTTGGCAGAGACATCAGAGACTTTTAAGTGTTCAAAGAGCTTTGCTGCAACTCTGGAGATGATGAAGCCATGAAGAGTCAATGATAACTCAGCAACCTTTGTGTCTGCATTTTGACAAAATGTTTTAGGGCATTAGTGGATACTGTTTATCTTTAGAGGCTGCCTTATTCAATGTTCAATGTTCAATGATGACAAACAGGACATGAGATGAAATTCAGAGGTTTTTTCCTTGTTTGTCTATTTACCATGTTTGCATGTCTTGCTCACTATCTATCATCCAGGCTCTGTGCTAGACAGGGACCAAACTGAGTGGCTTGTAAACCCTCATGCTGATCTTCCCTGTGCTCCTAATAGGACAAGAAATAACAACATTATAAGCTAATTTTAGGAAGATGATTAGTGATTTGCTTCAGACAATACCAGGACTCTGCGGCAAGGACAGGAGAGGTTCTGGATCCTGAATCTCAACAGCGCTGCTTCATTCTTAATGATTGCACACCCTCTCTGCATATGGAAAGAAGCTCTCTGTGGTCTTCCATCTGAGTCCTTAAAAAATAGTTTCCTACCCTCTGCAAGGTTGGTAAAATAAAAAAAATGGGGAGGCATGCGTACAGAATACAGTTTTTAGTTACATAAGGCATTATAATGGCTGTACACGAGAGTTTCTAATTAAGACTGCATAGAAAATCTTAATGTTGGTCTTCCTTATTACTGAGAATTTAGCATCAATCCTGCAACATTTTGTTGGGTTTATTTTCTTTTGGTTTTTGTGGTTTTTATTTTTGGAGAAATAAGCAATAGTAGGAAGGAGAAGGAAATAAAATTCACCTCAAAATGAAGAACTTACTAGACTTTTTAAGAATGCAAATTGTGCTCCTGATATTCCCCTTTAAGTGTCTTCCCACTTTCATCTTATCTTGGAAACTACAAGAAGGGAGAGCCAAATTAATTGAACCTCTGGGTACATCTTATCTTTTAAGGCCATCCTTAATATTACAGAGGGACAAGCAAGTTCTAGAGCAGCAAATTTTTTCCCCCATCAAAGGAGTCCATTGTTCTAGTGTCAAGCAATCTCTCCAGCCATCTGTTCTGTGACCTACATACACGTCTCAATGTCCTCACTTCCAAGAAGCCCTGTCCTGTTTTTTCACCTGGTAGCACAATCCCAATATCACACCAAATCAGTGCATTTGGCACAGCAGCTGTAATTCACTGAAATTATCACAGAAAACCTGCCCTGCAGCAACTCCCTTTCAGCAGGATCTAATTTAAAGCAAGGTAGTAAAACTATATGGTTCCATGGAAAGGTTAAGCTATTTATCATTTGTACTCCAGGACAGGAGCCCACCTCTGGAGAAGGCAGCCTGTAGCAACTGGAGAAAGGGGAGGATTGGATGCAGCCTTCAAAAACACAATCTGAATTTGTTGCTTGTATTGTTTGGGATTAAAATAAGCAATATATAAGCGGGCCACCTCAGCTGGTGGCATGCACCGTGGAAGTGGAGGATTGTAGAGAAAGGTCCTAGTGGGCCTATCTCTAAGATCATTTAGTAGGTCTTTGTGGCTTCACTTGAGCCTTTTTATTGATTATTAATAAATTAAGCATTAAATTGTGCCAACAGCTGACTTGGGCGTCCCCTTTTTTTACCAGACATAGTTATTCCTAGGTGAAAGATGAAATGTTTCTTTATCAGAAAGAAACAAGTTGTCACTGATCATCCTCTGCCACATGTTCCTTGTAGATTTTAGATGTAGAATAAGTTAACCTGTAGCATCAGTAAAAAACAAGTAAAAGTAAATCATTGTATTTATAAAACTGAATTGTAGGCTAACTTTTGCTTGATATTTTTAAATATATTTCCTTTCTGACATTCTCCACCCAGCAATGCACAAGAGTCCACATCTGGTTTATTCCTCCCTTTCTGTCTTTTCCTGCAAGACTAGTAAAAACTAAAACCTTTGGTAAAATGAGCAGAGAAAAAGAGAAATATTTATACTGATATTTTAGAAGGAATATAATACCTACTTTCTATATTTTAAGAAAAAAATTGTTTATATGTGAGCTGATATTTTACTTTATTTGTAGCAAAGTTAACAAAAATTTTTGCCTTCCATTACTTAAAAATATTTCCAGTCAATTGTAAACAAACGATATTGAAAGGAACATATTATCTAAATATGAATTTTCATGTACCACTGTAGATTCAAGCCAACTATCTGCTTGTGGCTTTGAGTTTCCAGTTAAGTGATTCAGAAAGCAAGTGCTATGATTAACTCCATATTTAGAAGTAGTGTGGATAGATTTTCCAGTATCAAAATTCCAGGCAAAAGAATAAAATGTGACATTTCATTTTTTTTTTTTAGCAGCAGAACTCGGCTTTTGCTCTTGACGTAAATATTTTTAGAAACATTTGAGTGTAGACGACTTAATATTATGCCTAAAATTACAAGAGTTAGTATTAAAAGCCCAGACAACAGTCAAATAGAAGTTGTGTAGGAAAAAAATACAATGAAGCAGACAGGTTTGTAAGAATTACTCTACTTAAACATGTTAACAAAGGAATGCTTCTGTCTCATGATTTTCAAGCAATCTTCAGCATAATTTCAAGCAATTTTCAAGCAGTCTCAGGAAATCCAGTCTCTCAAAACAAACTACTGCATATTTTGTTATGAAGCTTCCAAGCAAGGAGCTTCCTGTGATGCCTATTCCATTTCTTTGGTACTTTAGCTTTGAGCAGTCTCCTTGTACTCAACTGAAAATGTTCTTTCCATAATGCCATATCGTTATTTTTAATTATACTTCAGCGGTCTATCCATTGGCATAAAAGCCTTTTTTAAGGCACCTATTAAATCAAATTGCCTGTTGTGCTCAGCCATACTGGGATTCCCTTTGTGATTCATTTTATTTTTTCGTCAGAGAGGGAATCATTCCTTACATGGCAAGTTTTATTCGCTAAACTTGACTCTAGAACATCTTTCTACTAATGTATTGTTCAGATAGAATGCCAGATTCCAGATCCTATTACATGGATTGGGTGTTTTGATGTTTGAGTCTTGTTTTTCCTGATTTTTAGGACTTTATTTTAATGCTATATCTATTATTACCATGCCTAATAACATCATCTAAGAGGACTGCCTGATGTTCCACATTATAAGACTGTGTTTCTGGTTGCCATTACTAAAATCTGTCCAGAGGTTCTGCAATTTTCTTTCCAAGTTTTTTAGAGGGAAAGTGGGTCAGCTGTTGATAGAAAGTGGCAGAGAAAATAATATTTTTCTTATTTAAAACAACATTCTGGAAGCTGTTTTGTGAGATAGTCTAGTGACTCATATTTTGCAGCACAAAGTGGAATTTAGCCAAGTGTCTGCAAGAAGCTTTTTCTTTTTATCTTTTTACAGATTCTGTGAACATCTTCATAAATTTCAAAAAGTTATAAGCATAGGCAAACCTTAAGTCCGTCACCTCATGTATCTGAAAAAATATGAGGTGGTACTGTACTATTTTTTTTAAATCTCCTGACTTGCTCAGAGTCTCAGAGGACTCTGAGGAAGAAGCCCCTGTTGGTGGCATATTTGTGTCTGTCACTGCAGAAGATAGGTACTGAGTCAAAGGGCTACAGATAATTAAGAGTGATTTTTATCCACAGGAACAGGAAATCATATTTACCCAAGCTGCAAAGTACCTGATAGTGAACCAGTCACTTACACCGACTTTATCACACGTAGCTAGTTGTTTTCCATTCCTGAGGTATCCGCTCTGAAAGGCTATTCCTTAAACCATGTGGGAATCAGCACTCACAAAAACAGATTAATTTAGAACGTCTGAGCAGCTACTGGATGGATCAAAGGTCCATCAGATCCCCTATTCTCTCTCTAGGAGTGCCAAAAGTGAATGCCAGTGGAATAGGGTAAGAAAAAGCAAGTAGAAGTGCTACATCCCCATTGTATCCCAGCCCCTTATAATTTTCTTACCCTTTCATCAAAACTATGCTCTGAATGCAAGAGTCATTTCATGTCAAGGAGATCAAAACACCAAAGTTCTGGACATTGCATTTTGAATATTCAAATTAGGAAATACTTCACTTTGATATCTGTGGTTTAATTATCCTATATATTAAGGAAGGAACAATTCCTGCTATCACGTTGGTGATATGAAAATTAATTTAGTCATCTGTGAGAAGCAGTAGGGTGTCATAGTGATGAGCAGGATAGAAAAGCCAATGGAAGCATTCTAAATGCTTTTGCAATGCATGTGAACAGCAGATAGCTTAATATAAAGCATGTGACCGTATAATGAGAAACAAGAAAATAATAGAACACCAAATATCTCATGAATTGAGTTACGTTTTCTTTGTGCACTCAGTGAAGGAAAAACACTATAGAACCACATACATAAAGTAGAACATTATTTATGCACAGGACTAAACCAAGGTTCCAAAGTCAAATGTGATGTTGGCTTTTGTGCTTGGCTTTTCAGTCATGATAACATGGATATCAGGTTATTGTGTATGCATTTGTGCACGTGTCAAAGACTCTTGCATTTGCTGTTGTTTATCTCCATTTTGCTTTTTCAGCCTACTGTAGCACTGCCACAGTCATCAATGGCAGACCATCAGAAATCTCAGACTTCAAATGCAGTGTAGCAGGTTTGCTTTCTAATTGTTAGATGAAGAAGGGCACCTTCCATTCTGGGTAATGCACGTTTGAATAACCTTATCTTCTGCAGATTTCAAGAACATTGGAACACTTCATTCTCAGTCTCATTATGAATAACAACTACTGTAATATAAGCATGTTCTTACTACAATCTCTTGTGCTCATATATTGTCTGTTTCTGTTAGTCGCTGTAAGATCCCTATTGTGCACACAACTTTTTGAGATCAACAGCAATAAAACAAAACCTACAAATCTATAAATACAGAGATTTAATTATTAACAAAATAGAGACAATATTATGAGGTGTTAAATTTCTATACATATTATGCAACCCTCATTTGGTAAAATACCTAAATTTTACAGAAAATACCTAAATTTTACAGAAGTCTACAGATGCTCAAGGACTATTCACAAATTAACTAGAAACAAGAAAAAAACCTCAAAACACTAGTGCTGTAGTCTTCAGATGCCATACACACTGTTAAGCTAAGCATTTCTCATCAAAGAAATGAGTCCCTGTGAAGTAATTCAGTAATAGAAATATCAGTTTACATACTGCTTGTAACATGGCTTTTTTTTTCCTGATTTAAACAAACCTGGAAGCAGATTTGATGTAGTGGATTAAAAGAGAAGCTGAAATAAAAATACACCTTTTTATAAATGTGAATGATTTGTAAAGCCAAAGCTGTTAAAAATCACTGTGTATTGCAAAACAAAATCAAATGTTCTAGACCAAAACAAAACCAAAATGAAATATCAAGGCCAAACCATTATACTGAAGTTTACAACACAACCTTGCTCCATGCAGAAATATATATCTATAGATCTATCAAGGTCAGCTCAAACTTTTTCATCAGTTACAGAGTTATCTGCAAGCACAAGCCAATTGCATAGAATAAAATTTGTGCTCCAGTTTGCACTAAAAATCTGGGAGGAGAGATGACTGATTGCTTACTCCTGTGCTTGTCCATCAACCATCCTCCCTGCTGCAACCCTTCCTCTGATGTCATTCTCATTTGGCACTGGGCAAAAAGTGCTCCCTTTCCTCACGCTTTCCACAAACCCTCCCTCTAGCACCTAAAGAATGTACGTCTAAACCAAAAAAAGCATTGCAGAGCATGGACAAATCATAACAACTGAACTACAGAGTTTCTCAGGACAAAATTGTTACCATGTGATCTGTTAAAAATAGAAAAACAAAAAAAATCAAAGGCATAAGGGCATCACTTGTATAAAGTAAATTCCCGTTGCCAGGAAAAATTGTATATGATTTATTTGACTTAGTGCAAAAAAAGTTGCCAGGCAACTTGATTTCAGAAGTCTGTTTTCTCGATCCCTTTGCCATTACTAAAATTGGGATAGGATATACCATTATTGCTGGCTCCAAGAAGGTGATTACATTACTCTGGAAACATTACAAAATGTGCAATCCAAGAGTGCAAGGAGAAAGCCCAGAATCTTGCATCAGTCCCTGCAGCTGAAAAAATGTCACTGTAACGTTGCTTGTGGAGGAAGCTTTGTCTTCAACTATTTTCCCTGACATCTCGTTATTTCTTCCTGTGAAGTGTTCCAGTTCTCCCAGGAGAATCAACAATTTTGCCAGATAAAAACTACTTTTGAGGCAGTTCTTTTTAGCAAAACTCAGCCTACATATCCAAAGCACTGCCAAGCTGACCACACACGGCTCTGTGGTGATGTTCCCTCCCAGCTGGCACCACTGTAGATGCACCTACCATCACCGTGTCTAACCTATGGTTCTGGTGCAGAATTCATGGACAAAATGTTTGGCTCTCAAGGAGAAAACTTGAGCAGACATGGGGGCCCACAGGGAGCTGAGGGAGGGACAAACTATCAGGAAATCCTTTGTTACATTTGTTTCTTTTGTGGAAATAAAGTAGGATAAGAGGATACAAAGACCTGTTCTCTCACTGGGTGAGTCATCCTGGCTGAATCATTTTATCCCCTTCTGTCCTTACATTTCCCTACCTGCAAAACGGGAACTATGTAGAGTGCCAACAGTTCTGCTCCTTAAAAAGTCCAAACCAAACCAATCAACCAAACAAAAACTTCACAAGACCTTAAATTACTATTACTGCAAGTCATAAGAAGAGCAGTAGAAGTATCAGAAACAATGCTTTTTAAGAATATATCTAAAGCAAATCTGGGCAATAAAAGAAATTCAGAAAATTTACTGTGTTTCCTCATAGGAAACATGTCAGGGAATAGGAATAATAGAAGACTTGTTTATTTTCTTGTTTCAGTACAAGTATTTTTCAAGATTTTCATCAGATAAAACATTACTGAGATGTAAAGGAGAAAAGCCTGGCAGTGGCCAAATATGTGCCCAGCAAACCCTACTATGCAGCCCTGCCAGGACACCATGTGAGCACGCATCTCCTGCTGGGAATCTTGTAGCTTTGCCTTAAGGAATCCTTGACAGTACACATCTTCTCACACTAGTTTCTTACCCCTCCCAGCCATGGCTCTTTCCTCACCGAGGAGACCCTGCCTGTCCATGAGAAAGACAGGCTATTAAAAAAGAGACCAAATTAAGCAGACTTGTGTACCATTTCCCTCTTTGAAGTTTTTCTCTTATTGTTAAAAGTTAAGGCAATGAAAATAGAAACTAATTTATATCTGACTTCTGTAGTGTAGGAATGAAGTAGCAGTGAGTGAAAAAGCTTTTTTGCTAATAAACTTCAGTGTCAACATAAAAGTTCAATTTACTAAGCATAAATTTTCAGAATACTCATGGGTGTGAACAATTTCAGGGATTTCTACAAGCATGCTTGAGAAAAAAATAAAGTTTGATTAAAACAAAATAAATTCCTCAAGAAGTGTTTAAAGTAGAGAAGGAAGGCAGAGAATTTCTGCTTATACTTCAAATATTAAAGTTCATACAGTTCCCTGACACCTGAGACAGTGATATAAACAATAAACAGAAATATCTGTATCATTTAAATCTTTGAGAACTACTATGTTATGTGGTAATATTTGTGATTGTCTCCATTTTCTATCCTTTATGGAAAGCTGGATTTAATTTCTTTTCTAAGCAGCTGCAATAAAGAATATTGCACAAGAGCTGATTCTACAAAGTTAAATTTAAGGAAATGGGTCCTTTACTTTTCCTTCAATGAATACAATATCTGAGCTAATTTAACTTCAAATGAACTAGAATGTAACTCTGAAACCAGATGCTGGTTCTGAGCCACACAGAGATAGCAAGGTCAAAGAGGTTCAGAAGTCTGCTCTCAAAATTGTTATTCATGACGATTATTATGCCAAATCCTTGACAATATTCACACACTTAGAAAGGAGGAGCAGCAGGCAAAGGGGGAATGGACTGGACATGTGTGGAGAAGGCAGAAGAAACAACAAAGCGTTCTTAGTCTGCAAGTTCATCCCATTTAACAAATATATATCTGCAGAGGACAAAATTCTATTTATTAATTCTTTTCATGAAAGACTGGAGACAAGGGATGTGCTAGTGAGCACAATTATATTCCAAGAGCTGCTAGCCCTTAGATTTTCTTCTCCAGATAAAACAACTGAATTGGAATTTCAATTAATATCACAATTCTATCATTATTTTATTTTGTAGTCTCTTTTGAGGATTATTGAAAACCAATTTTTCTCCATTTTTTTGATTCTGGATTTTTAATTGCCAATGAATATTTAAACTAAAACAAAATCTTATTTTGAAGTAAAAGTTGGAATATTACCACGATCAGTATCTCAAACAGAAAAAAAAGAAAAATAGAGAAGGCAGAGAGAGCAGCTAACCTGTTTGAAAGCCATGAGTGTTACAGTGTTTTGCTTCCGATTACAATGAATCATACAGAACTTCTATTTCTAGTACCAGGAACCAACAAGAACATAACTACTGGCTAGGAGTTCAATCAGTCTTAGGTTATGAAGCAAAATGTTCTGAAGAGCTACTGGAAACTGAAAAATGCATGCTTCCCATCCATCTAAACACATGTAATGATACTAAATGAATAAATACAAAGCAATATTTTACTTTTGAAATAAATAATTGTAAGGAAGTTGCAAATGCACAATATCAGTAGCAAAGTCATGCGGTCATTTCACTGATATTGGGGGAAACTGCAGGGCGGGGGTAGGATTTCTGTGGTGGAAAAGCTGTTTGGACAAGATGAAAAGCTGTGATGGCTTTACAAAATGTCATTTCCTAGTTATTCATTTCCAGCCTTTTTCAAGAATGGATATTCCAAGGAGAAAAATACATTGCTTCACAGCTGTGAACATCCTGCTTGCCAAAAATGCAAATGTAATTACTATCTGTGAATCAAACAAAAATTGTTGATAAATATGAGTAAGACCCAAAGCATGGTATGCTCACCCCATCCCTGGAAGTCTCCAGGGCTGTGTTGGATGGGGCTGTCAGTGAAAGGAAGGTCTAGTGAAAATAAGGTGTCTCTGCCAATGACAGAGAGGTTGGAGGTAGATGGTCTTTAAGGCCCCTTCTAACACAAATCCTTTTAAGATTCTATGCCTTTCTAGAAATGTAGACCTCTGAAATTCAGAATCATTTGGAAAGGCTCTCTGTGCATGTTTGTAACAGCAAGAGCATTGGTCACAAAATGACTGATACCAGGATCACAGTGATAAGAGAAAAAATCCTTTTAACAGGCAATTATAGTATTTGAGTTGTCACAAATATTAAGACTTTGTGAAGGCTGACACCACCTCCAGGGGTTCAAAGAATGGTTCCTAGCATTTTTTCATCTCACATCTCTGACCCCTAAAGAATGGAAAACATATGTCAGCAATTAAGTCACTAATCATAGTGTTACCAAGCATAAAAACAGTGCCTGTGCCAATATCAACTGAGTCATTTTATGTTTTCTCAAATGTCCTGAACCCTACATGGCATCAAAACTAAACAGTCATTTTGGTCATACTGAAACCTAGAATTGAAAGCATAGATTTTTCCTTAACAGCATGAAATTCAGAGCAGATGGCACTGAGGTGACAATCATGTCTTGACTAATGTCGAGAGGGACGTTAAAACAAAGATCAGAACAGAAATTAGCTTGGCCGGAGTTCCCTAGAGGATAAATCAAAAAATAAACTTTTGCAGACTAGGCTGGAAAGGGCACAGCTTCAATATCACTGAGCCAGCCAGCATCATTTTCCAGCTCATTAAATGAAGGGCACCCGAACAGTTTGCTTGAGAACTGACACAGAATAGGTCAAACTTTAAAAAAATAATTAATTATGCAGTTGTAGTCCCTATCACTGATCATCAGCTAGTTTTGACCAAGGGGTCCCATTGGCTTTGATCCATGAATTCTCTTATTAAGCCTTCCAAAAATATTCTAACTTTTAAAAGATCCCTTATGCTGTGTCTGTTTTCCTTTTAATATTGTAATTTCCCCTGCACCCTCGTGTCAATTGCTTCTTGTCAGATTTCCTCTCTATGTGGGTACAAATGAAAGAGTATTATCACCAGGATTTCCTGCAATAACAGGTAACAGGGGTAACAGCCTCATACACAGTTTTACAGTCCTTGTATTCTAAATTACAGATTTCATTTTCTTGTGAAATATATATTTTGAACTGCCAATCACTTAAGGCAGACAAAAGTATCAAATCAGGACTTAAATATAATAAAGAGAGAGAGAAGGTAACAATCTAGTCGTGTCTTTGGACACTCACCAACTGTCTTCCAGAGCCAGTAGAATAGCTGTAGAAAAGGGCACTGAGCAATGAGCAGTAATACTGAAGATTTGCAGTGCAAGTTTTGGTATATCATGAGCTGCTGAGGAGGGATACATTACATTTCAAATTTTCAAAGTCTGTTTGCTAAAGCACAAGCAAATAAATGAAAATTATGAAAGGCAATACAAGATGGATCTACAGTACTGAATACCTTGTGTGCAAAACAGCCAAATTGTTCACTGTCCAAGATAGAAACCAAAGAGCAGCCCAAGTGACTTGGGCAGAACATCTTTTCCCTTATCATAGGAAAGGCACACGTCTACTATCTCATTATCTTATTCATGCAGAGTTTTATAATACAGAATAAAGACAGAAAATAAGTCAGGGAAACATCATGGTTATTCAATCTGGACAGAAACAAATCACAGTCGTTCCTGACACACAACCAATTCCTCTTTTAAGCCCTGTTCTGTAGAAAGGACAAAATCAGGACTGGTTTGACTTTTTTCAGAATCTCTGAAAAATTAAATTGTGAAACAGTGGATATTAAATGGTAAATAAACCTAAAGACATTTAGAGAAGGAAGGAATAAAAGCCAGAATATGAGCCAGGAATGAAAAGCTTTGAAAACCCAATTTTCTGCTGCTGTAAATAAGCATTTACTTAATTTATAGTGCAGGGGTTTTTTTTCCATTTACATGAACAATTGTTCCCAAGTAAACAAGATGTCAGGAGTGGCTTGAGCAGAATCTACTTGAAACTGCAACCTGTATTGCATGAAGTATTTGAAGTTCAGGTGGTTGAATGACTGGCAAGAGGTAAAAAAATTAGTAGGAAATTAAATTATTATAGTTGATATGATATTTCAATTTCAGAATTCAGTACTATTTTAAGACTAAAGTAAAGTAAAATTGAAGAAGACATGAAGAAAACCTGCAACTCATTTGGAAGTATTAACAACATCTCCCTAAATGTCCCTTTCAACCTAGCTGCCTACTGCCAACTACTTTCAAGCTATGCTTTACAAAAACATGCTCAAATGGAACAGTGTTTGTACATTTTTAATTGCTTTCACATCACTGAAAATGTTTTGAAGAAAACTTGTGCTACAATGTAAGTGGGTGGAAAAAGGGACTTCATTCTCCAGCAAGGGATCCCTTCGGGGCCTTAGTTCCATTTGCAGCCTGTACGAACATATGGTGGTTTTTTCCCTTTTCCATTACTGAGCTTCTCAGGGTAATTCTGTGCATTTTAGTAGCCAAAATAAATATGCAAGGAGAACAACAAGGGACTAATATGGCCTCTACCACTGCAAAACGTCTGCTGATGAGTATAACCAGAACATTACCAGCTGAGGTACTGATGTTACTGTTGTTCTTTTGCGACCTGACGTTTTCATTTGTCATAAGCAAACATGTTCCATTTTACTGTTACTGAGTCTGTCAGAGAAGGCTTAAATTGCACTCTGAATTCTCACTGTTAGCGCAGGCCTGCTAACTTTTAAATATTCATCTTTACTTCATCATATTTCTCTCCACAAAACCGGGCTACACCTGCTGACAATTTTTTAATGTAGTTTCAGGCTTAACAGATGAAAAATCATGAAAACCTGAACACAGGAACTGGACGAAATCTATCCAGCATCTGTAAATTGTGTTTCATTCTTTTGAATGTCCTCCTCCATATTTCCCTTTTTCCTGTGTACTTTTCAACACCAATAGATAAAAGCATTATCGTACCATCTTAATGCAAAGTGTGCAAAGTAAATATATACACAAATCAAGAATAAGAGGTAAACACACACACACAGAGGTTACTTTTTAAAAATGTTGCCAACATCCCTTGGCAAAACATGAAAAAAAATTTTTTATGGATCGCGCAGGAAAATTAACAGCACAGATTTGCACAGATGTCTGAACTAGAAGCCAGGCTCTCCTGCAGTCTCCAGGGAGAGAGCTCAGAGGAAAGCTGGGAGCACCTGTCTGTGTCAGGATGTCACTTCTAATTTTCTAAACGTCCCTCTAGACCTTCACAAATTCCTCTACTGACTATGCTATCATAGGTGATAAGATTGTTTTAAAGTGGTGAGATTTTAAAAACAAATAATGGATCTTTTTCTCAGCTTTTAATTTATGAAATGTACAACATTATCTGTAATCTTTAGGGCTTTAATTTTTAGATGTGAGAGCAGAGAATGTCACATGACTATTAGATTTGAGTTTATATAAAAATTAATCAAGCTATAATAAGGGGAAAATAATAGAAGAAGATACCTTTTTTATGAATGAAAAATACTTGACTGGACAGAAGTTGAGATGGGGAAAAGAAAGTATTTATGCATACAATTTAATTCAGACACTCCTTAGAATGGCATACAATTATAGTAGCACGATTATAAACTATTGAGACAAAGAGGTTCACTTATGGAAATGTGATACATTCCACTTGATCATACAGGACATGAGGAATACAGGCTTTATCACACTGTGGGTTCTCAAAGTAAATTATGAAGATATATAACTTGTGAGAGGTAAATCACAAATCCAGTTCACTGGACACTCTTGGAAAAAACACAGATACAACTGTGGAAACTGCAAGTTATACTGTATAATATAGAAGTTATGCTTTAAATCAATGCACACATTTCCACAAAAGGACTTTTGACCAACTTTATAGGCATCACACATCTAAAGTACAAATACACGAAAAAATTAAGCTGATTAGAACATTTCTGTATTCATGATACAGAAATAAGGGTGTCAAAGAGTACAGAAGATGGTGATCAAGCAAGGTTGAAAGATGCAGTAGCACAATTGCTCAGTTTCAGGCCCAAAAATACCTACTTTTTACCTGAAAATTTTGAGGGCAAAAACTGAAAACAAGTTAATATTTTTTTCATGAAATGAAGTTAACATTATGAAAATAACTCTTTTGTTGTGTCAAACGAGAAAGGCTATTTCAAACTCAGTTGGGAAAGGGAGATTTCAATTCAAATAAGGACAGAAGTGTGCAAATGGGGGAAAGTAAAAGTAAACTAGCTACAGAGTCGGAATCCAACAATAAAGCATATGTATAAGAGAAGAATATGTATTTATATGTGCAGGAGAAAAATAGATATTGGCTAAATCAAGGAAAGATCACATATCAAATGAGAGCACTACTCACAAGCATTAAATCATTAAATCTTTAAATGTGGAAATGTCTGAGACAATAAAGATGATTATGAATAGAAAGCTCTGAGAAGGAAGACGATCTTATATAACTGATCTTGTGTAGGGGACACCTCAGGGCAGCAGCAACCAAGGAGCTTTTGTAGTGACTGGCTGTTTTTTTTTTCTCAATATATACCTCTTGGAAAGAATTTCCTAAAAGCGCTTGCTGTAATCTGCCCTGATGTGTGTGTGGGTGGATGCTGGCAGCAGCCTTGAGATGTAGTACAACACCACGTGGAATTAGTCATTGCAGTTCAAAAATCAGCCCGTCACGGGGTCAGAGGGTTAAGTGGCCTCGTTGCAGCACCATCCCACCAGCTCCCAGGGCGGTACAGCAAGCACGGGTGGATAGGCAGGTCTTTGCCGTGTGTTGTCTTGTGGCGTAGGTATGCAGCATCCGTGTCCTTTCTCTGAAACATGTTGCGGCTACATGCTATAGAGAGACTCGTTAGTAGGGTGTTATGAAACTCCACATGGGAATTTCTTCACAATTTAGATAACTAACCAGTATAATTTTCCCAAAACTAAAACTTTTCAAAAGCACACAAAAAATTTACATTTGTTAAAAGAAATTTAAGGATAAATTTCAGAACTGAAAGGTTTTTCCATAAAAATAGTCCCATTTTTTCTAGTCTAACATGAATTTTTACTCAAATAGTTTATTTGAATAATTAAGTTACTAAATTGAAATAAAACATAATGAAATTATTAAAATATTTTTTTAAATTGATCTGTGCTGAATATATTTTGAGAGCTCTAACAAAGAAAAAGCTATTAATGTTTCTGAGAAAATCTTTTTTTTTTTTGAATGCTTAACACTTTCATAGAAGGGGAACAGTATTTCTTAAATATCTGTAGAGAAAACTAATTTTTATTTAGTCCATGAGGTCTTGAGTGTATTAGTATTAGAGTGTATTTATAACAGCACCACCAAGTGCTGTCACAAAACTAGAAAATGAAACAGAGAAGCAAAAAATTTAAATCATGAGTTCCTCTCTGTGCATCTCAAATCCTCAAAAATGAGGTCAGATGAACAAATCTGTTTCTGCCATTTAACTGCTAAAATTGTTCTGTCTTTTTATACATTATAGGTCTGAAAAGCTTTCATGACTTTTCATGAAAGAAAAGATTTTTAGAAGGTCCTACAATATCATACTCTGCATCTATTTAAGTCATGCATGCAGCCATCTTCACAGTATTAACAATATTAACAAATAAAGGAGTGCAAGAAGTTTGCTTCTGACTTTTGTAATGTGACTTGACAAATACGCTCTCGTGCATATTAGTCTGAATTAAAAACCACCATGGCTGAAATCTGATGGGAATCACAGTAATGAGATTGAGTCATTTGTGCTGTGATTAGAATGATGACATCACTGCTTAGTGATTTCATGGCTGTGAATTGACCACAGTTTGAGCTCCAGGTTCTTTCAATATTACTTTTAGCCTAGGTAGTTCATTTATTCTGGTTTCTGTGTTCTAATATTTTCTATTCTGTACTGGATTTTCCTTGTGTTATGTGAATACTCTCCTTATGTTGTAAGATAATAGTAAGACTACTAAATATTAAAGCATGTATTCAGCATAAGCTAAGTTACATTAGAAAGAATTAATCTGGCTAAATGTGCACACTGCAAATGTCCATATACAAGTTAGATTTCATTTATATGCTTTACATGTGTTGAGTGGAGCTTAGGCTGATAAAATCAGTGACATCAAGGGCACATCTCGCTGAGGCAGACACCTAAAATATATAAGTCATACCCTGAGGGCAGGTATTTCTCTACACCAAGAGCATGAGGTTACTAGTTCAGGTATGATAAACATCTGTCTTTAGGTGAGCTGAATCCCATCTGCTATGCTTTACACTTCTCAGAAGAGAAGGTAGGAAGAAAGGTAACTCCTCATTGTGGAACAAAACACACAAGACCAACTGGTTCAGACATGGGAAGGCAATTAAAGGCAGAGGACTTCCATCAAGGCATCTCAACACTGATCCAGGTTTGGCCTACCTTTTATCCTCACTTTAACCAGCTGTAAACAGGCTTTCGGTCATTCAGGCTGAGTCGTCAAGTGAACTCCCCAGGACACTTGCTGCCCTCTCCCTTATTTTGTACCAGGGACAGACACTGAAGTGCCACAACTCCACTGGGACTTGTGGCCCAATTAGATTTGAACAGAGCTTTGTCCCCAAGCTGATAACTTTCAGATGTGCTCAGGAAGAAGGTGAGAGAATGAACTGTGTGGTAAAGACAAGATTATGTTTTCAGGAAAACTGAAAGTGGACAGTTAGTACACTCAAGAGAGTACACCTGCATATGATGGGGAAAGAATATTACATATGTTTATCTGGATGTAGTTTGGAAGAAAGTATCTCTCAGGAAGTGCCTTTCTTTGCTGGAATCAAACTTTGCAATTTGTTCTGTTTGGCATGGTTTGCAATGTTTTTATTAAAAAAAATTGCTATTTCAAGACAGCAGTTTTATCACATTAATGTCAAAATAGTTGGATTTTATGTTGGCAACCCTAATACTTCTGCCCAAAAAAATATAGAGATGGGAACCTGCCAAAAGACTTTATTGGCTAGAAAAAACAAAAACTATTTAAAATCACTGATTAAACTTGAAATAGCAGTCAAAAAACCAAACAGAATACTGGACATCATCAATAAAAGTGCTGAGGAAAAAAGCAGGCATAATTTTACCACTGTGTAGGAACTTTAATGTGTTCCTGTCTTGGGTAATGTCTGCCATCTGGCCACTGAATTTCAAGGACACAGTGGTGTTTGAGGAAACACAATGAATGGGAACTAAAAGGATCAAGGGATGAGACAGTAGTCTTTTCAGGAAAATATAAGCATGCTCCAAGACATCAGTTTCTATAGGAAACAGCTGAAGAGGATATGACTGACCTTTACAGAATCATGAAGCTAGTGGATAAGTGAACATTGACTCTTTCATGAAGTGCTGCAATGACAGAACTAATTTTAAAGCACAGTAAAGAAAGTGGATTTCCAATGTAGGCAGAAAGGTTTTCGGAAGGCTGAAGGGGAAGTCAGTTTACCAGCAATTCAGGAAAGAGATTAGGCAAACCCATGGTCAAACATGAACACAGATGATACAAAGAAGAGAACAAGCAAGGGTGAACCCTATGACATCCTTAACACAACACTAGTAAATGCTGGGCAATATGAAGGGTATGGGCTGCAGAAATTGGCAGGGATTCATGTTTTCCTGTTGCTGCAGGTGAAGACAGAACACTGGGTTAGGAAGACCATTGGTCAGGCCCAGTAGGACATTTCTTTTGTTAGAATAGAGATTACTTGATAATCTCAAACTCCACCCTTAATTCATAGACAAAACAGCAATTGTTCCCCTTTCATTTTATAAAAATAACACTGTGAAACCTATCACACACTGGAAAAGAGTGTCATGCTGACTATGCAGACTTCCTCATTATCACTGACACAATAGATAAAAGCATATATACCGCCCTGAATTTCTATGGTGTTCCTGATTTTAGGCCCATACTGATAATGAAAGCCTACTTTTCTGAATGAAGTCACCTATGAATGTCATCAAAGTCAGACTTCATGTAGGAAAGATCATCTATAGCTTGCAGGCTTTCCTCAACATTCAGGAATACCACAATTTCAATTATGATATTTGCTACTTAAATCTCCACCTACAAGTTTGGATGGTGTGCAGCCTTCTTTGAACTTTCCCACTGGACTGTATTCAACACCTTCAAATACTGAAGTGCCATTGGATGTTATGTGAGGTCCCAACCCTCTTTTGTTGAAGAGTAGTTTCATAAGATATAGCAACAGGGGACACCTAATATCACCAACAACGACAGCAGGCCCTTGTCTCACACAAGAAATCACAATACTTGAGAGGAAAAAAGATTCACCCAACACAGGATTAAAATACTATACCTCTTTAGCAGCCACCTGATATGGATATTGTTTGTATTGTTCATAGTTACATTTACATACAGTAACACTCCACCCTGTAGATAAAGACTCCTTCAAGGAATAACCTGGATTTGCTCTTGATCTCACCAGCACTGGGATTCCCAGTCTAGAAATCAGCAGTTATCTTCAAATATTGGTCTGACAACAATAACCTAGTGGTATATGACTCACTGAGTATCATTTGTTGTATATATTCATCATCTTTGTACTGGAAATAGGCTTGCTTCCACCAAGGGATTAACCAAGGAACTGAATGGTTTTGGGATAACCAGTCCCCAAGCAGTGTGGTGTGGCCACAGCTTCCTCCTGTCAGACATGGGTACCAAAAGACTGAGTCATGCTTATGGCAGAGTTCCACTCTGTGGTAGCTTTAAGTCAGGAAGCCTGTGCAGCTACCTCAGCTCAACTCTAGCTCTTCTGACCCCAAAACAACACTATCTGCTGATGTCAAGCCACGAGTATTTTATTTTCTTCAACCAATAAAACTTTTATTTAGCATCCTTCTGTGATCCATGTATTAAGAGTACAGTCACAGAAAGTCCATACAATAGATCAGTTTTGTTCTACTTATCTGTAAATACGTTATAGACTGGGAAATCCATACTTGACAACATCCTTCAGTAATTTCCAATATACTGAACTTTATCATATTGCAGACAAGCAATATCACCCAATTCTAGATCTAAGTAAGAATAGATGTATTGTTCTGCATAATAAAAAGTGTAAATCATTGATGACCTCTGCTCCCAGGGGCACTGGATAGGCTGTGCCCTTTGCAGATCAAACGACCCTAAATTCCAAAAAAGAGAAAAGCCCAAATTGGCATACATTTCAAAAAATAAGTAAAATCCAGTAATGCCAAATCACAAAGTAAACAGGTAACAATCTCTAGCCACATCATGCAGAAATGATTGTGGCAAAAAGCTGACAATACTCCTGAGGCTTCTAATCTCTTTTGGCTAGTTATATGTATCATGAAAAATAAAGGCAGTTCTAAAATCTGATCAGCTGCACCATTTCCAGCCAGTGAGCTCAGGTCCAACAACCCCTGCTAGACTTGCCATCACTTCCCCATTTTAACTTCTAAAATTTTAATTCAGTTCATCCAAAGAGGGTTTTTTTTCCATAAGTTCAAACTTTTTGTTCATCACAAAGGAAAAACATTCACCATGACTTTATCTGTGGAAGAGTACTGCTTTGCTCTTCAGTAGCAAGTAGTCAAGAAAATGGAATCATATTCTCATTTAAATGCTCGCACTTCTGTGTCAGTCAAGGTTTAACTTACTGTGAGTTTCCTTATTCCATTGCTATTTCTTCTCTGGTATAAAAAGGCATATCAATTGTCTTATTTGAAAAGCCTGTACAATCATTTACCCCTTCCAGACTATTCTCCAGAAATTTTCTGATTTAAAACCACACTGCACAATCACACCCTGAATTGAGGAATGAGTGGGAGTGAGTGGTAGAATGGAGCAGCATTAATGTAACAGGTATTAACCCTTACATAAGCCACTTTCTTGTTTTGTATATATATCAACTATCTGCTTTTACTTCAGTCACTATAACATCAGGATAAATTTTCCAAGGTACATCAGAAAGTTTGCCTACAAACCCTACCATCACGCTAAACAGCAGCCATCCCCAACCCAACCAGTTTTACAACGAGAGACAACAGCATAGCCTGGGCTCACCTGCATCTGCTCAAAGTCAGTTGCTGTACCCGTCAAAGGGCATCACCTGGAGAGGTACCCTTTGGATGCTTTGTAATATTGATACAGACTAGAGTATCATGCTCTTACCACACACATACTTTTACCCTGAACTTACTGTATCTTTTAGACTGAGAGTGAGTGTGATTTCAAGGCACCAAAAGCAGAGGTTTTGCTGTCTTGTCTTTACATCATTTCTATCCTTTCACTGGTCTCTGCATGTTGGGAGCCTGATTTCTGCTCTTCATGGGAAATTTGTTCACATGGGAAATAATAGTGGAAGGAAATCCTGAGATGATTTTTCCTCAAACCCTTGTAAGAGAGGTTTCCATACTTTAAAACAGTCCTGTCATTCCAGTCTCTGTGCTGTTGAGACCCATCTTCTCCTTCCATCCAGGCAACCCAGCTCCTCTATCATACAGCGGGATCATTATGTTAGTAGTGATCTAGCTTCACTAGTTTCATAGTTTCACTATGAAAGGAGAATTACATATTGTAGCTCTTGCTGTGTCCTGGCCTGAACACCTACCAATGCTTCTGATTTAATCACATTACTTGTCCCCAAGCACTAATACTGTGGCATGACTAAGGTATTGCTATTCTGTCCCAGAGAACTGCAGGGAGGTGCTGACCCATGGGTGCAAACCCACAGTGATTAAGCACACCAACTTAAGCCATGCAGATGGTTTGGAAACTGGTCCTGCTTAGGCCCACCTTGAAGATTGCTTGGTTGGGCGATGTGGAAGGGTGGGCTGGCCTCAGCTGGCAGGAGGCAGCCAGGAGATGAGCTTGGTGCAGGCAGCCAGCAGTTCCCTCACATTGTCTCCTTGCCCTGCACTCCATTTTCCCTCTGGTTGGGACAGGGCCTGCCTGGCTTTGCTCCACACCGCCAGAGAACAACATGTGCCTTGTCCAGTCAGCCTCCAAATATCTCCCCAAGAGCTACCTCTGAGCTCAGGTAGTGTTCCCGAACAGCAGGGTAGCACAGGACTCACGGTTTACAACTAGCAGAACAGGTATTCTCAGCTATCAGATTAGCGCTATAACTAAAGGCAACAGCAACAAGAGGGAGGCAGGCAGGTATTTTAGACAGAATACTTGGTGGTCAAACCAGCCTGCATCTATCAGTTATAAGGATTTTTTCTTTGTAATTATTTCTTTTTCCCTGCAAGAACTAATGGAGGCAGTCAACAACAATAAAAAAAAAAATAGAAAGGCAGAAGAATTTATCAGAGGCACTGATTTATTTGCACAGTTGCACGTAATAGCTAAGGTATGTATGTTTTAGCTCACTTCCTTGGAGACACCCTGCAGAGTGTAACACTTCAGCAATATTTAGTTTACCAACCCAGTATTGCATTTTAATAAAGACACAGAAACTCTACTTAACACAGTTATTTCAGCAAAACTCTGGCTTAGCTGTTTCTGAGAACAACTAAGACTACCCTTTAGCTTGAGTAGTATATTTATTTAATTTTCTTTTACAACAAAATGGTTTTAATAAAGGATAACTGGAAGGCATTATTAGCTGCTTTAACAGTAATACTGACAGGGTTTTAACTCAGAGCTAAAACTATTTGAAACATAAAATTTTTAATAGGCTAATGTTCAATTAACTGGATGTATTTCCTCACAGATAAATGTATTTAGGTACTAGTCTATCCCACAGCAACACATCAGCCATTTATATTGAAACAAAAACTATATTTTAAAATACATCATTTTATACCTGTAAAATATAGCTCTGAACAATTAGTCAGTTATATGTTTATTAAAATTATGGTGATTTTTTTAAGACACACAGAGAGGAAAAATATGTGGGACACATTAAGGGAGTAAGGGAATTTATTTCGCATACTTAGCAGAGGTCTGTACTGTCAGTGCCTATTAAGCTTTAAAAAGAATAAAGTTCTCACAAGAAAAAAACAATTATGCTGATTGTTAACTGAAAAAAATCTGCAAAAAAAATCGTACAGACAGATCACTATCACACTCTGCTTCTACTTCTCTAAGCCTCAGAGAAGAGGGGAAACACATGAAGCATAATACAGCACAGTCTCACACATGCTGCTACAAAGTCCGCTTCTTCCCAGGACACATCTCTACCAGTCAGTCTATTTATGCAGCAAAACTACATGCAAGCATCCCAAAATAGCTCTCACAAACTTTAACTTCATTTTACTCTCCAGGCTTCAGAAATGCAAGATTTTTATTATGATTTCTCTTACTGAAATAAGTCTACTGAAGATTTTTAGAATGTATCTGTAAGTGTAAGGATTGAACCTGACTACTGAATAGGAAAAATATTTGTAATGCGTTAAAAATGTATGTAATGGGTTCTCTTTTTAAAAATTCTATATACTGTATGTTACATTAAAAGGCTACATAATTTTGTTTATTACTAGTAATTGTGAAACTCCAGCAGCTGAACATCTTCAATAACTATGCAAAATCTATCAAGTTAAAATTAGAGCTTGTGACTTTCTTGGGACATATCTGTGTGTCATAATAGGAAGGAGAGCCTAAAAGAAACAAACGAACCACATTACCACATTGTGTCGGCAGTCCTTAAGGAGCTGGTAGATCGGGATCTTGGCTTCATAACAATGCTCATCTCGAAAAATTCCTTCAGTATTACTAGCAGTCAAACGTCAGTCGTCCTTAAAAAGCTCATTCTCAAAGTACTCCATTTCACCGTAATTTTTGAAATCCCCTGCTTCTTAAAACCCTTCAAATCTGTCTCCTGTAAAAATCCAGGCTGTGAAGAAGGACTTCTAACATGCTGCAACTCCTTCCTTTTTCATGCTGAGTTTACTCTAGCACTGTGCTGTTCGGAAATGACAGTGCTTTTCTCTTCTGTCTTGTATTGCCCTGGGAGGAACTAGTCTATTTTGAACCTATTCTCCCTTCAGGTCACATGGGAACGAAGGCAGCTGAAAAGAGTCCCTATCTCTTTCTTGCAGTTTGATAACAACAGGTTTAAAGGTCAATAACATTAAAAAAAAAGAAAAAAGAAAAAAGAAAAAAAAAAAAGAAACAATACTGATGGGTAATAAGTGAAAGTATGAATGTAAGTTACAGTAACATTTCTGAGTTTATAGGGAAATTCCACTTAGAGACAGGCTAGATAAATTAATCTCTGTGGAGTAAAGAAAAGAACAAAGATTTTTTTCATTCCAAATTAACTAAAAGCCTTACCCAGAAATGTGATTCTTCCCTGTCTTTTTTTCCTAACACTTGCTTAGATACTCTGAATAAGTACCATTGTCTAACTTCACAAACCAGAAAATATTCTCTATCGGAAAGACATTGAGAACACTGTGGGGAAGTTAAGTAAAAATTAAATTCCTTGTTGACTGTTAAAGTCAAACATACATACAGATAGTGATTGTTATAAATCACTGGAGGACAAAATACCTTAGTTGAAGAACTATAACATGACGTCCGCTCTACTGTGCTGTAGATATCTTTTTCCTGTTATAATAAATACATCATTTATGCATTACAAAAAAAAAATCCTTTCTAATTTCTGTCCAAAAATTATTATAAAAGCTTTGGGAGTTAATTTCTACTTAAACATTTCAACAATTTCAGCATTAAAAGAGGAAAAATTGCAGAGAACAAAAGAGGAAATATACTGTTTAATTTATACGTTTTTGAAAATGCTCTGAACTATGTTAGAATTGGTTTTAAACTGAAAGAACATATTTATTGCTGAGCAAGAGTTTACATGCATAATAGCCATTGCCTTGCACAGTCTTTACAAGTGTTGCAGTACATTACTTTTGATGGTAGTGCATCCAGGTTAATAATGAAAAAAGCACTAAAAATTGCATTCATAAAATTTATACAGACTTGGCAAATACAAGGAAAACATGATAAATAGACTATGCATCAAAATATTAAAAAAAGCATCAAATTGGAATGTGTGTAAAATGTGTAAGGCTCTCTATAACCTTTGCACTTTATTTTATAACAGTACAATAAAATGCATTATGAACTGCACTGTATATCACCAGGAAAGATCCTAACTGCCCTGGAGGCTTTTGCCAGTGATCTGCATATAAAGTGTTCCACAACAGCAGAAGGAATGTTAATAAGGTTTCTTGCTCTGCTTTCTGTTCTTCATGCTTTCTGGCACTTGATCTCCCAAATATGACTCAATGACTTGCAAAGGACCTTTTGTAAGTGTCCTATGGAATCAAAAAGTTAACTTTAAAAGCATCTGTGGTAAATTTAGCTCCAAGGGTCATACAGTCATGGGACCTTTAGTAACAGTTGGGTCTGTCACTGTGCAGGTCACACATCTATAGAAGTGCACATAAATCAGGCACCATGTTGTGAAACATTTTTATTCCTTTAAGAGATGGAATAGGTCATAAAACCCACAACAGATAAAATAGAGGTCCTGGACTATTACAGAATACCTAGCCGTTTTAATGCTGAGGGGTTTTTAAGCTTGCTTGATTATCTATCATTTGTAAATACGAACAGTATGCCAATTTCCATGAAGGAACACAAAATGAAGGAAAATAAAGCTTTTGGCTAACTTACTCCCATACTGGAAGGGAATATTCAAAGACTATTTCTGCTGTGCTACAAAGTAAATGTCTCAGGATGGTTTGTTCTCAATAATGTATCACACAAGATGCTGCCTCTTACTTGTAGTTACTAGAAATATAATTGGAAATATTAGCATATTTAGACACTATACAATATAAATACCCTCTAGTTGCAGACACTTAAATGATTGAGGCAGTGTTTTGCAATGCCAATTCAGAAAAAAGTTCTCATGGAGCTGCAGTTCTCCATCTCCATCTCACTAACCAGATACTTACATCTCTTGTGAACATGCTTTCTTTGTTAGTCTCCATCCTTAACTCCTTACAAACTCCTGTTCTCCAAGTGCCTACTAACTTCAACTGTTATGAAATATATATTAAGCAGCCATAATCCAAGTAGCCATTTCAGAGCATATCATCAGGTAGCAACCTTAGAAGCATGGGTTTCCCATGAAAAAAGGAGTCTATCAGTAGGAAGGATATCTCACAGTCCTCCAGGAAATGTTAGCTTTATCTGAAATTCATCAATTGGCTTTGATGAAGCTAAATAAAACCCCCTCTTAATAGTCAGTATGAGAAAGGCAAACCTTTTTCTAAAGAAGTATCTAGATAATCCATTCAAACATCTTTGGCAGTTAACAATAGCTTCTAATTCATACATAAAATCTGTCATGATACAGTTAACATCAAAGGCAGTTTTGTCTAAGTTTTACGTAAAGATAGGAGCATACTAACATCCTATATGCTCATAGAAGATGATGTAGCATTTATTTTTGTATTTGGCATGGGGTCTAATAATAAAAACTCTCAATTTCTCAGAATTTGAGGAATTAAGAGAGAAAAAAATGAAGGGAAATTCAGAGAATAAATAAAGGAATGACCATTGTTTAAATAGGTGATTTGTACATGTAATTCTGTAACTCAAGCAGAACAAAAAGGAAAGCAAGTTTCTTTTTCTTTTTGGAATCCTTTTATTTTTTTAGGGTGGCAGGAAAAAGGCTTTGTAATAGAGCTCTTGTTGGGATGCCAGCACAGACAAACCAAGTGTTAATTGTATAATAAAAATAATGAAGAAAAGATTTTAAGTGAATGAAAACACTAAAAGATGGAACAATTCAATACTGCTAAATATGCTAATAATAAAAGCAGCATGAAGAGTAACAATATTTTTCATGTGCATGTATCATTGATTGAGGTTTTGACTGTATAAGGAAGAAAACTAAGGAAGAAAGGATACAGAAATAATTAAAACACCAATAATTTAAAAGTGGATTCAACCCACTTTGAGGATGGTTACATCTTGGACACATCTTCAAATTGGTACCTAAGTGAATTAAGCCAGTGCTACATTGCACAAAAGTGAAAATTAAACTGAATTACAACAAGCATGGATTAGGGAATCAGGCGCAGGACTGACTATTCTGTTTGTTCCTTGCTTGGGAATACCTTTGTCCTGAGGTTACGGAAAACTTGATTAAACATTCTGAGTTTTGTCTTCCCTGTTTGTAAAACAGGGATAACCCACATTATGCTTCTTGAAAAGCACTTGGACATCAAAGAACTGAAAACATGCAATAGGTGCCATGTTATTATTGATGTTGTTTCATGCAAACTCAAGGAATGGATTAATAATCTCAAACCTTCAGACATAAATAATGACCAGCTCTTAGGTGTGGTGTTTGGAATACACATTAACAAAAGCTACAAAGTAATCTGCTGCCTTTTGATATGCAATCTTAGTTTCATCATGGACTTTTTCCAAGTAAGATAACTAAAATATCTTTAAAAACTTGGACCTGAGTTCATTCATTCAAGACTATCCCTGTTATTATTTATCTACTGTTGCATCTAGTCTTGTTCACAGTTTGTATCTTTCTTTTCTTCATATATAGTTTACACATTTATATGAAATATAGTTTTCAATATGTAAAGAATATGAATTTAAACTTGAACTCAACCTTTCTAATCTCTAGAAGTATGCATTCCATGGTAGGAAACATTTTCTCACAAATTAAGAGCTGTACCAGTCAGTTTTGTGAAACTGAATTGCACAGTTCATTCTAGTTCATCTACAGCACTAGCTTATCCTCTTATGTCCTGTACTGCAGAACAAGCTGAAGGACACTAAAGATTAACAAATTGATCTTATATTACCTGCTTGAGTGGTCTGAGAACTAGTAATGCAGGTGTAGGTCCAGAAGACACACATTTCAAAAAACAAATATTAAGTCAGAGAATTAGAGAAACAAATTTTCAACCCACCTGCACATTTTGCCACTGCTCAACATAGCAAATGATTTAAAAAATATTCTTTAGTAGGATCAGAATACCAGGGAATTAAATTTTGCCATTCATTTCTAGTTAACAGCATATTCCCTTTTGACTGAAGCTACTTTAGCAAAGAGGAAAAGTTATACATAACTGCATAACTAAAAGAATTGCAAAATGTAGTAATAACTACAGCTGAGAGTACTTAAGAATGACAAAAAGGCAAACCAAAAGGCGCAGAAGAAATGTGACGTGTGTCACTAGGGTTTCCTTTCTATATCCACTTACATTTAGCTGCCTGGATTGAGCTACTCAGCTGATGAATAAATATGGTTTATTAGCTCAGTGATTACAGTGTAAATAAAGCTACAATGTGCTCTGCTAAGGCTTTACCCAGACACAAAGGTGCAAAATTCCTCATAGGTAGCCCTCTGTGAGAATACTGCATTCTAACACCATGCCTTGTCTGAAGCTGCCAGGTACTGCTGCCTGAGTTGTACCATGAGCAGTGAAGGAGGCATGGCTTACAGGGAGGCCTTACAGTGCCTCACTCCCTCACACAGCAACGTCAGGTTCTCCCGATATGCAGGGGTGAAAACCTGTCCTTCTGCCTTTATTCCCGCCTAATTTTAATTTGATTCCATCAGCTATGCAATTAAATAGCAAACTGTGTACTAAGTGACCATTACTGGTGCACACAGATCCAGTTGCAGAAGCACAGACTGAAACGTGTGAAGGCTCATTGCTAGAGATTCAAAAAGAAAAAAAACAAATGCCAAATTTTAGGAGTAATAGAATACCTTTTTCTTTGACAAACATTGTATTCTAGACAAACGGTGCTGTCAGCTATGGCTGTGGTCTATGGTTGCATCTATCACTAAGGCTGGAATAAATTATGCCTGCTAGTGTTGGATTAATACTGCATAACAGTGAATAGTCTAAAATTAAATACTAACCTGCTGGAAGACTTTGGACTTCAGTTGAGTTAAGGCTGCCTAGTATGTCAGGGTGTTTTCAAATTTTTTAAAATAAACATTAAAAATCCCCCTAGACACTGAACAATGGGTGTACCTATATATTTATATCAACTCAGAGATATATAAAAATATGTTTTACATTATAAAAATTCAGATCTAAATGTGCTTACTGCAATAATACAGCACTAATTACACAGTTAAAGGGAAAATCTACCCATGTTTGCATCAGACCTTCTGCTTTCAAACTATTTGCTCCACACAAACTTGGAGTACAATTTCTTAGCTAATTTGTTGCTTAAAAAATAAACATTGGTGGTTCATACTTAAGTCACTAAGGAGTTAAGCAGTAGCTATGGCTTCCAAGAGTATAATGCCAGTTTTTTAGGTAAAAAAAAAAAAGATAAAGACTAACATTTTTCTCCTTTTTTTAAGGAAGCAGTGGGTGCTAGGAAAAGCAAGAGAGAACTGCATCCCTTTTACAAAGTTTTCATAATCAGGGCTAGTCCTGGACAAAGGAACTCTCAAGTGTCAGTCTTACTATCTGAGAACCATGATATTTTGTAAAATATGCCCTCTTTCATCTTCATTTTTTTCAGAATAATGGGATAGGTCTGCTCATGATCAATCAAACACAGAAGTGAGAGATTAAGGAGAGAAGGTTGGAAGACTCTTAGAAATACCACCATTCCAAGATGCATATATTTCAAGAGTATATGCATGTATTTCAAGAGTACAAAATAGACCACCATGTCAAGAGGACAAAACTTTTATGTACAAGATGAAAATTTACTTTTAAATCTTAAGTATGTTACCTAGTCTTATCTATTAAAATTCTTTCTTTTTTTTCAATTTTATTTTGTGTAGAAAAAAAACTAACAATAAGAGCAGAGCTGCATTCCCCAGCCATATATACTCTAAATGAAGGTTTCCATAATATTTTCTCTTTTTGGACACAACCAACTTTTACTATCAGAAAGTCTTCCTGAAAACAAATCTGTGGTGAGGTAATTGCATTCGTGTAAAGCCTATTCTCTAAAAAACAGGAGGGTGGATTTCTCCATGTTCTCCACCAGAAACTTGGGATCCACAAGTATGGGACCATGACCTGAATGAGTCAGACATGGGTAAGACTCTGGTAGAATGACACCATCCATACTTCTAAGGCCTTCAGAAAAACGTCACAAACTAAACTTAAATCTAAATTATTCATTATGTTACAAAGCCTTTCTTGAAGAGGAAGTACACCTCTATGACACTTGTGTTTCAAAAAATCCACTTGTATTTGTATACAATTTGCTAGTCTTCTTTTTTTTCTGTTTATTTTTGAGGTATGGAAAACTCAAAAAATTTAATCTGGCTTGTACAGGGCAAAGAAAGTGAAAAGCAAGCATTTTATATGAACATTCAAAATACAAAATGTGTTTGATTTTTAACAAAAAATGGCCAAACTCAAAACTATAATTAAAGAAACAAAGCTATGTATTAAAAAAAGTGGCAAGTTACTGGAGAGGTTCTATGAGAACAAATGAAGGTTACATTGAGAGTACATTACTTGTCATGAATTATTCACTGGGAGTTAAACAAGGCACACTAAGAAAGGAGTTTTCTCACTAGCCTTGAGCTGTCAGAGGATTGGTTGCTGATTTAAACTGGTCAGCGAGGCTCCTGCTAGAGACAACTCTGATAGGCACTCGCTGGGGTAGTCTGTTTCCATGATTCAGACATCTATTTTAAGACAGACAGAACTGCACCTCTCAGCTGTCTACTTTCTGTGGACTATGGCTTCCTGCTTATTTTACTTTAGAAACCTAGACTTTGGGTGATTCAAGATGTACTTAATAAATCCTGTGGTACCAGCATAAAACCTATAAGTTTATATAACATGTGGGTTGGAGGTTTTTGCCTCTCCACTCTCTTACTTGTAGCAGTTGAATAGAATGTAGATAGGATTAAAATTTTCCTTTGATAGAAATGTAAATTTCACATATTTCCATATTTAGCCTCATATCTTCTCATATTTGGATTATGTGAGAGATGAACAATGCCAAGACACTGCCGCCCCAGTCCATATTTAATGAAGTAATTATCATAGTTCAAAAAAGCTGCACCTCTGACTTCTCACCCCTTCCATGCCAGAGGAGAAAAAGTAAAGTGATCAAAAGGAATATGCAAATATATAGTAGAGCAGCTATGCCTGCCACTGAAAAATTGTGTAAGACCCACTTCTCCTGAATACTCAGACATCTGGAGGGAGAGATACAGTATGTTCAGATATTAATTGATTCTAAATTTACCTTCCCAGTTTAGGACTAATTTGTTTAAATTTTCCCTTATTAAACGATGTACCAGGCAGCAGAAAAGCTTGTTGCAGTGTAAATCCCAAAGAAACCCTCAGCAATACTGACTGTAAATAACACCAGAGATGACAGTAGAGAGAAACTTCATGTTGTTGTGGAAGTATAAATTGCATAAATTGGATACAAGCATTTCAAAATTGCCTGTGCATTGCCACATTAGACGTGGGCAATGTGGATCTTTCCTCTTTGCCCTTCTGTGAGTAAAAGACATCCTTTGTCTGTCACCAAACATGTCAGAGCTTAGCCTATTATATGGATCTCTTTAGAGGCATGTTTATATAGAGGCCTTGACATATGTCCTGTTGGCCAGCAGTTCTGAGACTAGCACAGTTTTATTTGATACCTAGCTAGTGTTTTACTTTTACACACTCTAATGACAGCCTTCTAATATAGCAAATCAATCTATTCTTTTTTCTTGATGCTCTCCTTCTGTACTTGATTAGCAAAGCCATCTCTATTTTTAACATTGAATTCAATCCAGCTAACTTCCTTCTAGATATTTGTTGCTGTGTTAAATGCAGAAAAAGAGAATCCAATAAAAATAAGAGGAAAGGCATCAAGTCTTCCTTTTTCTTGATTTGGGGTATTCTTCTTGAAATTAAAGGGTGTTCAACAACTTTGTAACATACCTCCTTAAAAGAAAGTAACCTTAGAGGCAACGAATCACTTAGGTTAGAAGGGACATCAAATATCACCTAGTTTCAACCCTTCTGCCATCGGCAGGGCCACTTTACACTGAACCAGGCTACTCAGAGCCCTATCCAACCTGGTCTTGAACAAAGCCAGGAACAGGGCATACAAAACTTCTTTGAGCAAAACCAGGAACAGGGCATACTAAACTTCTCTGAGAAACCTGTTCCAGTGCTTCACTACCCTCTGAATAAAGAATTTCTTCCTAAAACCTAATCTAAATTTATCCTTTTTTAGCTTAAAACCATTCCCCCTTGTTCTATCCTTATCTGTCTCTGTAAAAAGTTGCTCCCCCTCTTTTTTCTAAGTCCATTTAAGTATTAGAAGGTTGAAATGGGGTCTTCCTGGAGCCTTTTCTTCTCCAGGCTCAACAACTCCAACTGTCTCAGCCTCTCTTCTTAGAAAAGGTCCTCCAGCCTGCTCATCACCTCCGTGGCCTGCTCTGGGCTTGCTCCAGCAGGTCCATGTCCTTCCTGTGCAGACCACCCCAGAGCTGGATGCAGCACTGCAGGTGGGGTCTCACCAGAGCAGAGCAGAGGGGCAGGATCTCCACCCCCTCCTTGCTGGCCACACTGTTGTTGATTCAGCCCAGGACATTTGGCTTTCTGGGCTGTGAGTGCGCATGGCTGGGTCATGTCCAGATTTTCAGCCATGAGAATCCTCAATCCTTCTTTTCAGGATTGCTCTCAATAAATTCTCCCAGTTCTGTACGCATGTCTGGGATTGTTCTGACCAATGTGCAGCACCCTCCTTGCCCTTGGATTTTTTGAACTTCCAGAGGTTCTTATGGTCTCAGTTCTCAAGCTTTTCCACATCCCCCTGGATGACATCCCATCTTTTGGTCATGTCCACTGCACTGCTCTTCCTGTCGGATGCACAGGTGCTGAGAATGCACTCGATCCAACTGTCTGTGTAATTGATAAAGATATTAAAGAGCCCTGATCCCAGGACAGAGTCCCTAGGGACATCACTCATCAGCAGGCTCTATATGGATAAAGAGCCATTGACCACAACTCTCTAGCTGCGTCCATCCAGCAAATTTCTTAGTCTACACTTAAAACCCAAGTTCTCCAACTGGGAGTTCATGATGCCATGTGGAATTGTCTCAAAGGCTTAGAGAAGTCCAGGTGGGTTATGTCATTTGGCCTTCTCTTTTTGAGCATTACAGTCACTCCATCACAGAAGGAGGCTGACCCAATACGTCCTTAGTGAAGCTGTGTCTTGTATGTATCAGAACATTGCTTCCATGAGGATCTATTCCGTGAAAATAAATCTAAGTTGCAGCATTTGAAAAAAATTAATTTATGCAGCATGTCTAACAGAATTACTGGTCAGTATTTCAGTGTGTTTGCATGAAACTTACAAAAACTAGAGTCAGCCTTTTCACACTACTGTCATCATTTTACATGTAACTTTGAAGGGTAGTTTGTTTGGTTTCTGTTACATGTCCAAAGGAAAGTTAAAAAATAAAACAATCTTGGTTGCAAATATAATGTTGATTTTTTTTTTTAATTCCCCCCTGAATTTACATATGAAAGTACTCAAAAAAAATTCTCTAAGAATATATAGAAGTTAACATGAAAATAATTGATTAATTTATAGAAAATTCCATCTGTAGAAAAATTTAATCAACAAACATTATAACAATGAAGTTTTATGCTTTTATCATAATTCCCAATATTAATTATTCAGAAAATTATGTTGTGTTTTATATTGCAAACTTTGCTAAAGACTACTACTGACATCAAATGTTGGCTGTAAAAGTATATTTTTTAAGATTTCCATGCTCATAGGCACATATTTCTTAAATACTATCTAATTTGAACTAGCATTCAAAATACACCGCAGTTTTACAAATCACAGTAAGAGGCACATTACTGTTTCTGGAATATGAAGTTATAAATTGCTGGAATTTATTTTAACTGTTGAAGCAATTTCTGCATATATAAATAAAGTCAGTATTTCAACGTCAAGTCAAGCTGTTCAACATCCAGATAAAGTGACATTTAAGAAGAGAAAAATTGGCTGAGATTTTTTTGCCCTTTTGCTTCTACCCGTCGTGTTCTGTTACTGTGGACAAAAACACAAATAAATGATTCACTTTTGCCTTTTAGAACTGAAAAAATGATCTTGGCATATAAAACATTTATCAGTTAGGATGCCATTTTTGCATTGATGAGGATGAGCTACTAAGCCAATTTGCCTAAGTTCTCAACCTAATATATTTTGCACTGACTGCAGGGGAAAAACTATGACTTCTTTTAAAACAAAAGTTTTTGGTTTAAACTGTATATAACAGTGTTGATAAATTTAATAATTTTATGTATATTTGGAGCTTAGTTATCCCTATCTCTCTTCTCCAAATAAAGTCCTCCAAACCGTGTGTTGAAAGTCCTCCTGTCTTACTTCTGCACTGTGTTTTTCCTTCTAGCACAGCAGTTTTCCCCTCCAGCACTCTATTGTTTACTTTCTTTATTACCCTTGGCCAGATGGTCCAAAAAAGTCTTAATTTTAGAGAAAGCTCTGGGCAGAAATCTTTATTTGGTGAAAGCTTTCACAGAAGATTATAGCAAGCACTAATTCTGCCAATATGCTTTCTCAGAAAGATATCTAAGCAATATAAAGACTCAAAATCCTTTCTAATATTAAATAAATTTTCAACCACCTAGAGCAATCAAAGAGCATTATTTTAACTCAAGTAAATGAGAAACCCATTTAAAAGCCACGACCACTGGCATTATGACCGCATTTCTCAGCTTTGCAGTTCGTTAAGGATTCAGGTCCTCCTCTCTGAGGATATGCATGGGTTTTCTGAATACAGACCCTCTCTATGCCCAGTAAATAAAGCAGCAGGACCTTGTCTGCCTTGCCTGACACAGGCGTGCCAGAGCGAATATCACTGGAGGCTCAGAGGTCTCAGGGAGGAGGCTGAGCTCTCAGGAATGCAAAGTGCCTTCAGGTCTACTCATTCAGAACATCGATATGGATGACCACGTATTTCTGAAATGTAGGCCAGCAGCTATTTGCACCAGAAAAATGTCAGTCTTTAACTTCTTAGAGAATGAGCATGTTGGATTGGTTTTGTTTTTGAAATAAAACAGGGTAGACTCTGTCCTTCTAAATCTGTAAAAAAAGTTTTCAAAAGTGTAGACACTGACAATTAAACCTGTAGTGCCAAAATAAATCAGAGTTCAAAGATGTTAATGTTCTAAGTTCTTAACCAATGAAAGATATTTATAGAGAAGTCAGGTTTGTAAAACAAATGTCATTCAAAAACTGATTTGACAGCGCTAGAAAGAAACAAACCTAGAGAAAACCAAACCAAACCAAACTGAACCAAAAGAGTCACAAAGGTGACTCTAGGTTGCAGAACTTGTCTGTTTTGACTCACATGATTTCTATGATGAGTTCAGTGTATGGGATAAAATATATTACAGTGATGAGAATCCATGGATTTTGATTTAAAAAAAAAAGGTACTGATTTAGGTAGCTTTGGAAATGCATTGGCATTCTTAAAACATGAAAAAATGAGAATGCTCTTTAGGGTCTAAGACTTTTGCCTTTAAGCCCTATTAAATCCTTCTGGTTTGGTTTTGCTTTTTTTTTCAGAGAATGCCATTTTAAATAGGCCTCCTTCAATTCAGTATGGTAGGGTGCCTAAGGGGTTAACAAAGAATTAGAGAAAAGAATTTTAAAAATGCATTGAAGCTTTAGAATAAAATGAGTTGTTTCCCTGATACAAAGTTGTCTTGAACTCTTACCAACCTAAAATATCTTAATGAAGAAAAGCCACTGATCAGAATAGTTAAATCACTTTCCTAAACAATCTTTAGGCCTCTCCTACAATACAGTGGTCCCTTCACTGTTTATGTATCCAGGGTTTGGTCTAGTTTTAGTTTGAACATGGAACTTATTTGATCTTTTGTCTCTTGCAGCATGTAGCATTTAAAATGAAATTAATAACTTGAGTCTTTCTCTCCTGAAGAGGTTTATCCACAGATATATGGAACAGGTAGAACTTCACTGATTCTAATCTGGGGTGTAGACATGAATCCGTGGTTTAAATCTGAATATGCATGAGACGACCACATTCAGAGTTATCCCACTTGAGCTACTTTAACAGAGGCCCTTTTGATAATGTGAAGCAGCTACAATGCAATAACAGAACCTGCTGCTTTTCCCTCGGTAAGTGTAACAGTCAAAAAAGTAATGTGTTTTCCTTAAAATGGAAAACATGACACATATTGGAAAAAAATACTACTAATACTACCACTACTATACAAAAAATTATTTAAAAATAACGTTTCCCAATAATATTTAACTTGCTTTTCTTCAATTTAGACTTCAGATGTCAGTTTTGCCCCTGTAGTTTGTTTTCTTATGTCTGAAATCAGTCTGGGATCTCTTTCAGGCTCAGCTGATGGGCCATTATTCCTGAAAGACTAAGCCCTGCCACGGCAAATACGGCTATTAAGTACACAAAGTGATACTTAACTGCTCAATATATTTAGTTGACATGACAGATTTTAGGTACACACAGATTTTTACTCTGTAAAAATTGATTTATAAATGGAAGTTGATGATTGCTAATAACACTTTCCTGCCTCATTTTGCATTATAATTTCAGCAAACACTAACTCTAATCACTCACTAAACTGATAGGTTATTTACACTGTTAGAGGAAAAAAACACACCAATAATCTGATACTTTTTTGTAAGTCATTTTGCAGAAAGAGTAAGACAGACACCTCACCAAGCAAACATGGCTCTAGGTTTTTCTTTTAAAAACATGTAACTATCAACTACAAAATACAAAATAAATAATGAAGAATGAACCAAAATATTTGCAGCTTAGTTAACCAGGTTTGTATCTGAATGAACAACTGGAGACCCTCTTCACATCTCAGGAGTGTATCTTTATTCACAGGTGTTGCACTGTCACTTCTCTCTCAATATATAAAAGTTAGAGATGCAAATGGATCCATAGTCCAGTATTACTCATTTGAATTTCATGCTAAATGGTTCCCAAAATCTCTGAAGTCCATGTATTTCCTTGATTTTAATCAACCTGGATTATTTATTATAGTATGTCATTTTCCTGACAATCATCTCAGCAAGATAGGTTCAGTTCAGTTAACTTTGCTTTCCATGGATTTTGGAAAGTATTTTTCCCTGTAGATTTACTGGTATAATTAGCAAGAAGCTGAACTAACTCAGATTTTTCTTCCCCTGATCATTATTTCATAATTTTTTATTAGTTTATATATAAAATATCACATGATATGCAAATCTCAACGTTGAATCGAATAGATGTCAAAGAGTTAAGTCCTGAATTATTTTTTCTCTCCTTTTATCTAATACACCAGTGTACAGTAACTGCAGTGTGCTGCAGAAGACTGTTGATGAATTTGAGGGCATACCAAATTACAGGTAAATTGTATTGTTGTTTCTGAAGTGTAATAAGATGAAGAATATTTAACATTGATCAGTGTCCTACAGCAGAACTGTACAGTCTAGTTTAACTAGGCCTCCAGAATTTTTTTGGTTTTTGGGTGGGAAAAAAAGTTAAAGTTTTGTATTTGAACTAAAAATGGAAAGGAACAACAACAAGAACTATAGATTTCCTCAGCAAACACTAACTCTTTGCACCATATCAAAAATACTGAAGATTAAATGACAGATTTCAAGGTGATGTTTTACACAAACTAAATTTTATGGCATTGACTAGTTTACTTTGCAGCAGTTCAAAGAGGCAGGAGCTCAAGCAGTACTGTTTTGAAGTGTCTGCTACTCTAGTCTGCAGATCTATGGACACATGTAGAGTAGGAATGTTGTTTTGGTCCTATGAATTGATATTCTGGGAAACGTCAGGACTTGCAGGCCACTTGGGTGGCCTGGATAGTAAGGCAGTCAAGTCTGTAAATTAAGTTTCCAGTAGCATTGCTTAAATGGTATTTCTGTCATTAAAAAGTTCTTTAGAGAGCCTTTAAGTTTTTGCATATTTTTGTTAAATTTAATTGACAGAAACATCAACATGTAGTTTGAAAATTCTGAATATTTGCCAACAAGAATCACAAACAAATTTTTTTACAGTGATACTAAATTCACCGAGGTAATGTTGCTTTCAAAAATAAATTAAATAAATGTATCTGCAGTTACGGTGGCTGTGAGAGATACAGGATGAATAAAAAACAATGTAAAAATTTTATTATTATGGTCTGAGGCTGTAAAGAGGAATTTTTTGCATGCTAGCACCACTGGGTAGCCCTGGGTGCCGTGTTTGTCTGTGCTAGGGGTGTGCCATAAAATTTTGCCTTGAAAACTGTAATGAAGTTTTATATGACTACATCTACATCAAGGTTCTATTTGTTTCTGGCAACCTGGGGTAGCTCTGACCAATGACTGGCCATTACACAAATCACTAGTTGTTTATTATATAAATACTTGCAATAAGTTAATTTATATTAATGGAAGGGAAATGCATGTCTTGAATTCAGTAAGGGGTAACCATGAAGGTAACTCAGTGGGGCAGAGTGTCACCTCCAGGATCTCCTGTTTCTAAGGAGCTAAAAATTTTGTTTTGCTAAAGACAGGCATTATAGATCAAAAGGCTCTAGGCAGCTGGGAAACAATTTCAGCCCTTCAAAAGAGAGAAATGAAAAAATTGAGCTGCAGCCGTGTAATTTAGCTTTTGCTACCGAGTGAATAGACAGTGGCCTTATGTCACTGTCATACACAGTCTCTTTCAGTGAATACTCTTCTCCCTTTAACAGCTTGTTCTTCTCTGCTTTTCACTCTTTGCCCCATAGTTTCCTGTCATTTTGCCAAATAAAACCTGTATATAAAATCTATAAAAGTTAATTCTGTGACTCCTCTGAATTTTCTGTAGTTAACCCTTTCTTAAGCAGCAGCTCTGAGTCCACAGGTATTACAATGCTACTGTACAACCCAGTATTTGTAGATAAAATATAATATCAGACTCTTTCAGATTTTAACTTAAAGGTGTACTGACTAAGCCTAATAAAATCACTAGATTACTAGAAATACAGAAAATAAAGACAGCAGTTTCTTAATCTTCCTACAAAATATATAAAAAAAAGATTTCTTCCCTAGATATCTTATCAACAAAGTGTTAATCTACCAATGGTAAATCAAGTAATGTGTTATTACATATTCTTAGTCACATAACACAGAAAAAGAATGTAACTAAAGCAGCAACATTTTAATCAGAAATAAATCCCCAAAACATGGCAGAAATTCTGCAATTACTTCAATTAATGAATAGAAATAGATAGCAACTCTAATAAATGATAAATATTTAGGCTATACATAAAGTTAATAAATACAGATAAAGTACAGAAGTAAAAATTATTGAAGAAAAAAATTCCTTTCTTTAAGAATGTAGAACCATAATTCTAACATTATACTCATACTTCACTATCCTAAAGTATCCAGCATAAATGGAAAAATGATGATGCTGCCCGAAGTTAGGATAAACACTAGGTAGGACTTAAATGCAGATGCCCAAGAACATTTTACTTGTTACCATGTAGAGCTTTACATTGTTTTACCTTATTGCCATAACTCCTAAAGCCTCTATTTGAGGGAAGTGACTTAATAAACCTGAAGAGCTGGCACAAACAAGCTCATGTCTTACTGAAACAATATGTACTTGGAAGCAGTTTTATCCTTTTATAGTCACAGAATCTATGACATTTAACGGTGAATTAAATGTTCCAGGATCAAGTAAATATATTGTACCAAAAGAAAATGTTATCTAAACCTTTTAGAAGCATGAAGTGAGAAAGTATTTACAATTAATTGCTAATGCAACCCATATATTTCTCCTTATCAAAGTTCAGAAGCCGGCAAAATGCAGCTAAATTAGACAGTTCTACACTGCAATAAATAATACTCACTGATTGCTTCTTATTCTCCTTCATTTAAACTTACATTAGCTATGATAAACCCTGATCAGAACAATATCTTAATTCAAAATAAATGGTCCAAATTATGAAATATCTTCTTGGTCAACTGTTTCTTTGAAAAGGTGAAGAGAGTGCAAATCCAGCAAAACTTTCAGTGGAAAGATTGAGCACACCCTTTCCAGGATTGTCAGCTCCTTCCTTTACATCCTAAAACCATAGCATTAGACAGCTGGGAACTCTACATCTTGAGAGAATGTCAGGGAAGAAGAAGCTGGTGAGTTTTGCATGGTAACTTTAGCCTGGGTGAATCCCTCATACAGATGCATAACTCTCTACTTGGAACCCCAGAAGAAAAAGCAGAAAAAGCACAACTAGCACTCTGGCTCACACATTCACTCTGTGCAGGGAAAAGTAGAATTTTAGACAGCTAAAGTTTTCAGGATGTGACTGTCAAAGTCACACTATCCTGCCCTGCTAACCTCTGAAATCTTATTTCCAGTCTCACACACTAAGTATTGTCCTGAAGGTTCCAAGAGTTCAGGTTTTAGATGAAAATCTCAACTGCATCTTAAGAGAGCTCCTGGCTTTTCTGGTTTTGGTAAACCCTTTTAGATTTCATCACTTGAGGACAAAGGAAAAAGCAAAGACTTTTTAAACAAACTCTTGTGATTCTCCAAGATATAACTTAAAACAGTTGGAGCTGACCACACTCTAATATGATCAAGCAGAATATAACATAGTCCTGTAGAAAACTGTGATCAATCTATCTTAATAGAGTAACAAGTGAATAAACCCTTCTTGATTTAAATGCTACTGTGGACCACCTGAACCCTGAAGCAAGGAGTTTTACAGAAGAATATTTTGGGCCATTGTATTCTGTTCCAGGGAGCAGGAGAGGTAAGCATCGCTGACACCAGCCTTGTCATGTCAGCCAGTCACAGTTCACCATCTGGAAAGATTTCTGGACTGTTTTATTCAATCTGCAGAGTGAATAAAAGCCAAGCAAAAATCAGGGCCTTAATATGATACTTTTCTTCTGGTCAAACAGACCAGCTAGCAGTTTTTGATAGCATCAAGCTACCTGAAAAAGAGGGTTTACATCAGATTTTTACAAAAATATATAGCTTTTGACATTCAGCATTTATAAGACAATCATATCATTGTATGATTATATGTTTAAGAGACACTACCTGGATTATCACATATTTCTATTTAAATGTTGCATCAATTTGTAGGTTAATATTTGGTGCATTTAGGAGTCCAGACTGAAAATTGTGTTCAGCATAAATAAAATTTTATGTCTCAATAATATTCCTATATGGATAGCCAAGCAGGAAGAACTGTGACAGCAAAATTTAAACCCTCTGTGTATTACAGACATATCTGTTTCTCTGTACGTGAGGATGAATTTTGTCAATATCTTGAAACAGATATTTAATGACATAACTATTTTGCTACTAGCCCCACCTAGAAATTAATATACCACCTGTTTTATATAATCATATTCTTACCGGTAAACAATAAGCACTACTTTGGCATTAATCTGTGCTTGTATTATTACTGTAAAACCACTCTGTCTAGAATTCCTTTTGCTTCCTATGATCCCAAGCAGAGTTTATCATAAAACAAAACTACATATATTTTTATGCCAAAATCAGATAAGCCTCAAGATATGTCATGTTCCATGCTCCAGTTTACACTGTACTGTGTCATGTGGGAGAGAACTTAAACAAACACTGTGGCCAAGAGGAGACATGGAACAAACACCGTTTGCCACTTACATGGTCATTAAAACTGCATGATTACCTCATTAAGGGAATCATCTGGATGCTAGGATCAATGTTAAGAAAATACATAGCCTTTTTAAATCTTTTTTTTTTTTTTGTCGCCTCTTTGGTTTTTTTAATTTTCCTGTTTTTTTCCTCCCTCTATTTGAAATAGAAACATTTCCACAAAAATCAACATTTTGTTTCAGAAGGCTCATATGACTGACCACACATGCTAGTGCAGTGTAAACTTCTTCCTAATTTTCAGGTTCCAGTGGCACTTCTGTTCAGGAATGCATCACTTCTAGATATTGCATGTCAAATTCATGGGAGTGCTTTTCTTACATGATGCTTTAAAAAACCTTCATTTTCTCCTTTTCCACCAGTATAAGTTTAACTCAGTGCATTTTATTTCTACCATTTTACAGACATACCCCAGTTCCCAAATTATCAATTTTCTGACTGTTCAGTCCCTCATTCAATGGAGTACAAATGATGTTGAAACACTTGACTTGGCTTCCAATGCATGATAGAAAACAGATTAACTTTGTTGCTTAATATAGCTGGCCTCTCTGAGTTTTTTTATTAATGTTTGCATGACCATATTTATATTTTCTTTTTATGTCACAAGGAAGACAAAAAGTAAGGAAAGATTATGCAATTGGATGGTTACCTAGAAGTTTTAAATAAGTTTCATTCACATGCTTAGGAAAACCAAGTAAATTTAAGAATATATCCACACCTATTAGTATCAAAGAATTAAATGCATCACTTTCATAGTGCCACATGATGCATCTGCCTTACACCAGAGCTGTCTGAGCAGGAGATTCGGGTCACTTCACTGCATTTGCCATTAAGTTGGATTCACAATGTAACTCATTGCATCTACTAAAGTAATGCACATGTAATTCCAGCTGGAGTAATACATGTATTTATTTGCTATATTTGTCTTTTTGCATCACCTACATTTATTATAACAACAACAAAAAGGAAGAAGAAGACTCCCATTCTCTACCTGGAGGCAATTATATCCCATTTAAATAGTTTTGCTTTTTTTTTTTCATTTTAGGTTTCTTTACGAGCTAAACAACTTCAGCTAGTGTTAACAGGAGTTTATCTGATCCTGCTGTTTTTTCAACTGTGTCATTTACTTTAACAGCTTCAACAGAAATTTGTAACAAGATCTATGAAACCTAAGTCTCAGAAGAACCAGTTGTTGACTGGAAATGTTGCAAAAGTAAAATAAGCTCATGTGGACAAACAATAAAGTAAGTGCTGTATATTCAGTTTCTTCCTGGAAAACTTGTGATAATCTGTACACTTCAGTGTAGAATACACAGACACACATGTGTGCTTGCATGTGTGCAGACTGTTTATATAAGATACATATATATAATGAGCAACTGTATGGGTATATTGATGGGAAATATCTGCCTCCTCTTACTACTAAAATCCCTAATTTTTTCAGTTGTGTGCATTCTGACATATTTCCTGAAGGGCTTCCTAACCTCCTAACAAGTCAGAAATCCCGAAGAAGAGATAGCATAAAAGAAGAGAAAACCTGAATAAAAATTTATATTTCATTATCTTAAAAAAAATGTTCTCCTCTTAGAAAATTATGTAAAACAGACTATTTGCCACAAGGTTTGGGGTTTTTTTTCTCTTAAAAATGCACAATTACCAGTGAGATTGAAATTCTACCTCCTGAAAAGATCCTTCTTGCCTTTACTCAATACTGTATCCTTGTAAATTTCTCTGAGGAAAGAAAATGGGGAGAGATGAAGAAAAAAGTACACAATAATGTAAGTAAGACTACCCAACAGTGTTAAAAACACAGAATATCTTCTCTGGCTAGTACAGACACTACCAGGTGTTTAATGGAATGGGAATTTACTGCTCATGACTTAAAACTAGTTAATCAGCAAGTCTATTAAACTACATCAGGAATCAGACAGAAGGGAATAATAGAAATGTCATAATGGAAGTGTTGTTATTATTTTTCCACAAGAATAGTAATATTATAATTCACCTAGACCATGTGTCCTCATCAGAAGTTCTGGGTTTGCTTCTACTCTGCATTAGAAAGAGCACTGTGATAGGAGGAGGTGTTAAGAGACTGGCAACATGAATGACATGGACACAAAATTTTTCCATGTGAAAAGATTAGAGAGAAAGCTGATGAAAAAGAGTGGCCTACAAATACATAAAACAATAACAAATCCTGTAGCTACCTATGGTCACAATAATACTTAAAATGTTTCAAGGCAAAAGTAGATAACAGAATGAAGAAAATCTCACACATTGCATAGAGTGCACCTGTGGAAGCAAGTATTAAAAAACACTACTGAAGAGAAAAATTCAGCAGTTTTTTATTGTGAAATGATCAACATTTGGTATGAATAAGTAAAACACTCAGACTTGCTACACAAAGTAATACACACAGTAAGGAGGGTTCTGGCATACTCATACGTGGGGAACTACTAAGGATGTTGAGGAGATTATGGCTCAGGGAAGATTATACTGTGACCAAGTTTCTTCCTGTTCTCCTTCAAATATTTGCTGCTGACTGCTAGCAGAGACCAAACACTAGATTAGTTTTCATGGACCACCCATGTGCTGAAGTATAACTGCCCCTATTGCTAAGGACTGCTGTGTGTGCCAGACCCTTCTAGGTGGAAAGGACTCTACTGTTTTCTCTCTTGATTTCCTTTATTGGCCCACGGAGAAAGGTGCATTAAATTCTCCACGGAGAATTAGAGCACTAAATTACTGTTTAGCATATTACAGAACTTTACAACTAACACTCACAAATTCCTTTCATAGAGACAACAGAAATACAAAATGACCTGTAGTTAGGAGAGGTTTTTAGAGTACAGAAATAAATTGCATTTACTAGTTCCAACAAGAAATGTCAGTGTTCCATCAAAATAAAAAATCTACTAGTATTCACAACGGAAATAATAAAATTCTAGCGTGCATAAAATAAACACTTAATATGTGACCCTTGTACCACTTTTCCTATTTAACAAAGTATCTAGAAATTAATTACAACATTTGAACATGGTACATGCTGAACTTGCGTCAGCTTGTTCCTGATGTATTCGGTATCAGATTGAATGATAGATCTATTTATAGTGCTCCCAGAATTTGTGATACATCAGGGAATTGCAAGTCAGATACTTCTGACATTTACATAAATATTCATGGACATCTACAATTTGTAAATCAAATTGAATATTTCCTGGTGTTTATAGTTACTGCAATATTTTTCTGCATCCCAAGAGAAGCTAGTGTCTTCTCCATGCCTAATCTCGAAGGCTGGCTTTGTGTGGAGATTATTTTAGCCACAAACAGCAAAGTCCAGCAATTTATTTATTGCTGCTAGTGTAGCAACACTAGTCATCATAGTTTACTTCACTGTGTATAAAGGAATGTTTCCTGTAGTTATTCACAGAGGTTCTGTCTTTGGTGGTCAGAATTTACTTAAGCATAAATTAGAAAATAACTTGTTGATAAAATACATATAGATATATTTCAGTCTTCTGTATATTTCACTCTAACTAAATCACGTCCAAGGCTGTAGTAACAACCACAAAATCCCACTGAATAAGCACTCAGGTAACACTAATCCAAAGCAGCAATGAGAAACTCTGACAGACTCAACCTGTTGCACTGTGATAGCCTCACTTAACCTATCTGTGTGACAACCAGCTTTGTCAAAAAAACTTTAAGCAAAAGCTGAAACTTTTGAACATGTTACTTCTCTGTAGTTTTTTCCTGCTGTTTGGGACCTATGGACTGGAACTTGACTTTCTGAGCTGCTAGGAAATGGAAGAGAGACTCTATGCTTATTCATTATCAGGGGCTCTCTAGGTAGTTTTGACTAGGAGGTAAGTCTGCAGCAACACGAAGAGTCAAATATGATTCACTTGCACCTGCTCTCCTATTGCTGCTTAATGTGACTTGCAATATGCCTTGCTATTTTGCCACTTTTCCCAAGATTTCAAATCAAAATTACCAAATGTCTGAATTTGGTATGATGATATTTTGGCATGTAAATTTGTCTAAAATAAGTCTGAGTGAGGTTCAAAACATCCCTTTAGCTGTGACATGGCATTCTACGAATTACAGAAGATGAATAGCTGAATATGAAATCAAACGTGATTCACCACCTTCACTAGGCAAGCTCACACTTCTGCATTCAAATATTTTTTTCCCAGAAAATGTTGAATGACTGTTCAAAAAGAACTAAGATAGTTCCAGTGTGATGGGACTGTAAACCCTAATAAATAAAGTAATAAACTTTAATTTGGTTTCTGTTTTCATTCCATTACCAGAGTTGTAATAACAAAAAAGTTAGAATATTACACTCTTCTCACTAAGAGAGCTTTGATATAATTAAGAAATCCCCTTAGAGAAGGGATTCATGAAAACTGCTGTTTAAGAGAGATATTCCACTTCCCAACCCAGTTCCCAAGTGTTTAGTGGCTTGGAGTACAATTATCTGGCAGGAGGGAATCTGCCTCCTTATGTACGAATGCTGTGAGCAGCTGGCTGCAGAAGTGGTGTTGGCAGTAGCCTCAGCCACATGACTGTTGCTCTAGTCCAGGGAAATATGCCAGGTGGCAGCCAAAGAAGAAAAACAGAGAGAAGGCAGAGGAAGGAACAAAAGAAACTCACATAACCCAACAATGAACCTCTCTTTCTATTCCACATGAAGGTATAAGTCATGATTGCTGTCTCAGGAAGTGTATTTTCGTAGCTAACCAAACAAAGATGTAGTTCTGACACTGCAATAATTTAGCAAACTTACTATTTGATTATTCAATTTAATGCATATTATTCCTAGTGTTGTTTCTCCATAACAGTCATTTTACTTTGGAGCTTGCCATCTCTCCAAAATTGTCTCCATAAAAAGGTTTTACTCAACAGATAGTAACCGTTAAATTATTCACAAATGCTTCATGAGGTAAAAGACCTAATGACAAGCCAGACAATCAGGGCAGATCCTGCCTCCTCTGGAAAATCTTCTAAGTGGTCCTGAGGACCTGTCAGTAAGCCAGTGGGAGGTGTGTTTAGTATCTAGCAGGACTGAGTGTCACATAACTTGTTCTTACTCATACATCTCAGTTATGTGCAGGAAATTTTGATGGGCGCTTTAGTTTTTCTTCATCCGCGCATGACAGGATTTAGAGATCATGAAGAAAGCTTCTACCTCCATTCATTCTTTAGAGGTTTCAGGAGGCTCTAAAGTGTAACTGTACTACTCTTAGGACTTAGTTTTCACAATCATATCTGGTTCTATTTTCCTGAGCAAAGTTAAATGCAGCAGGAAACAGGATTCCTATCTGCATTTCAGTAAGGGAGGTGTGCTTCAGTTTAGAGAGACTCAAGTCTTTAAAAAGAAAGAAAAAAATGGGAGGGAAGGAACAAAAAGGAAAAGAGAGAGAGCTTATCTGTGTGTTCTGGAAACACAATAAAAATGTACACATTTTGTTTGTATTGGAGTAGAAGAATATTCATCTTCCAGAGCACAGGGTGAGCATACTTCCCTACAAAACTAAACAACCCTCCTCCTCCAGCCTGCAAGAAGCTACTGAAATTGTGAAAAGTTTTGGTGATCTCCTGAGGCTCCTATCTGTGAAGTACCCACTCCAGGTCTTGGTTCTACATCTAATGCTGTGAATACTTGCTTTTCTGGTGTATAGTGAATCACAAGTGTATCTACCAGCCTTTTTGGTCTACTTTCCTCTTTTTGTTCAGTACCATTTGCTGAGCCTTTATGTTATGGTTTATTTGATGGGGCAGGCAGAGGACGAAGAGCTCTAAGTGACCGTATTGCATTCCAGCTCTTTTAGGAAAATTGCATTGTTTCAATGCATATTTCTTTTCCCTACTCTGGGAAAATATGCATCAGCCTGGATCTTCCACCACTTTCCGGAAGCACTTCCTGATTAGCAAATAAACTCAACTCATTTTGCTATAAGGGGCATTCATTATTTGCCTGTAAGGCAGCATCAGTGTAACACAAAATCTCCCAGAAGTGAAATATGAAAATTAAAAAATGATGGTCTATTTAATCAATAGATTATGAGTATCTCACAGAAGAAACATTCTGTTTTTTCCCAAAATGAAACAAAAGAAAATTTAATATTAAGGCAAACCTCACAATTTAAATGGTTTGCTAAACAATGTCCATCATCAAACATGTGGACGGGACTATCAGATAAACAGTTTTAGAAATCAAAGTCCCTTGACATCAAAAGGTTGAGTAACGTGAACAGAACTGTCAGTTGACATAAACAAGGTTATTAAATTACATAGGCACTGAGTACTGTAAAATTTTGTAGTAGACTTCTAAATATAACCTACAGTGTGAATGGAGCCATAGCAGTGACATGGCAATATGTATATTAAGGATTTTAATTTCTCCTCTTAGAAACTTACAGTTAAATTAAACAAAGTAGAAAAATATATGGCTCACATTCAGTACTACAACTATGACCCATTATTTATAAAATTGTCTTCAACCTTATCCTAAGTCTTAAAAGCTCCTGAAAAACAAACATGTAACACAAAATTAATTCACACATCTGGACTTTAGGTAAAGTTCCTTGCCTTTTACTTTTATTAATGTTTTTAAGAATATTTTCACTTTTTTAGATTGAAAAATAAGAAAATGTGCTATATGTACATAAGTTAATTATGAAAATAATCAGATCCTATATTAACATGCTACATGAAGTATTTTTCTTTTTGGTTTTAAAGCATTGATAACAATTGATATAAATTTGTAAAAGAAACATAAGCAGCTTTCTTTAAGCAAAAAAATCCCTGACAAGAAGATAACCTTAAGAGAATCTCAACTGAATTCTGTGATCTAATTTTGAAGAGACACCATCTATTTAGTCTCTATTCCAATACCTTTAATTATTATTATTATTATTATTGTCATAAATCTAGCTCCCTCTGTTTGAACAGCCTACCTCTTCCGAAAGAAAATACTGAGACAAGTTGGACTGTACCTAGACCATTTTTTTAACACTATACCTTTATTCACCTATACAGTGTTTTCTATCAGTAATCCTACATAAAGCATTTATCCACTTAGGCATTTGATATTGTACATGTGTGCAAATAAATGTGGATATTATATTAATTAAAATTAAAAAGTTATCATTAAGACATACTTTTCCTTAAACAATTACTTAATAATAGCTGATATTGCTGCTACTATTATTAAGTAATAGTTTGGGAAAAAATACAAACTATGGGTTTTTTCTCGTTGGCTATACTTACTTTCAAAAATATTTAACAGAAAAAAAATTAACAAGCATGGTTTTCTGGCAAAAGCCTCTCAACTTTGAATATTCATTCAGGTTTGTTATGCTGTATGTGTGGGTCATATTTTTAAATAAATATGTTTATTTATAATAAGTACTGAGAACACTTAGAATTAATTTTTTCATAAGAACACTGACATAAATATTAATCTATTTTTCCCCCAACTTGGAGTGCAAAAAGGATTTAAAGTTATTATTTACTTGAAAAGTGCAGTTTTATACTTCCATGAGCCCTTGTTCATAATATTTTCCATTCACACAGACATGAATCGTAATTTCCTGATATACCATGTTCAGCAAAACCTTTACGTGCGCAAGACAGACAGAATTAATACAAGCCATTGCCAAGTTTTTTATATACTGTAATCCTGTAGAAGAATAAAAAGGAGCCACACTTGCAACCATTATCACTGTCAATTGCACTCTAAGCCACTAGAAGAGATACCTGTAGGACTTCAAAAAGCGAAATCTCATCTTATTTCTTGGCGATGGACGAGGCATATAGGCTCCAAAAGGATCCCACAGAAAGGCCATTGCAAAAGCTAGTTCTAAAATAGTCTAATAAATATCCCTGAGGGGACACGGACAGTAGTGCTGGAAGTGCCCCGCACTAATCATGAAGCGCTTGTAACTGTGTAAGGGAACGTCCTTTTCCTATGGTATGCTTTGGCAGAGATGTGGCTGGCTGAGAGCACAGGCTAAAGGGATAACTGGGATTTCCTGCTGCATGAGGCTTGCCCTTTGCATAAACATCTCCTATATTCAGGGCTCTTATCGCATTATTCAAGTGAGAACTCTTACAGTAAACCCTTAGATAGTTATAGCAGCCACTAAAGAGCACAGAACTACAGAGCTACGGCAGACCAGAAATAGCCAATGCTCTGAGTATTCACTACTGCCCAGACAAAACCCTCCAAATTCTTAAGTCTGTTGAAAGTATTTTTAATATGGATTATATTTGAACAACCTGTTTCAACTGGCATCAGACAGCTACAGAATATGCAGAGGAAAAAAAACCCCAAATGAACAAAAGAAACCCCAAATCAAAATCTGCTGCATCCCCCGATGTATATCCCCAGCACAGTAAGGAGCTAGTAAATAGGGAGAAAAACTGCTCCTGCAAACATTATCACAAATCCCTCAATTGCCTCTGTTTAATTCTTAACTCTCTTCAAGTGTGTCTTCTGTCCTAACAGTTTCTTAAGAGAATCAATTTATAACATTAAGCAGCTTTTCTGAGAGGGCTTAATGATCTACAAGAGATCAGCCGCTCTAAGAAAGTACGTCTCAGTCTGGTAGATAGTTTTCAGACCTCTTTGCAGCTTTGCTCAGTGACATCACTCCTGCTCTGAATTACCACCAGTGACGTTGAGAATTGAACTCAGTTCCTTCCAACCTGGGGTCATTCCAGTTCAGTGTCTTTTTGTTGTTTGATTAGCTGCCTAGCTTTGTGCTTCTTTTTGTTTTATATTTTATTTTTTATTCAAGACTCAACTCTTGCATACAATTGTTTCAGCCTAGCTTTAATAGTGCTAAAGGCAAGCAGCCCTCAATGTGGCTATAATCTCCCAACACTGGTAGTCAGAGTATTCTCTGCTTCCAGAGATCTTTGAAACAAAATAAACCCATTTTTTTATTCATAAGAAACATGATCAAGAAGAAATTGAGTATTCACCCAGAGTAAGGTTAAAGATGAAAATTTAGAATTATTCAGGGCTTTACTGGAAAAGTTCAGAGACTTAGAAAAATAAATTCCTGGGGATGCATTACACCTATTCATCAATTATCTGATGAAATATACTATTTTCATGGTAAAGGGTACTATGAAAAAGTATATTCTTCAGGAAGATTGTAAATGTACAACAAGTGGTTATATTTTGCTCCTTGGAGGTACTATTTTTCACCTGCTACACTGACAAATGTGATCAACTGAAAACAAATCTCTTCCCACCATAAGTTTTCAATATATGGGATTCAGAGGTGAAATCCTGGAGAAGGCCAAAAGCCACTTTTGGTGGGGGGAGCAGTTAAAATTACAGATCGTATAATTACATTAAAATAATATACCAGCACATTTTCAAAGGAACGAAATTGTGATCATTACAACAGAGTTTAGTAAAGTACTTTCTGAGTATCATAAGGTATAATCTTCTTCAAAATCATGATATCAGTAAAGTGATTTATAAATTATGTTAAACACGCCTGAATAATACTGAATGTGAGTTTTGCCAAAATCAATGTTTCTCTTCTGGCAAATAAAAAGAGGGTAGGCTGCACTTTTATACTTATATCCTAAATATCTTAATATTGCCAGGTGTTTTTCCTTTTCACATTCTGTTTTTAATAAGAGTTTTATACAACACATTAATGCAGGAGCAACATTTATCTTTTTTCTTTTTTTAGTGAAGAAAACTGAACCAAATGAAAATGTTTATTGTGAGCTCTCTTTCCTCCTTGGTGCCTTTTCTTCACTGTGCCACTAAAGCTGCTAATGAAGGCAACCACAATAAGGTCATAGAAATAAGCTCCTTACAAGATTACTAAAGACTAAATTTATACCTTTATATCAAAACCACTTATTGTCACTGTGTAGTGGCATGCAGTAGATGACAGCACTAAAACATGTCACAGTGTTTATAGAAATACAAGGAAATGAAGGAACAAATAATTCTGTAATACACCAAGACTTTTACAGAGAAGTTACTAGACTTTTTCTGGCATTTTCTTTTTCTCTTAGACCAAAAGAAAACATGTCTAGAAGCACTCAAATAACATAAAATGATTTAACATGAAGTTGGTATTTGTTAGCAGTGTTTTGTGGAAAAAATAGCTCAATAGTGTGAGTAAACAAAGATATTGTTTTATATAACAGAGGTATAATCAATCATTGCATTCAGTGATAATCCAGACTTCTTATAGAAATGAGCACTCTAATAAACAATAATGGTGCAATATCTTTGACATTCCATGCAGTTTTTTGATTGCAACTTTTGCTCTACATTTTTTGACAGATATTGGGATATCAGCCCCACACTTCTAGCTGGTCAGTGGCAACGCTGGAGCGTGTCATTATGATGGCTTCAGGTTTACAGGATCTACAATAGGCGAATTATTAGAAACATTTTTTAATATTCTCCCATATATGTCAACTACTGCTGCTTTTTTAGAAGAGGTACATATAAATAAATAGTAAAGTAATATGTAGCATAATTAAAAATGTGAAACTTAAATTATTAATGAACACATAAACCCACATGAAATTAGACTTTTTTTAGGTCAGTTGAAGTCAGGTAAGTGTGAAATCTCTTGTAAGTAAGTAGGTCTGGTCATAAGCATAAATATCTTCACAAACTTGGTTTACTTTCCCATTTTGACAGATGAAGTAGCAGTAGATGTAGGAAACAGAAAAAAAATAATGAGGTTACTTTCACATTGTGAAAAGCAATGTGTCTTTCCTGCATTCTCCCTTCGTGGCTCCTGCACAGTCATGCTCCTTCTTTGGGCAGTCTTTCCAAAACCTCTATCCTCTGTGTTCTATCGTGTTGTACTTTGAGAAAAAAGACGTTACAGTTACTATTGTGACAACAGCAATGGCATGGCTGAGTCAGGATCTACAGGTCCAACTAAAGGGAAAGAAGGAAATGCTTAGACAGTTGAAGTTAAGACAGATGACCCAGGAATAGTATAGACATGAAGCACAGTTGTGTAGGAATGGGGTCAGCAAGAGCAAGGCACAACTGGAGCTGAACTTGGCTAGGAACCCAAAGAATACCAAGGGCTTCCATAGGAATGTTAACCAGAAAGGGAAGGTCAAAGAAGGAGTAGTGACACCTATTAACAAGATCAGAAAATTGGCAACAAGGATGAGAAGAGGCCTGAGGTACTCAGCAATGCTTTTGTCTCTTGCTTCAGTGGTAACCTCTCTTCCCACATGTGGTGGGTTTGTGTTTC